>OX411311.1:126349165-126847123 GCA_948150685.1 Rhaphigaster nebulosa | reverse complement strand
CAGACCTGCCACTCTGCCTCCGATAGGTTCGCAACTGAGACACCGGACCTCGGTATCCATTAGATCTTGTTATTATTTTATCATTTGAATTATACAATAGTATTTAATATATGAAATTGCACAATCCTGAGTAGACAGGGGATGGCAATCCATTATCAACCACAACCTGATGTACACAGAACCCCTCCTCCCCCTCCCCCCCGCTAAGAGCTGAAGCCACCCCAACCCCACAACAAACCTCGACTACAGATTGATGGAGTAAAGATCCATATAAAGCAATGCTTAGAGCCGAGTCCATAAAGTCCTCCACATCTGTCCGTCCCGCGGGACTCGGTCCCCAATTACGGTCTCCGGTTACCATCGGGGGCAAATGGCCCGTATCCACCAACAGGATTTTAATAACAATTAGACAATATGACAAGGGGCAGCTCAGATGGTCGCGCACGAGCCAACTGTTGAAGAGCAACTGCCCGATATGGTCCATGGACTTGCTATCTAGTCTGGGGTCGCTCCAGGATTAGCCAACTTGTTTATATAGCATATAGCATAGCCTAAGAAGAGGATTAGCTCTGGATACTATAGCTCTATATATATATATATATATATATATATATATATATATATATATATATATATATATATATATATATCCCAAGGTCATATATAAATATATATATATATATATATATATATATATATATATATATATATATATATATATATATATATGTATATATCAATAAAATTGTTAGTTATAAGGTCAGGGTATATTTGTGGTGGAGATGTGAATATCGAAAAAAAATATCAATATTTTTTAATATATCGACGTGGTAGTACGATATATCGAGAAAAAATATCGATATTTATTACTTTTGGAGCTCTGTTTGCCGGTGATTTAAATAGAATTTAGAAAAGAAAATTTTCATTTAAAATTTTTTTATCGCAAAAAAAATGAAAATATTTTATTTTCATTGGAATGTAATAGTCAACTGTTATTGGGCGAAAACAAAATTTAAAAAATATAACACCAGAATTTTTCAGTTGAGATTAACGATTAAGTCGAATAAATTTATATTTTTAATTAATGTCTGAATACATACAATGTGAAACGTAGATATTCTCATACAAATATTAATTAGTTGCCTGATTTGTATCAGTTTTTGTAAACAGCAAATAAATATGATTTCGATTACAGAAAAAAATTAATTGATTAGCTTATCAAAATATCATTTTATAAATATTTAAATGGCCTGTACAATTATTTATAAATATATTTTAAATTTTATACTTTTTGAATTGTAGAATAATTAGTTGTTTTTTTTCAACATACTTTATCACTGTTTATTAATTTATATTTTACTCTATAATGATTAAAAAGTGGACTACTTTAGTTCCATTAATAATAATTAATGATTTAAACTCCAATTTAGAATGTACAACCTATTAACAGGTAGAAAATAAGTTAATGCATAATTAAATTACTTGTTATTACCAATGATGAATGATTTATATATATATATATATATATATATATATATATATATATATATATATATATATATATATATATATTAATGTTTTATAATTAGTATTTAGCATTAAAATAGAAAAAATAAGATAACGTATATGCATACAAAATGTAACATATCTCAAATCAATAGTCTAAAAAGACACATCAACTATTTAAATTATCAATTTTTAGTAAATGTTTCAACTACATATTAATATCTAGTGACTGTAGTTATCAACTCCTAGACTTTTGTATGGAATATACTAATATTAACAAAATTATTATTTTAGTATATTTGTAGTTAAATTATCATTATAATAATTTAGGTTAACTAAGTAGAGAGAAAAATGTCTCGAAAACTCTTAGTATATAAATAAATACATACAGCAATATCCAAACTTTAATTATACATAATTTCTAACGAGGTAACATTTTTTTATCAAATGTTTTAAATGGATTTTTGATAAAATAGATCATTGTATATGAAAAAAAATCTTTAGAAACTAGGATTGTTTTAGTAATTGAATCTTTGAATATTATTAGAAGATTTAAAAATAAAGCCTTGATTCTCTCAAATACAAGTCACGAACCTTTCAACTTTTCGCCAATTCAGGCATTACAAGGGGATAAAAAAATGCAGTACATCTCACATCAACAGCGTGAAAAATAACAACCTAATAAAGATAATAAATCACTCCAAGACAGTGATAATTTTTTTTTTTTATGGGTTATTCCCCCACAGATAGAGATGTCAGCATAAACAAAATTTAGAAATAAAGGTTTCAAACAAAAAATCACTAATATAAATAAACAATGGTAATGAAGCTGGGCATGCTATTATGAGTTTATCTATCTATATATCGACGTCGTTTTTTGAAAAAGGCTTAAGCGCCAAATTTCGAAATTTAGGTTACAATTTATTATGGGGCGTAAATACTACCTCTATTGATTTCCGCTCACGAAATATCTATAAAAAAATCGGAAATGGTCTATAAATTAACTACTGATGCAGCACTAAATACTGATGACTTTCAGTCGCCACTCTGGCCTTAATCAGTGCTAGAAGTCTTAAAAATATATTGTATTTATAAAAGTTCTGCCGTCTTAATAAACTCCTTAGCAAAATAAAAAATAAAAATTAAAAAAAAATTGTTATTTGGGGAAAAAAATTTGCATGTGTTTGCTGTAGTGTTTATTTAATGACACTAACGCCTTTTTCAAAAACTACGTCGGTATAATACTTAATCTCTTTGGATAATACTTAATTATCAGTTAAATCTATACATCATTTATAAAAGATAAGTATTCATATTTAAGTTTGAGATTTTGTAAAACATATACGATTATCAATTTAAGCTAAGATTTTATATAATTTTATATAAAGGCTCATGCCATTAAATTTGGGCATATAACGCGTTCTGTTATCTTACTAAACGGAGCATCTTGATAAAAGAATGGTAGCAATCTTCCATTTCCATTCCATCAGAGGCTGGACAATGCTTTTGGGGACAATGGACTCCAAGAAAGTTCAAAATATACTTTAAGAAATCTTATTCTATCTTGTAAAATAGTATTTATTCAATATTATATCGAGTAGAATAATGTACCAGAAGTGAACAAAGCGAAGCATAACGATGATTAGGGGTGGATTCTGTCAGCGCAGAAGCCACATGGCAGATGAAGTTGGACTAAACACGCACTAAATGGGATACTTCACTCAGGTCACGCAAGTCCAGGCTCCTAATAAATTCTGAGTCCACTTCGTGAAAGAATATAGTTAGCTAGTGAAACTTCTATTAGAAGATATTGGGAACATTATTCTTTACTATTATATCAAGTTAGTTATGAACTGCTGAATAGAAATGAGAGTTGGGCATCAGTCAATAAAGAAATCTGGTGCGGTGCGCGCATCACACAACTTCCCCTTGCCATCCTATAATAATTACAGTCCAACAAAAAAAATTTTTTTGAAAACATTTTTAACTTTAATAGTTGATCGTTATAGATTTTTATGTGCTGAATCTAAATCTGGCCTTAGTTTATTTGTATCACCTATAGTTTTCCGTAGGTTTCAGGCTCATCAACATCCTAACTTTTTAAACTTCTGTAACATGTTAGCTACAATAGAAACATACTCTGGGTCTTTTTCATTTCCCAAGAACTTTGTAACGACTTGCTTGAATGACACCCATGCTTCTTTCTCATTTAAGGTCATTGTGGATTCAAAGTTAACATCAAACATCATTTTTTTAATGTCAGGTTCGACAAAGACGCCTTCTTTTAATTTAGCTTCTGAAAGGCGAGGAAACTTTTGGCAGAGATACTTGAAACATGGTCCATATTTAGGCAAAGCCTTTACAAATTGTTTCATGAGGCCTAACTTAAGGCCTAATTGTTTCATGAGGCCTTAGACTGAAAGCTGTTCAATTCTTTAAAAATCGCTTAATTTAATAAATTTAACTATAAAATGTGAAGAAATTGTGGGTGATACAGCTTTTTTAATATCATATTTGGATTCAGCAGCCTAAAAACTATAGGAATAAGGTATTTTCAGAAGAAACGTTTTTTCATCGTTGGCCTGTGTTATCTTTTTAAAATAATTTTAAAGAGTTCACATGAACACTACTTGAAATAAACTCAGCAGCATTCACTTTTTCACATCTTCTCCTTAAGTACAATAAAACAGTTTATAAACAATTTTAGTACAACAATTCAATACACTATATTTTATGTTTGTCAAGCGGTTTAGTTTCCACGAAGATTCATTTAGTTTTGTTTCTATTAAATAATATATAAGTAGAAATTATTTAGTAAATTTTTATTTTTATATTATTACATTATATTATGACAGAGCGTATTGTTGACAATAGGGAGAAGCTTCGTCCGCGCTCCTTTCGGACGCGCTCGGCTTTCCATCTTGGGTCTTCTAGACTTTATAAGATACGTTGTATCTTTGCTAATACTTGTTTGATTTCGATGATTCCTTTTTTGTTTTTTTACAGAATTTAATTATAGATTACTTAAAAAACAAACACAAAACTTAAATTTCCTACTTTTCTGTGCGGATTCGGTCAATGATCCATGTGAATTTTTTTGTTGGACTTGAGGTCTACAATGATACGCCACGGATACAGTGGTGGGTGTCCTAAGATTGAAGGAACAGGAATTCTGACGCAGCATTGATATGTAGGAACACGTATAAAACTGAAACCAAACTGTCACTTTACTGACACGCCATGGACCGCTATGGCCCCTTTTACCCAGTCCCTGACAGTTACCTTAAGATTGTTGCCACGTACTGACCACAATGGGAGTATCAAGATTCATTTTCCGGTATTGCCGTTAAATAAATATTTACTGACCCAGTTAGAAATCGAACCCACACTGTTCCAAAACCAGAACCTTCATACTAAAGTGTTCGACCATCACAGCCTAAAATTAAAAGATTACATAATGTATAATTGTGGGACATTAATCCGGTAAATTTAACTGAGGTAATAAAGGGTCGAGGCGGTTGAAATGGATATGTAGAGTTGTTAAGCTTGATATTGAACGATTTCCTAATAAAAAAGAATTAGAAAAAAAAAAAGACTTTAAATACTGTTAAAGTAAATTAGGGATTGATAAATTACTTGCAACTTCTATAAATTTGTATTAGTAAAAACTAGTTTCGAATGTTATACATTCATCTTAGTTCTAAAATCACACACAGAAAATTCAAAAATAAGCAATTCAAAATATAGTTTGGTATTATTATACATATTAAATTAGATGTAATATAAATCACTATTTTAAAACATTTATGAATTATGAATTTAATTTAGACAGGAAATCAAATACATGTTGGTACTCACTAAGGTTTAAATGGATTACATCAAACAGATGAAGAGATTGGTGAGTACCAACATGTATTTGATTTCTTGTCTTAATTAAATTCATAATTCATAAATGTTTTATAATACTGATTTATATTGCATCTACTTTAATATGTATAATAATACCAAACTATATTTTGAATTTTTCGTGTGATTTTAGAACTGAAGATGAATGTATAACATTCGAAACTAGTTTTAAATAAAAACAAAATTATAGAAGTGGCAAATAATTTATCAATCTCTAATTAGATTGATCCTTCTATACCATCATGTGGATGTCAACTGAAAGTAAATTACGAAGTAACATCAGTAACTATTCCAAATCACATTGAACAGTACAATAAGTTAATATTTTTTTAATGTCGGTACCAAGCCACAGAGAGTAGAAAAACTCGTTCGTTTCGACTATTAAGCTGTTTTAAGTTCTTCTCTTCAAAATTCACGGCGGACGGACGGATTTTTTTTTTTATTCGATATTTGGATTCTACGTATCTTGAAACGTGAAACCTCAAATTTTGAGGGGAGGGGTTATAAAAATTTTTTCTTTGCCCCATTCCAAAGGTCTATCATTGAAAATAATAAACCAAAAGCATTTACAGATAGAGATTTTTTTATTTTTCGTTATTTTTTTTTGTTTTGTTTTTTAAATTTCAATGTCATGTTATCCTGTGTCCAAAACACCTTCCATTTCCCCTCTATCTTTATAAATTGCCGAGTTATGGGTATTATTAGTAGATCTTTAATCGGCAATTATAAAAATTTTTTGTTTATTATTTTTTATTTTTTAATGGCTTGTTATGCTGATTCCAAAACATCTTCCATTTCCCCTCAATCTTGATAAATGGCCAAGTTATGGGCTTATGAGATCTCTAATCGGCCGTCATTTTGAAACAAACAAATGGATGGTAATGTCGAGTTCCGAGGCTCATCCTGGGGTGACCTGTGACATTGGCACCGAATTTTAAGAAAATCGGTCGAGTAGTCTCGGAGAAAAGCCGCGGACGGCGTACGGCGGACGGGTGACGGACTAATTTTTTTTTTATTCGATATTTGGATTATACGTATCTTGAAACGTAAAATCTCAAATTTTGAGGGGGGTTACAAAAATGATTTCTTTGGTCGATTCCAAAGGTCTATTATTGAAAATAATAAACCAATACTCTATTTCTAAAAGTTATCGTCGGATTCCGGAAAAAATTATACGGAATCATCCCGAAGGTGTACCCATTTGATTAAAAAAAGAATAATAGAAATCGTATTAGGGATAGCCAAATTATGAGTGAACCTAGATTAAAAAACTTTTCATCGGATCCTGATATATTTTAAAAATCGGTTAAAAATATATAAATAGAGAAGAATCCACGTGTAAACGTCTAAGGTGTAATTCGAAATGCAAGTAGGAGGACTAGGTCTAATCTCGAGAATTCAAGTTTTGGTGGTGTAGATATCGAACCTTCGGGCTCAGTAAATTTTGCTACTATTAATCCAAATATCTCAACTACAGAAGATTAATATAAACTAAAATGGATTAGAACCTTCAGAAAATATTTGCGCTAACTATATGAACATTTTCTGTATATCCACGATCTAGGATGCATTATGGAGCCCTATTCAAAATAAACCACAGCGGAAAAAGCTCGCGGAGGGAGGTCACACCAATTAGAGAGATCAAAGGTACTTATCGGTATTGATGCATCACGGCGAATAGGAGCAGGGGAGGGATGAAAAAACAAAATGAAAAGCTCTTCCAGATTCATGGAGCTATCCGTTATACGGTCCGCCCTCGGGAAAAACCTGCCAATAAGACCGTATTTTTACTCCCGACAGCCCACTTTTTACCAAAAAAAAAAAAAAGTAAAACAAAAACAAAAAGTAAAAAAAAAAAAAACTAAAAAAAAAGAGGCCCATTTGTCTGCCCCTCTATCGGGTAATAAACAGATCTCCCTGGGATACCCCTTCCGCGAAATAAAAATGAATGCAGACTTTTTTATTCGAGGCCAAACTGTAGAGTCGGAGCTAATACGGGGGGATGTACATAGGTTTTTACTCTGTTCCGTTAATACGCTAGCAGAGGGAAAGGAGGGCTTATACCCTCCCGGGCTTTTCCGCATTTAACTACCACCTTCTTTTTTCCAGTCTAAACTCTTAAAGGGAGGTGGAGGAGGTAGGGGGAGGGGGCGCGGAGCTGACAAATGCGGTAAGCCGAGAGCCCCCGTTTATTCCTTGGAGCGCGCTGAGAGAGGGAACGTAATTTAGAAAAGGATTTCGACGGGGGTTGGCGGCACTGCTTGCCGAGGAAGAGGGGGGGGAGAGAATTCCTTTATAAAGCCCATTCTAACTCGGGATAAGCCGGAAGGAAGATGAGACGCCATAAAACTCTTTACAATTCATATTCATCAGATGGGCGCTTTATCAAAATCTACTGACGAGGACCCCTCATTTCCTCGGATAGTTATAAATTAAATGAGAAAGTCAGGTATCCGTCTCCATTAAGTTTAAATCGGGCCTAGAGGTGGCGCTGTATCTCACCTCCCTATATCTCAGCTAATGGCCAATTCTTCATCGCTTCTATTACGATTCCCTATTTCAGAATTACTTCGCCGAAACAATTTTCATCTTCATACCAGGCAGGAAGTATTTCATATGCAAACCTTAAATAATTACCATTTCTTATTTGAAAAAAAAAAAAAATCAAAATTACATCATAATTCACCTCCATATTACTGGAAGATTCCAAACAGTTTATAAAAGGCCAGTAAATAACTAACTAATCAACCTTTTGCTAATTATGGCATCAGCAGTACAGAAAAAGATAAAATCGCATAAACGCAGATAGTTTATATAATTTCTCTTCTAGCTTATAATTTCTCGGTAAGTTTCTGTAATTATTTTATTATAGGGCAATCTATAACATCCAGGTATAATATTCTTCTTTATTCAATTAACGTTTCGGGGAAATACTTCCTCATCATAAGAATATACTTTTCTCTTCTGTTTATTCCTCTCCCATTGTCAATAATTAAAATTTCTGCATCTATCATTATTCATATTGCTGGGAGTCTAAGGCCACTAAGTCACTCAGAAATTTTAATTATGGACAATGGGAGAGAAATAAACAGAAGATAAAATAGTATTCTGATGATGAGGAAGTATTTTCCCGAAACGTTAATGGAATAAAGAAGAATTTTATACCTGGAAGTTATAGATTGCCCTATTATAAAATGATATATGATCATTATATGTTGAACTCCCTTTTAGTGATTTAGTGACTTTCTAATCGTATTAGTTTGCCATTGCATATGCATCTCTTATTTTTATAATTAAGAGTAACATTACTATGAGAATGCTAGTGGCTTTAATGCTCTCACAAAGCCTCCATTGGCTTCCAGAAACAGTGGCGCGGCGAGGGAGATGCGGTGGAATCTCAAAGTGTCCTGTTTTACACCTCACTTATGGGGAAGCGGGTGTTCAAGATAATTATTATTAGGGATTGATAAATTATTTGCCACTCTATCTTGTTTTTATTGAAAACTAGTTTCGAATGTTGTACATTCATTTTCAGTTCAAGATTTAAGTAGATTATATCAAACTTTTCTGTTTGATATAATCTACTTAAACCTATTCCTTTCAAAATGGCGGTCAATTTAAGGTTTCATTCGCTTTTATTTCGGTCATTTTTGAAGATAGAGGAGAATTATACAATTTTTAAAAATGAAAAATCATTACACTAATGCCTTTTAAAAAAAAATCTAAATAATTTTTCAATATTTTTTTTAATATATAACTACCTACAACGTTTTTAAATGTATAAATTTAAATGTAAAATCCTGATTTTTCCAAATTTCCTATTTATATCATACCATAATTAATTAAAAGTTTAACCTTACTAAGCTAACTCCGCAAAGAGAAATATGGATGTATTATATTTATGTATTTGTAAATAAAGGAATTCATCAATTTATGTAGGTATCTATGTTGCGGATTCGTGAGACAAACTTAAATTATGTTTAATATTGTTTTCATTTATTTTGTATTGGATTGTTTTACTGTAATGTATTTATTTACAATGAAGATAAGTAAAGGAATATCCTGTATAAAGGCAGGACAATTTGCCTGGAGTGTTAATTACCGCCTGTAAGGACGAAGAGGGCCTTATAAAGGACACAGGTAATAACTCATTTGAGCAAATTAACAAGTTCCCTCGAGGCTAATTGCTTCCTAATTTGAGAGCGGGTACATTAAAGACGCAGTTTAAATCTCCACAACGAAGAGGGGGGTGCTACTTATTTAAAAATCATCCAGCCCCTTCACAAAAGACGCCGCCATTGTGAAACTGGATAAGGTTGAGGAATGAGGGAACAGAGAGTGGGGAGGGCTAAATCCCTACTTGGCCGTGTTTAATTAATTTATCACCAGCTGCGGTGGGCACTTTGATCTCACGAGATTAGGCGCCGCCGCCTCCTATATCCTCTGTCGATCGATAGTCTGTATCATCTCAGCTCTGAGGAGGATTTTTGGTGGTGGGGTGGCAGCCATTTTCCGAAGGGATGTTCTAAATGAAAAATTAAATGTTAATCAGCGATATTATCTGTTTCTTTGAAAGTTTGATGTACATACACTTCAATAATAACAAATCCAGGGCTTGAAACTATTACTATATAGTTGAAAAATTAAATATAAAATATTTATTGATATTGAGTAAATCAACAGAAACGAAACGCCTTCATTCTGACAGACGCAACCCGCACAGCTTGAACAGTGAGCCTCCTGAGATGGGCCAAAAGTTGGAGGGAGTACAGTCTGATTAAGATCGTTTCGTGAGCACACATTTCTTTTTCACTGACTCATCGCTCGGGCGTAAGAACTTTTAGTTCTACAGCTAATTTAGTGTATTATATCAGTGTAAAGTGTATTTTATTTTTTATTATGTCAGAACATTTTCTGTAAAATAAATATTTTTTTTATTATTTGTCGACATTTTTTTTCTCATTTTTTCTTGATATACCTGCACCCTCCTTTAGTGTTATCACGCCCCTTAGGAAGAAGCGACCCCCAGGTTGAGAACCACTGCTATATACAATTATATGCAATCTTTATTATCACTTCTGCTAGTTTGGAAACTGTCTGCTCTACACTGACTTAGCCGGTTTAGTATAACCACAAAAATTAACAGCGTATTTTACGTTGTACTTATGAGTAGGGGTCTTTTCCGTTTCGAGTACCGCAGTTACTAACCGGTGATTTTTGTGATAATGTCTATTATGTTGCATGCTTAATTATAAACATCTAAACGTTTAATTATCAACTAACCTCTTTACCTGATTTATTTACACTACAGAATTCTAAATTCGGGTAAAATAAATTTCTCTACACTTGTTACTTATTTTAATACCGAGGATAGTTGTGTTCGTTATCATATGGATCAGGGTGTCAGACCTCATAGAAAACTGTGTCCAGATGTTCACGATATGGAGCTTCTCCATCAAGGGAGTTTCGTCTGTAATTTGGAGGTATAGAAGAAGAACATGTTATGCTACTATACCTCTATGAACTGGAACGTGGTTTCAAGGCAACAAGTTACCATTTAAGACGTCACTATGGTCTATATATTCTTGGGCAAACGAGTATTCTACAATTAAATAGTGTGAAAAGGAGTTACAAATGAAACTTGAAGATTTGGATCTATAAATCTTTTTATATTGCATATTTATTTTATGGCTTAACAATGTAAATAAATGTTTATTTTTGTTGGTAATTGCATACATTATTAGTAACCTAAACTTTAGCATCATATGTTAAATTAGTGATCACATAAATCACCGGTTAGTAACTGCGGTACTTGAAACGGAAAAGACACGTAAATAAATAGCTAAAACTCTGGAAATAACTGATTATAAATAAATAAAAAAAATATACCTTTGATAGTATTTGGTGTGCCTTACCTTATATGGTGTGCCTTACCAAAATGACTTATATGAGCCAGTGAGAATGGTAGTGGAGTAAAGTCTCCTTATTTTTTTTTATTTTTTTTTGTGAAAATGAATGTTATATAAATTTACTTATTAAATATTAGGTAAGTTAGATAATATAGAATGTGTTTCAATTCTAGTCAAAGATGTTTAGAATTCGGAAAAAAAGTTGTGAAAGTTTTAATGTTTATTTAATAAGTTGTTAAAACGGGATAAAATTCATTACGCCATTCGTCGAGATAATTCAAGATTACTTTTTTTTTTCTTGAGTAAATGAATGTTTTGTAAATTGGCTTATTAAATATTAGGTAAGTAAGATAAAATGTAGTGTTTCAATACTAGTCAACAATTATTTAGAGTTTGAAAAAATAAGCTGTGTAAGTTTTAAAGTTTATTTAATAACTTCTTTCAACGGACTAAAATCCATTACGCCATTTTCATTCTTAACCACGATTAATAGTCGGTGGGAATCGTAGTAAGTGTAAGTAAGCCGTGTTAGTAACTGCGGTACTCGAAACGGAACCCGTGTGTGTGAACCCGCGTTACCACTAACTATCGCGTTATCATACAACAGTTTGCTGCATAAACGAACTTTTATTTTTTTATTTTAATGCATAGTTTTAAAATTAAATAAAATAAAATTATTTTTTTAACAAATTGAAACCCACGATCAAATAAAATAATGCTACACTAAAAGACAACTAGGCCAATCAGTATGCAGTGTAAAGTACCTTAGACTGTTAAACAGTTGCCGAATAATTATAAGACTATAAATAAGTACAATTACAACTTATTTAAAAAAATAATAACGCCGTGATGAGCTAAAAGATCCTAACTTCAAATCGTTTTTAAAATACATTTTTGGATTGCACCTGAATTACTCTAAAAACTACATCTTTTTATGCCTAATCATTGGTTTTAGAGCTTTTACCTTATTACGGCAGAGTAGCCCTAATATTTCTGAAATATATAACTATTTAAAACAAGTTAGCATTAATGAACTAATGTGAAGATAAATTATTTTAAGTTCCTTCCATATCACAAACCCAGAATGAAAGGGGCACAACTCAAAAAATGTTTTAGCTTATAATTTACAGAACATTAGACAGAGGTTAAGATCTGCATAGAAGACTCCAGGGTGTTTCCTCCAGCAAATGTTGCTTGTCGATGACCTATTGATAGGTCTCATATTTGAGAGCTGGCTGCGCTTTGGGATTATAGCGGTCCAACGAAATTTTGACTTCGACCTCTTTCATTGCCATTGATATACAATTAAACGACTATCTATGCGATATGAACTTTATTATTATCGATTTTTTTTTTTTTTTTATCATCCCTGAATCCATTTTGACTAGTTTCATCGTGACGTCTATATGTAAGTTCGTTCGTACGTATCTCGCATACCTCAAAAACGGTTAGCCGTACAAAGTTAAAATTTTGTATTTAGGATTATTATATTTTATATAATCTAGTTGTGAACCTCCCTTTTTCTTAACTGCATAATTATCGGAAGTGGTATTTTACTTGAACGCCATTACTGGTTTTCATCAAAAATTATATAAAATATTATGCAAAACTTCTCAAATTCGGTATTTAAGAATTGCATACTATAAATTTTGGTCAACATTGGCCAACAGGAAGTGGTACTTTACTTGAAGGTCATATTAGAATTTCATCTAAAATTTTATTAAAATGTAATGTAAAACATCTCAAATTTAGTAAATAGTACTTTTAAATCAATATGAATGTATTTACTAGATTTTGGTTAACTTTGGAGAGCCGAAAGAGGTACTTTACTTGAAGGTCGTAAGAAAATTAAATTAAAAGGTGTATCGACATTTATTACAGAGATCATATGGTTCGGTGATTTTTTTTCCACTCTAATTAAATTTTTTTATTATTTGTATGAAGTGTTAAAATAGAGTGCAAAATAATTATTTTGCTCCCCATTTGTGAGCTGAACAAGTTTGCAGCAGAAGAATAAGATATAAGTTAAGCGGTTTCTTCCTCTTAAAATATTAAAACCGTCGATTTCCAATGTAACATCTAGTGACATAGACAGTTCTAATGTTGTCAAGGAACACGAAGATATATCTTGGGAACATGAAAGAAAACGACATATAATAAGGGAATAAGACCTCAAGAAACAAGAGATTGTGTGTGTGTGTGTGTGTGTGTGTGTGTGTGTATGTGTGTGTGTGTATGTGTGTGTGTGTATGTGTGTGTGTGTCAATAGATGGACGTTCGAAAACTAGTAACCAAATTCAGGGTCACTTTTTGAGCCACTGATTTATAGTTAATAGGCGTACAAGGAAGTCATGGGGGTGTCCACATCTGAATTTTTTCTCTAGATTTTTTTTTCTTTTTGAGAATTTATTTTTGTTCAATATTATTTTAGCAACACATTTACTATTATTGGTTTATATTATCATTTTTCAATACCATAACTCCCATAACTCTTCTCATACTATAATCTTCCAACTTTAACTAAAATAGATGATGAAACACACAGACAACTGATATTAGTAATAAATAGAACATTAACATTAAAGTATGCCTGTAAACGTAGAGTTTGCTAAGGATTGTCCTTAATAATCATAAATAAATAAATCAAACTATTTATATATAAATATTACAGTAATATTACAAAATTAAATAGAAAAATGTAATAATTTAATTTTCAAAAATCATAACAGAAATCGAAGCCATTTATTAGACTAACACAAACTGGCAGCCGCTAAAGCTAAATGAATAGGCTAGCTCATTAGCTAGATTCAGTGACATTTTACTAATTATCTGTCCATTAGATTCTTACAGCTATTCATCACGGCCAGCTTCGCTAATTAGTTAATAACAGAGTAATTATTTCAATTACCTAAGAATCTATCAATTCGTTTTGTCATTATTGCAAATGGAACCCACAAATTTTCAAATTAATTATTTATCGACCAAATTTAATTTCAATTGTGAGCAGATATTTCCTAATAGGAACGAAATACTTGTATTTAAATTTTATAAGCCGATTATTTATAACCCACTTCAATTAACGGTGCAAAATGTCAATATTAACACTTTCTCGATAGTGTTTTTATAATACGATTTTGGTTCATTATTTTCAAAAGTTAAACTTTGTAATCTACCAAGAAAAAAATATTTTTAACACCCTCCACTCAAAATTTTAGATTTTCTTTTCAGGATGCGCATAATCCAAAAATGGAATATACAAAAAAAAACCGTCCGCGGTACGCGGCTTTTCTCCGAGACTAAAGGACCGATTATTTTATAGATTTGGCGCCAAAATTATGGGTCACCCCAGGATCATCCTTGGAACTCTTCATTACTATCTACTTCATCACCATTTCGTTTCATAATGACGGCCGATTACAGGTTTCATATACACATATGTTGGCCATTTATAAACATAAAGGAGTGTTTTGGATATAAATAGTTTTGGAATAATTATACCAAAGAAATAAAAAAAATATTTTTTTTATTTCTTGAACGGTTGGACAGATTTTTTTGCTTTTCTTATGTAGGGTTTCGGCACCTGTTATACAGGAATTAAATCGGGCACCCTTTGCGCTATAGAGGCAGCGCAATGGCCGAAAAAACTGTTTTTCTAAAGACTGCAGCGCTATCAAACTGTAATAGTCATGTGCTTTTTATATGATAATTAAATTACATCCAAAAAAAAATCATCGAAATCGGACCAGAATTTGCAGAGGTATAGCATATTGGACTTTTTATATATGTTTTATAAAGTATTCTGTATATATTTCTAAGGAAACCGGTTAACCTTTGTTTACTTTTTTGATAACCCAAAACCTATGCATCTCCCACTGCCTTCCAGATGTTCATTTGTAAGATAATTCAATTGTCTACCAAGTTAAATATGTAAAAACGCTGCAAATTATTACACAATGGTTTATTACTTACACTTAGTAATATTTCAAAAATATCTATTCTGTCCAAGTAAAAAAAAAATAAGAAACTAGAGAATTAGTCTACGAAGTTCATTACGCTATATCTCAGCTAATAACGGTCCAATTTAAATGATTTTTTTTTTTCCTTTTGTAGGGAATTACATCAGCTTTCGTTTTGGATTCTACGTATCTTGAAACGTAAAACCTCAAATTTTGAGGGGGAAGGAGGGGGCGTTACAAACATTTTTCTTTGGTCGATTCCAAAGGTCTATTATTGAAAATAATAAACCAAAAAACAAATCTTAATGAGACTAGTATTAGATATATAAAATAATTTTTGTATTGGGCTTTAACCATTGGTAAGGAAATTCGGCTGAGTGGACAAACCAGATATTTTTGGTATATTACTGTTTGGAAATAACAAACCATTGTGTGACAATTTCCGTTCAACTCAGTTTTCAGCTTTCTATCAGTCACGGATGGGTGGAGCGATAGGATTTTGGCGTGGCGTGATGGGGTTTAGGGCCGATGGAATTCAAGCTAATCCGTATCGCTCCAAAAAATCCACACAGGATTTCTCAATCACGGTCGTTCCACGATCCATTTGGCCTGGAGATGTTGGAATGGAGTGATCATCAGTGATTCCCTTTAAACCACGTCTCTTTATCCATCATCTATCACTCAAAGAATCATTATCTTCTTTTCCCCTTAAATCGATGTAAATAATAATTATCTCTCATTTTTATTTTATTTATATTAAATTTATTTGTATTATTGTACAACAGCAAGACAAATATTTATAAAATATTATAGCCAAAATATTTGGGCCAGTGTTTCATTTCTTTAATATATTTTTAGTGGACATCACTCACAGGTTAAACATATTCCTATGTTATACTATTATATTAAAGGACAGCCCGTTTTCATTTGCAAGGTCTATCGGCAAAAACTACTGAGCCAATCTTTACCAAATTTTTACTAGATCATCCTCATGGTCCCTAGATGATTTTCCAATAATAAAATTTACCGATATCGACATTGCGACTGCGCAAAAGCCGAAAAAACACTTCTATATTTCATTTTCTCACAAATCGAAAACTATACATTTTTTATTTAAAAGATATTTGAATTCCCTACAAAACAAAAAAAAATCAATGAAATTGGACTATTATTAGCAAAGATAAAGCGCATTGAATATTCTAATCATGTTTTTATTTTCCTAGAGTGGCAGGTCGAAGGAACTGCAGAACATGGTAAGGAAAATATGGTAATCAGAATAATTTTTTGATGTGCAGTTTTACCAGTTTCCAGAGCCCCTTTGAGTAAAAAAAACTGTATTTTTTTGCCAGTGGTCTGTCTGTGTCAGGATTATCTTTCGCAACGGGTGAACTAATTATATTTTGACCTAATTAATTTGATTTTTTAATACCACGTCTATACATACAAAAATGTTTATCAAATTTTCAATTGTGTTCATTTAATATATATAATAATAATATATATATATATATATATATATATATATATATATATATTGATGTCGTTTTTTGAAAAAGGGTGTAAGCGCCATTAATCAAACTTTACAGGAAACCCATGAAACGTTTTTTCGTCAAATAACAATATATTTTATTAAAATTTCATTCTTTATTGTGAACAGAATGAGTTTATTAAGCGGGCAAAACCTTTATAATTGCTATATATTTTCAATACTTTTGGCATGGTCAAGGCCAGAGTGACGACTGGGAGTTGGCAGCATTTGGTGCTTACGTCATCGATAGTCAATTTCTAGACCATTTTCAATTTTTTTTTTCTCGATACATCATGAGCGGGAATCGATAAAGGTGGTGTTTAGACCCCATAATAAATTTAAAAATAAATTTCTCAATTTTGGCGCTTAAACTTTTTTCAATTAAAGGCGTATATATATATATATATATATATATATATATATATATATATATATATATATATATATATATAGCAAAAGCAAAAGCTCAAAATGAGACATAAATAATTGTTAGAACATAAATGGAAAAATTCATTAAGTATGAATATTTCCTTCTTTTTTTTTATGATCAGGTGTTTGTAATTTAACTTTTCCCAGCTGTTGTTATGTAACCTCCATTTTCCCTCAGTATGTGCCTGGGTGTCTTGGTGTGGGGTGCTATCTCTTGTTAGTGACTTTTTTGACTCTGGATGTTAGATGTGGTGCATTTCGTTCTTTATAAGGTTTTTTTCTTTATATTTTATTTCTTTCTCTCCTACTGTCCTGAAGACGCCTGGATTGGCGAAATATCGACATATGATTTTTTTTTATTTATTTCTGTTAATTTTTGAGACTCGAGACTCTTGGCTTTTTTTTTGGATTATTGCATTTATGTCTTATACATATATATATATATATATATATATATATATATATATATATATATAATCATATATTTGTACATAATTAGCGGGATAAATAGAGAAAGCTACCTGAGAGGAAGGCAGAATACAAGATGGATGACATGGGGTCGGAGGTTCTCGAAGCCGTGCGATCTGTCTGCATTTGTAGCCACATTGAAATTTAGTTCTAGAGCGGTCGTTCTATTAATTTACGACGGGGTGGGGATATCCGTAGACGGGTATAGATTTTTATTAGCGGGTATTGAGACGCAGGGGCCCATTGGGTGTCGTTGCGATTAGGGGCAGTTGGACCCACTTTTTTACCGCCAGATTTACGAGCGCTTTTCAAAGTTGTAAGTCATCGGAAGCCCGGGCAAGTGCTATCGGGGTTTTAAATTTAATGGGAAAAATAGATGCTTTAAAGCACAGTCGAACCTCTGTATATCGAACCTCCATATATCGAAAATCTCTATATATCGAACTATTTTTAGGAACCTTGAATTTGTACTAGAAAAAAAATATTCTGTATATGAAATAAAATTTCTACAAATCGAACAAAAGATTCCCTTTTAACCCAATATAAAATGCGATTATCATCAAAAAGAGCTCTGAGTATGTGTGCATAAGAATGGGTAATAATTAAATAACAAACAAAAATGTTCCACTGGTTTGCAAAGCAATAGAAATTCAGAGAAGACTTTGTTTCAGAGTAAGCACAGGAGTTCCTAATTCTCTGAATCTCTTTCCTAACTTTAAGTGACATTTTCATTTTAAATTCAGTTTAACTTTGCCTTTCTTCTTGTGAATATTGCTCCTAACATTACTTCGGTAATAGATTATACACAAAAAGACATTAGAGGCTATTTTGCTCGAAAACAAATTGCAATCTTTCTATATATCGAATTTTTTCAAGGAACCTTCATGTTCGATGTGTAGAGGTTCGAATGTATTTGAAGTCATAAAATAAAGAAAAGAAAATCAGGATACATCAAAACTAAATAAATTTATTCATTAGAATTCCTATTAAAAAACAGATACAAACCCAAACCTTAATGTTGTATCAAGCTTAACTTGCCGTAAGCCCGAATATAATGTCCTGATTTTTTTTTCTTAAAAAATTTTGTAGCACTTATATTTCCATTTTTTCTAATTTTATGTAGGAGAAGCTTGGTTGAGGATGTGGTCAATGAATACACACAAATAAGAAAAAACTTATTATATTGCGTGCCGACGTTTCGGCCTAAATTTAAGGCCATCATCAGGACAGAGTGGCGTATAGTTGACTACCAGTTGACTATACGCCACTCTGCCCTGATGATGGTCTAAAATTTTGTTCTGCCACAATTTGTATTCATTGACCGTATCATCAACCAAGCTTCTCCTACATAAAATTAGGAAAGATGGAAATATAAGTGCTACAAATTTTTTTTATAAAAAAAAGTTAATAATATAGTTTGTTGGTTAAGGTGAACACTCCAATTTATAATGAAAAATCCGTGAGCAGTAGAACTCCGTCACTAAAGTCGTATTTTCCCACAAAAGACAGTCCCCTAACATACCGAAATTTACATATGAAATGACAATTTGCCGAAAATGACTAATATAATAAGGCATAATATAATATTATATTATGCCTTATAATATAATATAATATAATACTAATAAGGCATTGAAACAGTTGAAATAGCCATATCTTTGCTAATAGCCGTCCGATTTCGATGAAACTTCTTTTGTTTTATAGTTAATTTAATTTCCTTTCGAATGCAACAGGGTTTGAGCTCCCTAACTCAACTTGGAGGGGCGTTAAAGGTGCGCAAATGTTTTAAAAAAATTAAATTAAAGAAAACCCAGGGGAGTGGGGAGACCAAGTCGAGACCTCCAAAAGATACTTCCCCGACACCAACTCAATTCACATACAAATTTTCAGCCCTATAAACTAATATGGTGGAGCTGTAGCGATGCGCAGAGCTTAAAATACGCCGAAATTTCAGTTAAACATACCGCAATTTTGACTGGAATTTACCCGTTCTTTAATGGTATCGTTCTGCCTTGAAGAAAGCCCTACATACCGAATTTCAGCACATTTGACCCAAAGGGGGCCGCTGGAGGTGCTCAAATGTAGCGGGAAAAAAATAAATATCAGACATCTCCAAATTTTCCATAATCGTGCTCAAGGGATTATGAAACGGATAGAAATCGCAGTCCCGCCGCTCACAGCCGACCTTCGACCCACTGCAATAGTCTATTTTTTTCGGGGAAAAACGACTAAAAATAAAGGCAGGCTGCTTTTATTTCACCAATTTATTTATTATGATGCAAATTTTCGGCCTACAAGCCATCCTCAGGCATCTCTGTAAAAAAAACCCTATTTAGTTCAATTTTTAACATATCACAGAATTAATTGTGTGAATTATTTGTTATTGTGTTTTTATTGTAATTATTTATTTATTAATTTATTTTATTTTTTTTTTTTTTTTTAGTGACGCTGTATATTTCGACTTGGTCCGGTTTGGACTTAAATATGACAGTATATTCATTTTAAATAATTTTAGTATGTATATGGTGTTTATTAGAATATTTAAGTATAATTAATTCAATTTAATTTAATTTAATTAATGTGATATGTTAAAAATTGAACTAAATAGGGTTTTTTTAAAGAGGTGCCTGAGGATGGCTTGTAGGCCGAAAATTTGCATCATAATAAATAAATTGGTGAAATAGAAGCAGCCTGCCTTTATTTTTATTAATAATATAGATTAATCAATTTATATTATAAATTGTAAGAATAAATTATAACAGAATTTTTTTTTCAAAGGAGGCATTGAATTTGGTTTTAGCAGTCTGAAAAACTTCTATATTTTCTCATATACATATATTTTCCACGGTCAACCAAGCTCTCACCATTACATATCCTAATTTTACTTCACATGTATATTATTAAAGGACAGTAATATAAACATGAGAAATTTACTCGATGTTGACATGGTCGTTTGTTGTGTTTCTATTGAGCAATAATACAAGCTGCCACACTCAAAGCCAATGAATAATGTAAATAAATTTTTTTAAAAAATATAAAATTATATGTACATCACAAATAAAGATAGACATATTAAACAATAGCAAAATAAGTAAAAAAAAAAGAAATAAAGAAACTTAAAGTTAATTGAAAATAAAAGAAATCTTCCTATGATGGCATGAGAGTCGAAACGTTGGGATAAAGATAATAAAGTGATGAAATAAACATAGCCTATGTTTGAAGTGATTCTAAAAAATTAAGTCATTATTTAGCAGCGCTATTTAGAGAAGTAAAAAGAGATTGGAGTATTTTCTATTGTTCTCCAGTGGCTGCCATCCCCTTGTAGCCGAAGAAAAGAGTATATAAAGGACAACTATCAGATAGAAGAAGTGGGCCGAAGAAGGATAAGACAAAAAGACAGAGAGAAGATACGGTATATCCTGCCTAATACCGACCTCTGGTCTACTGCTCCCGGGGGCTCCAGGATCCTACCAGATTTACGGTACTCCTCCTTTTATGACTGTTCCTGAGGACTGGATCCTGGCCGAGGGAGTTTAGCTCCAGATCTGGTATTGTACTAACTCACGGCTCCCCGGGGCTCAATGGGGTCCTATCTTAGGGGAATAGCCAGCTTACCGGATTCATACGCGTCCCACTCCGATGTTCTCGGCAAGATCTACCTATTACTACTGTAGGCTCTATCGTTTAGGTGTCCTGGGTTATGTAATAAAAAATGATGGGTTATATAACAAAAAGTCAACACAAACAAATTGGAAACGAGAAATACTAGAACGTTGAAACTATTATGTAGTACGTGTTTTCCAACACCACATCAACCCTTTTATTGTCAACTACGATATATCATAGTTTGTAATATTTGGGAAAAGAGCCAATCACAAATGATATACTATATAGTATATATTTATTATTACATTATGATTATTATTATATTATATATGATATCAGTGGTGTAACTGGATTTTTTGCGCCCGGGTGCGAACAGCGGAAAAGTAAACTCCCTTGACATTTTAGAAATTGGCGAGAGAAAAATGGTGCACGAGTTTTGGCATTATAAATCAATGAAAAATGATGTAACAAAAAATAATTATCAATATTTAAAACATGAAATCGAATACATTATTCAGGAATAAAAAAAAAAAAAAAATGCAAATTGTGTGCTAAACTTTTAAAAATAATTTATTTATTTTAAATTTAAGAATAAATTAGCCAATTTACATATTACATAATATATGCAGTACGCGAGATTTTCATGGAATGTATTTTTTGTAAGACAAACAATACAGCGTATTTTTAATAAAAACATAACAAAAAAAAAAAAAAATTGTATACTATTTCATATATAATCTTCTAATTATGTTTCTGATGTTTAATATAATAAAAGATAAAAGCAAGATATGATAAAGATAAAAACCAGAATACTACTCAAATGTATTTAAGTGTCTCAATCAACTTATTTAATATTCGACGAAATTAATACGCATCATGTGGCGAGGATGTGTATAAAAAATGTATATATCGACGTCATTTTTACTTCCTTGTACGCAGTAAAGGAAGTATTGTAATCGCGAAAATTTCCGGTTTTCAGATTTCAACGGAAATATCCATTTTGACCATCCCTGAATCCATTTTGACTAGTTTCGTCGTGGCGTCTGTACATACGTTCGTTCGTATTTCGCATAACTCAAAAACCGTTGTCCGTAGAAAGCTGAAATTTCGTATTTAGGATTGTTGTAAAATCTAGTTGTGAACCTCCCTTTTTGGTCACTGCTTGATCACCGGAAGTGATACTTTACTTGAAGGTAATTGATTTTTATCAAAAATTATATTAAAATACTATGCAAAACTTCTCAAATTTAATATTTATAACTTATATATTGATTTAAATAAAATACTACATTTTAGTTTAAATTGAAAAACCGGAAGCGGTACTTTACTTGAAGGTCATATTAGACTTTCATCAAAAATTATTTTTAAAATACTATGCAAAGCTTCTAAAATTTAATATTTATAACTTATATATTTATTTAAATAAAATACTACATTTTGGTTTAAATTGAAAAACCGTAAGCGGTACTTTACTTGAAGGTCATATTAGACTTTCATCAAAAATTATATTAAAATATAATGTAAAACATCTCAAATCTGGTAAATATGTCTTTTATATCGATATGAATGTATTTAATATATTTTGGTTAAAATTGGTGAGCCGAAAAGGGTACTTTACTTGAAGGTCATAATAAGATTACATCCAAAATTATATTTAAATTAAATACATAAATTATATGTTTCGGTAATAAAGATCACAAACGCAATTTGGTTTCCAATCCAATTAAACATTTTTATTACTTCTTTTAAGTGTTAAAATTAAGTGTAAAATACTGGTTTTCCTCCCCATTTGTGTGTGTCAATAAATGGGTTTCGCGACGCCGTGTCGTTTTTGAAATACTGCAATCTTCGGAAACTAGTAACCAAATTCAGGATCACTTTTTGAGCCACCGATTTATAGTTTAATAGGCGTACAAGGAAGTCAGGTGTTGTCCACATCAGATATTTTGAAAAAGATTTAAGCGCCAAAAATTCGAAATTTGGATTTCAATTGATTTTGGCACGTAAACACCACTTCTATCGATTCCCTCTCACGATATATCTAAAAAAAATGGAAATGGTTTAAAAATCTAATATTGATGACGTAAGCACCAAATACTAACGACTCTTAGTCGTCACTCTGGCCTTAACCAGTGCTAGAATCCTTTAAAATATATTGTAATTATAAAGATATCGCCAGATTAATAAACTCCTATTCTACACAATAAAGAATAAAATTTAAAAAAAATATATTATTATTCGGGGAAAAATCGTTGCATGTGTTTTCTGTAATGTTTGCTACCTGGCGCTTACGCCTTTTTTAAAAAACGACGTCGATATAATCTAGGAATTATTTCATTCTGAAGATGGGGAAAAAAAAGACCTGAAATGTTAATGAAATATAATATGTTAATTTATAAATTAACTATAAATATATAATAAAAGAAGTATCAGTTGACCACTGACTTCAATTCGATAAAGGAAAATAATTTTATCCTCGAAACAAAAATCAAGACAGCTAAATGGAGAAGTAGGTCAGTACGAAATAGGAAAACGTAAGTTGTAACCTAGAACCTAACAGCGTCTGTTGCGGTGTTTCGGTAAAGCAATGAAACAATGTGACTAACATAAAAACCACTGATTAAAAAGTAAGAAGCATGGTGGATATTAGAAGGAAATGAATTCCAGAGGGTAGAGGAGCGGGCGAGAAAGGAACGTTCAAATGTTTTCATTCTGTGGTAGAGGGTATGGAGATTAGAAAGGCGCGATCTTGTTTCCTGTGCGTGGAACAGATATAATATTAGGTTGATCCAAAATCTGAAAATTTCTCTAATATTTTAGAAACATTTATATCTAAGTATATTACACAGATTAAAGAGTATAATATAAGGCAGATTGTTTGCTCTTGCTACTAAAATGGGTCAAAGTGATTTGCCCGACCAATGCGAAGGTGACACCAAAATCAAATACCCTCGTGGAGGTGTTTGGAAATAGCTGTGTTAGAGGAGGGACGAAGGGGAGAAGTAGTAGTGTTGGTAAGAGGGAAGCGACGGTGCTGCGCCAGTGGTCTGGTTTCTTCAGTTTAATCGGTTTTAGAATGTCGTAATACGAGCAAAGAAGCTAACACGGTGTGATAACAAAATTAAGTCATAAGATTTCCCTTGTCACCGCATTGCGTTTTTGTTGATTCTTTGAATCACATTTTATTAAGCTATAAAGTTTCTTTCAGTAAACTTGATAAAAACGGAATTTTTAATCTTCTTTTGATATTCCACCTGGGTACCCGGACTACTACGTCCATTTATGTTACGCCAGTGTATGATACGTATAGCGTACGTGATGGCTCGATATTCACATTGTGAGAGAACTTTATCTCAAAATAAATTAATATAAAATACAATGATACTTTCGATTGGCACTGAAAGGATTAACTTAACAAAAACACCATTGAATTGCAGTAGAAACTCGTTTATCCGTAATAATGTAGCCAGAGAAATTTCGGATAAGAGATAGTATGATGAGTAAATAAAAAATGTATGATATTAATGACGTTTATTAAAATAATGTGCAAACAATATATAAAGATTAACATAAGTATGTAATACATACTTGTGAATATAAGTGAATGTTATAGTCCAGAAAATTAAGGACGGGGGATGGGGATGCACTTAATTAAGGTATAATTAATTAAGGCATAAAGGTATAATGCAATTAAGGTACCTTTTTTCTTTTTTTTCGCTTAGTCCTCCGAAGCTATGCGTCATGCGTCCTAGGGGTTATACCAATATATACAAAATTAAAGCTGACATAAGATTTAATTCATTCATTTGTTTCGCTATCTTGCATAGTTTCCGATGTATCCGCGCTCAAAATTCGCCAAAACACGTTTTTCAGAAAAACATAATTTATATTTTTTGTTATTCTACTGATCTATAAGCCAATATATATCTATTTATATGCATACAAAGAGCAAAGGGAGGGAGATTACAGCAGGTGAAGAATTTCCAATATCAGGTGACTCGGAGCATTGGGGCAGCGGAAAGTGTTCTATTCGCTTCGGAGAGATTTTCAGGGTAAGAGAAAGGTGGCCAAGAAAACAAAAATGGCCTTCTATAAATCGACGTTTCTCCCTACACTTTTGAACTCTTCGGAATCGTGGACCCTCGGAGTAGCCCCGAGGTTAAAACGGTCCAGACCATCCTAGAGGAGCACAAGCTCAGGTGGTTAAGACACCTCCTTAGGATGGATCAAGAAAGAACAGCCAGGAAAACCTACGAGACCCGTGTGAAGGGTAGGGGACCTAGAGGAAGACCGCGCATTTCCTGGGAAGAAAGTATCCAAGAGGCGTTCAGGAGGTGGGATATGGACTGGAGCAGGAGAAGAGAGTTGGCCCAAGAACGAGATACCTGGTCCAGACACTACAAGGCGTAATCCCACACTTCAGTAGCGGTAGAGGGGATTAAGGATTATTATGATGATGATGATGATGAGAAGGTAATTCATTAGAAAATATTTCGATTTTTACTCACTAACGATGCACAATGCGCCAGTGCTCTCTGAGTGCCGGATTATCGAGCATGTACTATAATAAAAAGCTTGGTAGTTAATAGTTGTCCGTCACTATACCTAGTATTGCGGGTACTATATACCCTGCTCTGTGTCTAAAACGTGCAGCTTTCAGAGAGAAATTAGCTCACATGAACAGAAAATACGAATGCAAAGTTAATTTAAAATCAACAACCATAAGAATATTTTTATTGTTTGTGGTAATTTTTAAAACAATCTTCCATGCAAAGGACTTCTGGGACAGAAATAACGCATATTCAACCAGGTTCAATTAACTTGTTAAATATAATTGAAAATGATAAAGTTTAAAGATGGTAATAATTAACCGAATTGTCTTTTTTCACCGAAATCCTGAAAAGTACCATGGCAATCAACGTTTGAAGTGATATCTACAAAAAGCTCTAAAATTTTGTTCTGTAGACTATTTAAAAATTCTGGGGAGTTAAACATGTTCGGTATGAATATTGGGCCTAGAAGCATGTTTATTATCTGTCCCAATCACACATTTAACGGGAACTTCACCATCCCAAAGCGTGCAAAACTTGCTTCGTCAGTCCATAAAATACGGTTGCAAATATCCCAGGTACCTTGCTCTAGGTACTACCTCGAAAAACGTACCCTTGCGACAAAGTCGGGTTCAAGAAGGTAGTGATTTTTTTTTTTCATATGGAAAGAATATAAATTATTCCTTACAAGAATTTTTTCAACATTCGCAAGAGAGATTCCCGATCTGGTTGCAATATGATGGGTAATCAGTCTTGTTCCACTGTTACTAAAACTTCTTCATTCAGATTGACGGAAGGATTTGGTCTTGCGACCCGAACCAGGAACCAAGTTACGCGAAGTCTTTGGTCTGTCGGCTGAAAAGTCCCCCTGGACGGTGTTCTGTAGAAATCGCCTGCAATATTCCCGTAATGCTTTCCTTGCATTGTTATCTATTAACCCATATACATGAAGCATATGGGTCCGCATACCCGACATTGGTGTACTCCATTGGTTTAAGGCCATGCTCAATATTGTACACTAAAAGATATTCAAAGCAAAACTGGCTGAAGATAACAAAGCAATAAGTTCTTATCAGTATCAGCTAATCCCACTGGATCCAAACTGTTTGATCCTAAATAACACAGCATTTCTCTACAACATAATATTTCAGTGCATTTTGTCAGTAGTAGTTAAAATCTAAAATATTGTTTCCTTGTAGGGTTTAGTAAACATTTCAATACACTTAATTTGAAATTCTGTTTTAACATCAGAAAGGTTATTAAATAAGGGAGTTTTGGAAGGATTTCACTATTTCCAGATTTCCCGGAAACGCAATAAGTTATACATTTTTTATTGTTTTTTCAATTCCCTGTTTTCTTTCATATTCAAAGAACGTTTGTTAGTGACTGTTCATATCTAAAATACACTGAACCACAAAAAAGCCGGTCCATCAAGATTTATCTATTTTAAAACTTGAGGATAATTAGTGAGGCAAAATTTGTTATTACACGAAAAGAATAATATACCGTCAATTCTGCCCAACAGTTCTCTAAAGAATTAGTACAACAAGACCCTATTAGATTTCAAGTCAGTTGAACTGTGATAATTATTTATTCATAAGTGTTTGAAATTTTGTTTTTTTTTATTTAAGATTTTCTAACATCAAATCATGGTCTTCAATTCGAAAATAATGGCAAGAATTTTGGCTGTAGTCGAAGTTAGCATAATGTAGTATGTGTGTTGGTTATTTCCAAAACAACGGTACAACCTGTTCAACTCTATTGCGCAAAGGTAATTCAGAATTGAACAGGCTAGTGCTGCACTCATCTCAGAAAATTCCATAAGCCCAACCTGCATCAGTCCAGTTTCGATGTGCCTAAGCGAAATTCAAACGGGTTCTCTCATGCACTGGTGTTCACAGCGGTCCAGTGGCTATCATCCTCAAATGTTACCCACCTTCTGCAAGCAGCCTTCACACCACTTCCAAACTAATATCCACTTGGAGGGCAGTTCGCAGGCCTTGAGTGGTCTGTACAGCTAATTGATAACAGTTCCTGAGGGCCTGGATCACCACAAAACAGTAGGGTTTGTTGCTCTTGGCCCTCCAAAAACTGCCCTCCTCGTGTAAACCCCGGTCTCCCAGTTCCTTTGGATGGTCCTTCGTACAGTTGTTCTGGGAATACCCAACACACTAACAATGTTACACTCACTTCTACCATCTTCGACTACAGCCAAAATTATTGCCACTATTTCGGAATTAATGACCATGATTTGATGTTAGAAAATCTTAAACCAAAAAAAAAGAATAAAAACAAATCAATAAAAGTGCAAAACTTATTTAAAAAATAGAATAATAAAGACATAAGTGTCCTCATGAATGATTACAGTTCAACTGAGTTGAACTCTAACAGGACCTTTTCGCTAATCCGTTGTATAGTTGAAACTGTAAACTAAATATAAATCTCTTTATCAACCAAAAGCTGACGGAATTTCTTATCTGTTGATTCCTGGAGGATGCAACTGCTTAGTATATTAGGTGTTGATGTGATGCGTTTGAGTGCTTAAGGTACACGCACTTGGACTTTTACATCAAACTTTAATTTTTATTTTTAATGAAATTAAGAAAAAAAGAATTGTATATAAAATGTGAATAAATAGCAATAAAAACATGATATACTGATAATGGAAATAAATAAATTAATGAAAGCAATGACTAAAAAAAAAGATAAAAAATTACATAATAGAATCCAAAACAGGCGTAAATCTCTGAAATAGCAGTAATTACTATTAGTTTAGTATTAATTTAATAAGTCAATGTTTTACCCATACAGGCATCATCAGGTTAGGATAAGACAAGATCACATAAATGCAGACCAGAGATAGCAAATATTGCAACAAAAATCTAAAAAATGCTAACAAAATAAAGGTAATACATCACTTAATGACAGTAGGGTTGGCAACAGTTTAATAGCGCTATCAATAGTATCGATAGTCCTGACTGTCAAAAAGCCTGTTGATAGTCGTTAAACTATCAAAAAGACTATCCCGGGCAATGCTGACATCAGACTAAAAGAAAATTAAATAAAACATTTAATTAAAGAAAGAAGGCTGTTTAACTTGGAAACCTAAAGAAGGTTTGTCTTTTTAAAGCTTCTAAAGCAAAATACTATACTCAAATCCAACTGTGATTCGGAGAATTTCATTTGGAAGTTGGAATTTGCAAATTAACAAAGAATTAAATTCTTTGAGAATTTTTTCCTCTAAAGTTCCAAAAATCTTCCACATTTCTAGCTGCTATTCCTTTTACAATGTCTATTCTATTTAGTCTCACCTTGCTTCCCTAATCGCGAATAAGAGCGAGTGTGAGTTTTTAGTCCTGATTTAGGACCCATGTAAAGTCGAGAAGGTAATATTTTTGAATGCCAATCAGTGGTTGCTTGAGTAATCGTTCATTATATTTGTTTAAATAAAAATAAAAAAATGTTAATTTTATTTTAAAATTATTCCCTACATAAAACCTAAATATTAATAGCCAAAAAGCAATTAGTTTAATTGAGAAATTTTCTCTTTTGTAGAAAAGTTCTCTCTTTCTCAAGAAAAGTGCAGAAGCATGAGAATCTAAGCCTCCCCCTCTTCACTCGATAGTTGCCAGTCAAAAATTATCAAAACTATCAACAGCGAGAGCTATCGAACTATCGCCGACCCTCCATGACAGTTCCACATTAACCACTCAGTAGATATGTAGATCTAGACAGCAGATGTGGAATTGTCTCGGATGTTGTATTATTTATATTCGGTTACTATTTATAGACTGTTAATGTGAGATGTGCCAGCTCTGGTCTGCTGGCTTCATTTCGGAATCTTCCTATAATAACCTGTAAATAAATAAATAATTAAATAATTTTCTTAAGTAAGCATATAAATAGACTAACGACATCAAGATAATAAACATATAGGATAAAAGAGAATTTAAAAACATTCTTCGTGGTTAAAATAGAAATTTATTTATTTTTTTAAATGAATTTATTATTTACATATTTTAAATAAACTCGACTAAACAATTAGGTAAATGTGAAATAATCTTTAAAGTTATAATCATATATATATATTTCTTTATTCAAACAAACAATTTTTAACATTTATATTTCTATAAGATTCATCATATTCATTTTATATTTACTATTACAACCACATTAATTGATTTTTTTTTATGTCTTTGAAAAATATAAAAAAATAAAATTAAAATAAAAAATAAACTGTACGATTCCAGCCATCCATTCGCTAGCTATTACTATCACTATAACTTACAAAGACTTATGGATTTAAAATTAAACAACGAATTGATTAATTAACTTTGTTAAAATATTCTTGCGAGCCTTTTGGATTGGGCTTGATGGTTGGTTTATCTGGCTTCCAGTTCGCAGGGCAAACTGAAAAATAGATGAAATATACAATAAATAACACAAATTTTATATTGCTAATACAGGAAGTCATGGAAACTTAAAAAAAGGAAAAAATTACAAAAATAATTTTGAATTAAATCATGCCAGCAAATAATTAGTAGGGTGGTATGGGGCAAGTGCACACTAAATTAACAAAATTTGACTTTACAGGATTGTAAAATTTTTATTTTTAAAGCTAGTTTTTTTCTCTTTTTTAAAAATGTTCCTTATTATGATTATATTTAATTCAAGCCTATGTTTCAACCACATCCATTTTGATGAGATTGATAATTTAATTGAATAGTACTTAGGTACGCACTTGTTACGTTGAAATTTCGTTATGCATATTATTTTATTTTTTGTTTTTAATTGTAATTATTACGAGTACAAACCACTATTGAGAGACTTAGTGAGGATGTAATATTAGAAACAATTGTAAATTACGTAATAAATTTAATTATGATCCTAAAACAGCTATGCGATGTGCAGAGATCAGAGAGATCTCGCCAGCTGGGAGGAGACAACAGACGAAAGGAGTGTGAACTTTGATGGAAGTGCACAAGGTGCGGAATTTGTTTTCTGTTCTGAACGGTTTAACCAGATTTTTTTGTGGTGTGCGTCCAAGGCGTTAGAGCTTCGCGTCATACGAGAGTTTATAGCGAATTTCCCGAGAAGGAGATGAAAAAAAGGACGTCGCCGGAGAACAGGAAGAACCAAGATAATAGGACTGGCTGCCCCATCAAATTCTTCAGATTTGTATTTTATTTCTTTTATGCATTAAACTAAGGATAATAATTTTGTTTTTGTTTGAGTACTGCTGGAATAGTTTCTTTTGTTTGTTTTTAATGTTTTTATATTTTTTTTGGTTAATAAAAGATTTATGTATATTTTTTTTTCAAACAAGTTGTTTTATTTCGTTTATTAGATTGTCCTGATATTATTATATTTTACCATGGAAAATTTAGGAATGTCCATGTGAACTACATCTCTCAAAGGGTTTAGTGCTTATATCAATATAGAGTCACACTGAGGCCCTGAGTTCGAAGCTACCTCCGGCAGGTATCTTTTTTTTTTGTTAATAATTAAATTAATTTTTTTTTATTATCATTATTTTTTTTATAAGTGACTTAAGGGTCTTTTTAAGAATCTTTAATTAAATTATTTTGTTGAGAAAGACGATTAAATAATTATTTATATTTTTTTATTAAATTTATTTTATCATTGTGTTAATTTATTTATATTGGTATATGTTTCCTTGGTTTTTTTTTTGTCATGAATTTTTCTTTTAGGGTTTTACTATTTTCCTTAAAATAGTGTGGCATCCGAACTTCAATTATTTTTTTTTATAGACAGGAGATATAATTGTATTTTATTTTTGATGGTTTGATGAGTAGAAAGGTTGTGGATTATTTTTTTTTTTAATCTTGGCGTCGCGACTGGGTTATCGGCACAATATTGCCCACTCCCATCGGGGACGGAGTGTGGTAGCACACTAGCCACTGGCTTAAGGGGTAAAAGCGTACAAGGTATCTGGAAGACTCATTATTCAAGCAGGAACGGTTTTCGGATAAGTGCAAAATAGTTCGGTTCCCAGAGGATTATTATACTGGCTAAATCATCGAAAAAACTTAAAGCTTGTCTGAGATTCACATTTTACAATTTTCATTGAGTTATGAAAGTGGGACAGATGTAGAATATAATGAATAAATATATTGAAAAAAATAATTTTTGTTTTAATTCGCTAGTTAGTAGTTGCCTTGACAAAACATGATAGTGAGGGTAAGTGTACACCACACGCACTCGTGAACACAACGGAGGTTTGCACTTTCCTCTACTATTCATGCTTTGCTGGGTGATTGTGGACAAGTGCTTAAGAAATAGAGAACTGTCAATAAGAAATGTAAATCACAAAATATTTTGAAGAACAGCTTCTGTACGTTCTGCTTATGGAAAAAAAAAAAAAACAGGTCTACTAGTAAATAAACACTGATGCAGTTGTACTGAAAAAGTTGAAACATATAGCTTTATCAGCAGTTTAAAACTAATATTTTTACTTATGGATTGATAAATTATTTGCTACTTCTATAATTTGGTTTTTATTGAAAACTACTTTCAAATATTATACATTCATCTTCAGTTCTAAAAACACACAAAAATTCAAAAATAAGCAATTTAAAATACAGCATTGTATTACTCTGTATTTTAAATTGTTAATTTTTGAATTTTTGTGTGTTTTTAGAACTGAAGATAAATGTATAACATTTGAAACTAGTTTTCAATAAAAACCAAATTATAGAAATGGCAAATAATTTATCAATCCCTAACTAGATTGATCCTTTTATACTATCATGCATACGTCAACTAATATTTTTACAACTCATTATACATCATTCAAGCGAAATTTCGTATGATAATAAGGTTTATCGCTGTCCCTCAGCTTACTGATAAAACATCAAGTTGGACATTATCTTAGTTAATAATACTTACCTTTTTTTTTTTTTTTTTTTTTTAAATTAATCTTGATCATGAATCATGAATCAAATGGTAGCAGTTTTTTATTTTAAAATATCTGATGTGACACCACATGACTTTCTTGTACGCCTATTAAACTATAAATCGGTGATTAAAAATAAAGGCGGGAAGTAAAAAAAAAAACAGTTTCAGGTGAAGTACCAATTCCGACTGGCTAATTATAACCAAAATTTACTAATTTATTTATATTGACATAAAAATTTTATATACCAAATTTGCTTTATTCTTTAACTGCATGTTGTCTACAGCTTCACACACAAATATTTCATTTCTACCATTTCGTATTAAATGTAAACATGAAAAACAAATCAGGACGATCATAGTGACGTCATGTGACGTGATGTTATACCACCCTGAGTTCCCTCATGCATATAACGGGACCCACCAGAAAAACAGGATAGCAACATAAACATCTCTCCAATGACCGAAGCGTTACCATCCATCACCCTTCTGCTCGCAGCTTGCTCTGGTTGAATTTTATTAAGTTAAGCCATTCTATCTCTGGTTGAAAAGACTACGATATAGTAAGATGTAATTAACACTAATGTTTTAGTTTCTAAATATAATTGTTGTATACCATCGCAACACATCTGTAACATAAATGCGATTTTTTCCGAATCGATGAATCCTTCCGCCTGTAAAAAGTGAAAACCTATATATTTTAGAATTAAGTTTTATTATGTTTCAGAAATAAATTTTTTTAATCAATTAGATCAATGATTTCTTTTTTTTTTTTTTTGTAAATGCTACGTTATTCCACATTTGCAACATAACGGGAGCCACCATTAAAAATTTGAGCTTCATAAGTATTGTCGTTTTTGAGATACAGTAATAACTAAATCAGTCTGTGAGTGAGTGGTATATTTCTATTATACTGATAATTCAATTACTTTCCTTTAAAGTGAGTATCCGTTAATGTGAAATGTATAGTTTTCGAATTATTTAAAAAAATAAACAAATAAAAATTGAATGGGTTTCTATGGGAACCTGCTTTGAAAACATGGATATAATGTCCAATAGGCTTTTATATACCTAGCATCTTTGCTAATACTGACTCGGTTTAGATGATTTTGTTTTTGTTTTGTAGACAATTTAATTATCTTTCAAATGAGTGAGTACCTATAGTTTTTCAGTGGATGTATAGTTTTCGAGTTATTCGAAAAACTAATTTCTTTTTACACTTTAGAAATCTTTTTTTTTTCAACCACTTAGATTACGAAACCCAGGCTTAATGCACACCTAGAGCATAAGGGGAATCACCACCATTAAAAATTTCAGCTTCATAAGCATTGTAGTTTTTGAGATATGGTGACGGCTATATAGGTGGTAACATGTTTTTATAGATATAGAAGATATAATTTTTGCTAAAAGTTTATTGTGACATTCATATAAAGTGCCACTTCCGGCAAGCCAATTTTCACCAAAATCTAGCATATTATTTATATTGATGTAAATTCTTATATACAGAAGTAGAGATGTTTTGCATTATATTTTAATATGATTTTTGATGAAAATCTATTATGATCTTTAAGTAAAATACCACTTCCGATGATAATGCAGTGACCAAAAAGGGAGGTTCACAACTAGATGTTACAGCAATCCTAAATACAAAATTTTAACTTTCTTCGTTTTTGAGTTATGCGAGATACGAACGAACGTACGTACACACGTCATGACGAAACTAGTCAAAATGGATCCAGGCATGGTCAAACAAGTCCGTTTAAATCTGAAAACCAAACATTTTCGCGATTATAATGCTTCCTTTACTGCGTACAAGGAAGTAAAAATAATCGATAATAATAAAGTTCATACCGCATATACAGTCGTTTAATTGTATATTAATTGCAATGAATGAGGTCGAAGTCAAAATTTCTTACATCAGAAATTTTAATTGTTGGACCGCTATAATCCCAAAGAGCAGCCAGCTCTCAAATACCAGACCAACCAATTGATACTAAAGGTCATCGACAAGCAACATTTGCTGGAGGAAACACCCTAGAGCCTTCTATGTAGATCTTAACCTGTGTCTAATGTTCGTTATAAGCTACAACACTTTTTGAGTTGTGCCCCTTTAATTTTGGGTTTGTGATATGGAAGGAACTTAAAATAGTTTATCTTCAAATAAGTTCATTTTTGCTAACTTGTTTTAAATAGTTAAATATTTGAGAAATATTAGGGCTATTCTGCCGTGATAAGCTAAAAGCCCTAAAACCAATGATTAGGCATAAAAGGTGTAGTTTTTAAAGTACAAAGCGCAATCTAAAAATGTATTTAAAAAAATTATTTGAAGTTAGGATCTTTTAGCTCATCACGGCATTATTATTTTTTTAAATAAGTTGTAAATTGTAAATCTAGGTACTTATTTATAGTTTTGCAATTATTCGGCAACTGTTTAACAGTCAAAAGTACTTTACACTGCATACTGATTGGCCTAGTTGTCTTTTAGTGTAGCATTATTTTATTTGTTTGTGGGTTTGAATCTCAGTTACAAAAATAATTTTATTTTATTTTATTTTTAAACTATGCATTAAAATAAAAAAAATAAAAGGTCATTTACGTAGCAAACTGTTGTATGATAACGAGTATGCTTAACGCCAATGACAGTTCATAGATAGTGGCAATGCGGGTTCACACAAATTATCTTGCAATACCTTCTTTACTTCATACAAAAAAAAATTTTTTTTAATAAAACAATAAATTGAATTTGAAAATAAAAATCAGCTCAAAATATTTTATTGAATGTCTTAAAGTAGAAAATAATATTTTTAAGATTAAAACTGAGGTTTTCAATTATTCATACAGAAGCAAAATAATCTATATTTTTTTAATCACCTGACTAGCATAAGAATAATATTATTATAACATTAAAAATAATTTTTAATTATTATTATTATTTATTAAGATAGTCTCTAATCACAGTTTGAAGGAAGTCATTGTGTTTGACAAATAAACTTATAATAGCTAATTTTTTAATAAAGATTTTTAGCAAATACCAGCTGTACCTACACGGTATTGCCCGTGAAAAGAATTACCAGTTAAATACCCTCTCAAATTTCAATTTTTTTTATGTTTCACTTTTAAAAGATAATACTAGTAAAAGAAGATTGAACTATTGTTCTTATAATTCCTAATCATCATTCATCATCATACTGTAAAGTTTGTACAAAAGTTTTACAAATAACTTTAAAAAAAAAAAGAAAAGATTTAAAATAATTTTAAGAAGTCAGTTTCTTCCTTTTATATTAATATTTAAGTTTAACGTTGATTTTTATGTTATTTTTAACACATTAATTATAAATTGCACATTTCATGTTGTTAATATAATATTAAATTAATGAGAAAATAAATAAAAATATTATAGCAAACATAGGTTCACCGAGGAAACATCATTCAATTCACTACCCTGAATCACTGTGCAGTGGAATGAAAGGAAAGAAAGAAATTTTTTTTTTCTAAAGCTAGTACTATTATAAATGTGATTTTATTACTTATACAACCATAATAGGTTATCAGAAAAAAATGTAATTAGGAATTGATAAATTATTTGCCACTTCTATAAATTTGTTTTATTGAAAACTAGTTTCGAATGTTATACATTCATCCTCAGTTCTAAAAACACACTAAGATTGGACTATTGGAGATATTTATTTGGTCATTTAAGAAAAAGTCTGGATTGGATTTGAAGGATTTTATTATTTCAAGTGTTTCATCTATATTTAATTTGAGATTGTTTTCAATGTTATATATTAATTTAACTCCTGAGTCTTTGATGAATTTATCATTATTTTCATTTAAATGAATTGCAAAGTTGGAATTCTCTGTCTTATTATTATATGCACGTAGCACGTATTATGTTCTTTTAATCTCTGATTTAGTGATCCTAGCTTTTTCAATTCATTTCCGACTTTGGTGGATATAGGGCCGAAATATGGAATCAAAACATAATGTTTCGGGATGGGCCTATCTTCGGGGATTGTTGAATAGATATCATTAATTGTCTTTTTTTTTAATTGTAGATTTTTGCTTAAATGACCAAATAAATATCTCCAATAGTCCAATCTTAAATTTATTCCCATCTATAACGGAAAAAACAATTACTCACCGGCCTTACTGGGAAAACCCTGACCCTTAAAACGTTTACCTAAAAACATCCTGTCTATCTCTCGTTCATTGTCAGTACAATGCGAGAAGAAACCAGTACAAACTTTTCTGTTTGATATAATCCATTTAAACCTTGGTGAGTACCAACATGTATTTGATTTCTTGTCTTAATTAAATTCATAATTCATAAATGTTTTTTAATACTGATTTATATTACATCAAATTTAATATGTATAATAATACCAAACTATACTTTGAATTGCTTATTTTTGAATTTTTTGTGTTTTTAGAACTGAGGATGAATGTATAACATTCGAAACTAGTTTTCAATAAAACAAATTTATAGAAGTGGCAAATAATTTATCAATCCCTAATTAGATTGATCCTTCTATACCATCATGCGGATGTCAACTGAGAAAAAAATGTGTTTTTTTTTAAATAAGTGATATTTTTTAAATATTTTTCAGGTTGAAGCTTGGATTCTGAAAACATTTTCTAAAGGCACTTTTGACTCTTTTGCATTTCTATGCTTCAATTATTATATCTCTTAGAGGGGGAGGAGGAGGGGCTACCAGAACTATCAACGATACAACCGGTCACCAACAGAAATTTTTACTGTAAATATTCCAAGGCAAAAGGGGTGAAAATTTTTCTTGGTAATCGACAGCATTATTTAGAATTTGTTTCATTTCATTTAAACATTTTTAGGAACAGGATCAAAATGAAAATAAATTTGTCAAAATGGCAATAAAGCTTCATTTTTTTATACTTTTTCCTTAATCTACCATTTTATTAACAAATGACGCTTTCACAAAATAATTTCACTGTTAAAATGTTTTTGTAGTGAACTTAGTTTCACATGTTTGAAGTTGTCATGACCATTACAAAATTACCCATTTCCCCCTCCCCATTTCTCCCTTTAAGCAGAGCATTTAGAAAAATTTAATGCATATAAACTTCTTGAAGAAATTTTCAAAATGATAGTGAAAACCGCAACAAAATCGACCCACTACTTTTCGAGTTTTGCAAACACAAACATAAGCAGGCTGAATTATTAGGCTGAATATACGCAGTAAAGAAAGTATTGTAATCGCGAAAATTTTCGGTTTTCAGCTTTCAATAGAAATATCCATTTTTACCATCCCTGAATCCATTTTGACTAGTTTCATCATGACGTCTCTACCTACGTTCGTTTATACTTATTTTGCATAACTCAAAAATGGTTAGCCGTAGAAAGTTAAAATTTTGTATTTAGGCTTATTGTAAAATCTAGTTATGAACCTCCTTTTTTGGCCACTGCATGATTATCAGAAGTGGTACTTTACTTGAAGGTCATTACTGATTTTCATCAAAAATTATATTAAACTATAATGCAAAATTTCTCAAATTTTGTATGTAAGACTTACATATTAATATAAATTACACAATAAATTTTGGTTATAATTGGCAACCAGGAAGTGGTACTTCCTTGAATGTCATATTAGACTCATCAAAAATTATATTAAAATATAATGTAAAACATCTCAAATTTGGTAAATTAGACTTTAATATCAATATAAATAATATAATAGATTTTGGTTGAAATTGAAGAGCTGAAAGGGATACTTTACTAGGTCATGATAAGCTTACATCAAAAAGTATATTGACATTTAATACAGAGATCATATGGTTTATGATAAAGGTTATAAACGCGAATTTTTTCCCATTCTAATTAAGCAATTGTATTACTTGTTTTAAGTGTCAAAATAGAGTGTGAAATACTTTTTTTTCCTCCCCAATAGTGAGCTGAACAAGTCTGCAGCAGGAGAATAAGATATAAGTTAAGCAGGTTCTTCCGCTTAAAATGTTGAAACCATCGATTTCTAATGTGACATCTAATGACATAGACAGTTCTAATGTTGTCAAGGAACACAAAGAAATATCTTGGGAACTTGTTACCAACTTGTAATGAAATCTAATTAACATTTATGAAGCTTTTATTTAGTCAAACATAGCATGGTACAAGAATATACAATCATGGATGCAAACAAGGTTATAGCAATATAGTTACTTAATCACATGGTTACTTGATCACAAATATATTACATTTTCCCCTCTCTTTAAATAAACTACTAATTCTACTACTAATACACAGTTCTAATATGTTAAAGAACACAAAGAAATCTCTTGGGAACTGGTTATCAACTGACAGAAAAGGATACATAACAATGGTCAACAAATGAGACCTCCAGAAACAAGAGCTTATGAATGTGTATGTGACAACAGATAGATGTCGCAATGCCAAGTGTCGTTTTTGAGATACTGCTATCTTCGGAAACTAGTAACCAAATTCAGAGTCACTTTTAGAGCCACCGATTTATAGTTTAATAGGCGTACAAGGAAGTCATGGGGAGTCCACATCAGATATTTGTATATTGCAATAGGAGCTTTCCAAGCAGAAAAAGGAACAAAAAACTTTCATATTGTGACACTCTTCTATCAAATGAATGATATTTAGTTTAAATATCATATTTTATAAATTCTGTGGCAGTGAATTAAATAATTATTAAATGTGATTTTTTTATCTTAGTAAGGCTATATCCGAGTATCTTGGAAGTATAGGGCACAATGTCAATTTTTTACCAATTTAACATTATTACACATTAGTAGTTAACTTTTTTTTGTTTTACCCATAAGTACAAACAGCTATGCCCAAAACTAATTTTAAGGGGAGTTACACGCTTTTAAAAGAAACTTTTTTGTTTTACCCAGAAGTACAGACAACTATGTCCAAGACCAAATGTAAGGGGAATGCTTTTAAAAGAACACTAATTCCACTGTTATTCGGAGGGAAACATCTGTTTAAACTTCTCTAGTGTAAAGCTAGGAAGATGTGTATAGTGTTCTAAACCTACGAAGTACAGATATATTATAATCACATTTAATAACTTTTAAATAAATAATTAATTGAGGCTAAATTAAAACCATATTATCATTTGGATAGGAGGGAAACAGTATATTAATTAAGAGAATTGGACTATAGATATAACATTACTAGTAATTAAGAAAACTCAGCCCAACACGTAGCGAAATATATTTGGAAACTCACCTTCACCGTGCTTGTCAACAAACTGGAATGCCTTAATAAGGCGCAGCACTTCATCAACTGACCTTCCAACTGGTAAATCGTTTACTGTGATCTGCCGTACGATTCCCTATAAAATTAAATTAGAATAATTGTTATTAGTAAGATCATCAATTAGTAAATAAATACAAATACAAAATGAATAATGAACCCACCCAGTAAAAATTAAAAATCTGTACACATTTTTCTAATAATTCTTTTTATTTTATCAATTTCTATAAATAATATTTAATAATAACTGCAAAAGATATTTCAAAAAAGTGATATTAATCCACAACGCAATAGATGTCAGTTACTGTTTTCTAGCAACAGGTTTTATACTTTTTAGAGAAAAAAAAGAGACCTATTAATCCGTTCAATATACATATTATGCAATTATTAATATATATATTTACATAAATTATATACACGTACATTAAAAAAAAAAAATTTTAGTTCATAAAACCGAAATTTTATTTTACTAAAATTTTTATTTTTATGATTTATAAGATTAATCTAGTCTTATTTCGAAACTTTATTGTTAGTTCAAAAAGACTAATGTTTACTTTGTCTGACTAAGTTATATTCAGTTTGGAAAACGCTTTGCTCTGTTAGTTTTGTCCATACAAAAAAAAGAATAATAAATTTGGAAAACGCAAATATTATGTCCACATCCTTTCAAATAAAACAATTTTCTTGTCGTGATACTTTGTTAAACGGATAATGGTTCCTTTTATTTAAGCTTTCTTTTCATACATTTTGGAGCATTTTAGGCATAAAAGTTTCTTGCTTTATACACCCATGTACTTTCTGCCTTTTTAATATAAATACAGATAACAAATCTGTTTCTTATACATATTGTGTATAAATTATAATTTATAATATAAATAAAAAAAAGCGTAGATAAATTGAGAAACAAATGTCATTCACGAATCTTTAATAATTAAATCATTCAAGTATTTGTATTTTTATTGTATTTTTAAAATACAACTTTTTTTTTTTTTTATCTTGTTCGTATTTTTCAAATGGATATTTCAAAAGATTATATAAGGTAATACCAGATGTAACCAATGCAAAACTAAGCACTTCATTGAAAGTGTCATTAGATTTGAAAAAATTCGGCAAAATGTTGTGAGAATGGTCACCAACTATGAGAAAATTCCCCGAAGTCTTCACACGCAATCCTACAGTAAACAATTAACTATTGTTGCATTTCCATCTCAAATTAGGGTAGAAAATTCCAAGAATAGTTCATTCTTTCACACGGCACATTTTTATTGCAAAAAATAGTTTTTCGATGAAAACAATCTCTGTTGAATTCAAAGAGTTCCAACTGTTTGAGAAACATTTCTGTTTTTTCAACTGTTCAAAGAGTTCAAACATGGAACTAAATGATTTTCCTGCTTTGGGCAATTTGATTTATGTGGAAAAATTAAGAGGAGCACAATGCTGACACCACGGTTTCTTAAAGGATACCATCAAATCAATATCAAGAATAAGGCACCTCAACTAATATGCCTCTAGGCCCTTCTTATGCTATTGTGACTGATTTATTATATTTAGTTTATTTAAGTTGAGATATAAATGAATACTTGTTATTCATTTATGAACATAAATGTTCACAATTATTAAAATTCAATTTTATTTTACTTAAATAGAATTTACTCATATTTATCTTATAATTATTGGATCCCTATACCTTAATATTATAAAATGCAAAATTTATTTTTAAAAATCCTAAAGCTATTTAAAAAACAGTTTAAAATTTGCTTAAATATCTCAGATAAAGATTATTGTTTCTGCTAGTGTTACATATTATATTGTAGGCACTGGAAGATTTAAAAGAGGCGTTTACTTCTCAATACCAGAAAATTCCATACTTCTGACCAATGATTTGTAAAATTGAACATTCAAAGAGTGCCTCTTGTATAAAATAGTGTTTCATTATTTTAAAGTAAAATACATTCATTAAGCAATCATTATTATCAAAATACTTACAGCAGGGTCAATAATAAATGAACCTCTCAAGGCGACTCCGTCAGCATCAATCAAGACATTGTACGACTTTGCAATCGTTTTCATGAAATCAGAGAGCAAGGGATATTCCAATGGACCCAGTCCTCCGGCCTGAATTAAAAATGATTATTATGACAAATAAAAACTATTAGAAGATATGAATAAATTAATACACAAATAGAGATTTAGAGCATTTCATAGATAACATATAAATTAGGAAAGAACAAATTATTAGGGAAAAAAAACCTGTACCATAACCCTTGAAGGGTCTTGGGTTCAGTACTTGGTAAGGACCATACTGTTTCTAAGCCAATGATTGTGTAAGGAGGTGATTTGGTGAAATCATGCTCAACCACCAGGTTTTTCCTCCAATTAAGGGTACCCAATTTAAAGAGGCTGGGTGAGCCCCAGGAGGGTCTCCCGATCCCACAGGCCCGAACCACAGCTGATAAAAGAATAAATAATTATCTGACACAGCCGGTTTTGAGCCCGGGACCAGAAACATGGTAACACAATGCCTTACCACTGAGCTACTCCACTCCCAAATTATTAGAACAACTAATATAACTATACAAATTTAATGAAAAATTAATAAAATACAAATAAGGAGGAAAAACGACGGTCACGGTCAAATGCCATTTTTTGGCAGATTGCATTTTTGGAATTCTTGACATCCATTTCCTTTCTTACAGAAGTTTCAAAGTCATCTCATAACTTATAAAGAGAACTGATTTAATGAAAGAACTTTACACACCCATTATTTATAGAAAGCTTCAATGTTGGTTTAGTATGGTTTTTCTTTCCTGTTTTTGTGAGTTTTTAGATGAAAAATGCTCACAAATTGATCGTCTACGTTCCCTACATTTAAAAAAAGTGACTATCAATTTTTATTTAAAAAGGAGCATTTACAAATTTTATTCTATTTATAGTGTTACTGAAGGTATTTTCTTGTTTATAGATTTAGCTTCTTGATTTGAATGGTGACTTGTTCGTTTTGTTAGAAAAATATAGAAATATCAGATTTAATATTCATTAAAAATGTTTTTGTTTTTTAATGTATATTTTTATCTGAATAAAACAGTGTTTGTTTCACCTTTTTTTTTTTGTCTTTTTCATTGTACCTCTTGAAAATTTAAAAAGGAGATGATCTGGGTGGCGATCAAAAATAACAAAAAATAGTGAGTGATGACTACTTATTAAATGCTGACTTGTCGATCCACACTGTAGGTCTTCATCGGAGCTCAACCTCAGACAAGTAGGCAATAGTATCTGATTTGGCATTTAATAAATAGTTACCACTATTTTATGTTATTCTTCTTTACTGCCACCCGGACCATATCCTTCTTGATTTATCATCTGGTCACCTGCCAATAAATAAAATAATATTGAAAATTTATTTTATTTATTTTGTATGGTTTATGGAAAAAAACCCATGTGACCATTCTTCTTTGATACGTATTTTTCATTCTACAATCGACTGTCACCTAAAATTAAGTGTTTCTATTACTCTGTGATACATAGTATCGAGAATCATTACCAAAATAAATGAAAGCTGATTTCATATCGACATCATTTTTTGAAAAAGGCTTAACAGCCAAAAATTCAAAATTTAGGTTTCAATTTATTATGGAGAAAAAAAAATTGGAAATGGTCTAAAAATCAACTATTGATGACGCAAGCACCAAATACTGACATTTCTGTCGTCACTCTGGTCTAGACCATTGCTAGAAGTCTTAAAAACATATTGCTTTATTTATAAACACCAACTGATAAAGAGTAATGACACAATAAAGAGTAAAATTTAAAAAATATATATATATATTTGAGAAAAAAATGTGTTTCTTGTAAAGTTTGCGGTTAGAATCAGAACACACAGTAACGTTATATACTGTTGTGATGTATGCCGACATTTCCTTTTATGTTATGGGCTTTCATTAGGATTGGTTAGATGACGAAATCATATTCATATTGTGATTCTCCTATTATTATTGTCGAGGGTCAATCCTGATAAAGGCCTTCGAACTAGGCTGAAATATCGGCACATATAAAACAGCATATTACCTTACTGTATGTTTCATTTCTCTTCACATCCCAAAAAGTTTCTACTTGATAAAAAAAAATAATTAATTACCTTTCTTGGTGTATTGATCCATGCTAAATGGCTAAAATGAGAATCACAAGATACACCTACAACAGATGCTTTGATGGCATCAAATTCTTTTATACGATCACTGAATGCAATTATTTCCGTTGGACAAACAAAGGTACTGAAAACCAATTGTAAAAATTAAAAACGAACAATATAATTCAAATGTGAGAAGTGAGGTTCCACGACCTCTATATACAATATTTCTAAATCTAAAATACAATAAAAATCCATTATCTGGTGATTAACGACAACCTTTTCTAATAATTAATCTGGCAGTTTTAAATTAAAACTAAGCATTTAATTGTAAATACAGCATTACCAACACCCAAAACATTACTCATGACAATGGCAAGCAGTAATAATAATGCTTACATGGCTTTTAACACAATCAATAGGATACAGCAATTGAACCTAAATATACAATAAGGAACCCACTGACATTTTTATAAAATTATATTTTATAAGCTTCTAGCTGTACCCGCACGGTTGCGAGTTAAATACCCTCCCAAATTTCAAGTTTTTTTGTTTTATATATTTAACTTTTAAAAGATAATATGAGTAACAAAAGATAGAACTATTGTTCTTATCATTTTTGATCATCATTCATCATCATACTTTTACAAACAACTTTTTAAAAAAATGAAAAGATTTAAGTTTAGCTTTGATTTTTATTTTATTTTTAATAAATTAATTTTATATTGCACGTTTCATCATACTTATTACTATATGAAATGAATAGGAAAGTAAGTTAAAGTATTATAGCAAAAATAGATGCACCGAGGAAACATATCATTCAACTCAACATCCTGGCTTGCTTTGCTGTGGCTACGTGGAATGAAAAGAAATTAAGTAAAAAGATATTTTTTTGCAAAAAAATAAAAAAATTTATTTTAAAGCTAGTACTATTATAAATGTGATTTTATTACTTATACTACCAGAGGTTATCAGAAAAATATGTGTTTTTTTAATTAAGCCAGATTTCTTTAATATTTTTCAAGTTGAAACATGAATTCTTAAAACATTTTCTAAAGGCACTTAGACTCTTTTGCATTTCTATGCTTCAATTGTTAGAACTCTTAGATTGTTAGAACTCTGTTCTTGACAACAGGAATTTTGACTGAAAATATTCCAATACCGAAGGGGTGAAAATTTTTCTTGGTAATCGACTGCATTCTTTAAAATTTGTTTCATTATAAACCAGATTATCAGAATTTGAAGAAAATGCCTAGGTCATAAGATAGATAATGATGAAAATGCTGTATTTTTTGGAACCATATAAAATGTGTTGTCAAAATTTAATAAAACTTTTAGATGAAAGAATGTCCTAAACATTATAAAACAGAAGAATGGAAAAGAAAATTGAAAATTATGATCTAAGAAACAATCACAGAATTTCCTAAACATTATAATACAGGAGAATGGAAAAGAAAATTGAAAATTATGATCTAAGAAACAATCACAGAATTTCCTAAACATTATAAAACAAGAGAATGGAAAAGAAAATTGAAAATTATGATCTAAGAAACAATCACAGAATTTTTGTGACAAGTCCCTCATCTTTCCAGCATTACGGATTGCTATAGATATTGACAAATAAACTTTTATCCATAAACCAAAACTTATTTATGACAGACATTATTTTTAAAAACTTTCTCTGTAAAAAATCTAAGATAAGATTTCAATATTTAAAGGGAGAAGTTGGTCGGGGGGGTGCGGTCAAAGAAATAGACTACTATAATGCGAACTTATATAATTGTGCCTACATTTCGGCCTAAGTTTTAGGCCATCTTCAGGGCAGCGAGGCGTGTGGTCGAGCGCCAACTCAGATAAGATTTCACTTAATAAAATACTAAAAAATTTAATTGTTACAGATAAAAGCAACTATATATGTAGACAGATAAATGATTTTCACCTATCAATATTGGTTTACATTTCTCTTCCATAAAAATTCAGGAAGACGAGAATATTACAGGTTCTCTTTCTTCACTTATCTTCTTTTATTATCCATTTTGCATTCAGCACTCCCATACTTCCCTTAATTCCGAATGTTTAACAGACTTAGAAAAAACATTTATAAAATAAAATCCAAGCATAGTCTCAATGGCTTCATACTTCCCTTGAACAAGGACCCACTTCTAATTTAACTTATTAGCATTTTCTATAGTTGCATCACCATTTAATCAATTGGAAACATAAATCCTTCATTGTACATCACTATAAATTTTTCATTTGAAAATACTCTTCATTCTTATAGAAATCAATTTCAAAGATATTTTAACAAAACAAATTTTATAGAAGAAATTTGAAACATAATTGTAGTAGTAACATTTAACAAAAATTGAGAAACCAATCAAAACCAATATCTCTTAACTAGGGAACTCTGGCGCTATCTAGCGGTAAATCAATCTTTGTTTATTTAAAAAAAATTATTCATTACTTTTGACATAATAATACATTTACCTTTGACAAGGTCAAAACATAAATGCCAGAATAGAATGAAATTATATTAATCACAAGGAACAATAAAATAAATCCTCTTCATAATAAAGGATACATATACAGTACGCTTGTCCTTTGAAATAGGAAAATCATATGGCTTAAATCTTGCAAATTATTGTTAGATCAATTAATGTTTCAAATAATACAAGAAAAGAAATAACAAATCTCAAATAACGGTATGAAAAAGTGTACTTCTTTCAGCAGTTACATAATAATAACCATATAAGCATATGACTTTGAAACGTAATTGTAATAAGTTTAATCGTTCAATATACTTACAAATCCAGTGGATAAAAAAACAAATACAGATATTTTCCAGAGTAATCGCTCAATTTAATATTCTTGAATTCATTATTAATGACAGCAATACCTTGGAAATCTGGGGCAGGGGCTTGAACTCTCGGACAGTCAAGAACTAAAAGAAAAATGTAACTACAATAAATTATAATATAATTAAATAAGTTAATAAATTATAAGTCAAAATAAAAGATACCTGACGGAATAACAGAAAAGCACTTTACTTGAATTCCTGGTGACAACTGGAGAGCTGGGGTTTTATGGCTTAAGATATTCTTGCCCTATAAGGAATCATAAATTCATCATAGTATTAAGTTTTTAAACATGAGTCAGCAGTTTTTCATATATACATACAAACGGATAGCTGAACTTGCCTGCAAAATTCCAGATGAAAATAATCGTTGTGCAAGTTTAAATGCCATCTTCTTTGCTATTCGACAACTCAGTTACAAGTTTTTACCAAAGTGAATAACTGACGCTTTGAGAAACACAAACCTACAAGCAACCGGCCCGATTAATAAAAAATAGTACCTGATCAGGTTTCAAGATTGTTATATAACCAGCAAGTAGGGATCAAAAACATAGAAACCGGTTACTGAATGATAACCGGTCCGCTTTATTTAGAAGCTAGAAATAATCGATTATTTGAAATATAATAGCAATTTAACTTGAAATAATCCTTTTGATTATTAGTAAATTAACATTCGGTTGACGATAACAAATTCCAAGAATCAATTTGCTTTAGTTTTTTTTTTTGTGAGTAAAAGTCAATTTTCGTGAATTACTTATTAGTTCAAAAAGAACCGGCTTCCTTCATAATAGTATCTGTAAAATAAACATTCACCAAAACAAAAAGGTTAACCAGATAAAAGAGGAACTGACTTTTGATATGAAATATACAAAACAACTAATATTACTTAGGTCTTGATAAATTATTATTGACAAATAATTTATCAATCCCTAATTAGATCCTTCTATACCATCATGCGGATGTCAACTGACTAATATTACTGTTTTTATTACATATATATATGTAATATATATATATATATATATATATATATATATATATATATATATATATATATATATATATATATATATATATATATATATATATATAATATAATATATATATATATATATATATATAATATATATATATATATATATATATATATATATATATATATATATATATATATATATATATTTATTACATATATATATGTAATAAAAACAGTAATATTAGTCAGTTGACATCCGCATGATGGTATAGAAGGATCTAATTAGGGATTGATAAATTATTTGTCAATAATAATTTATCAATCCCTAAGTAATATTAGTTGTTTTGTATATTTCATATCAAAAGTCAGTTCCTCTTTTATCTGGTTAACCTTTTTGTTTTGGTGAATGTTTATTTTACAGATACATTTTACAGATATATATATATATATATATATATATATATATATATATATATATATATATATATATATATATATATATATATATATATATCAATTTTTTTATGAGAATTTAGGTCAAATTATAGAACTAAAATTAATAATTTGCTTTATATGGAGAAGCAAATCATAATACTCCCTTCTCTGAAGTCAGTTTATGGGTCATTCTCAAATAAACTGTCACTTGGCTGTTCCAAGTTTTCCAGAAGCACGGCAAAAAGTCCTTTTATTTATTTTTTCACCCTTCAATCAGCTTGCAGTTCAAAGCAGATTACACTTTGAGCTTTTAAATGTTTAAAAAGGATTAAAAATAAAAAATATGATAAGCAAATTCATGTGAAAAGTTTTCGCGATTAGATACTCTCTTAAGTTTTTCTTCTTCTCCTTGGCGCTACGATTCGCGTGGGACCTGAGCCTCTCCAACAAATCGTCGCCACTCTTTTCGATCTCAGATCCCCCTCGACATCCTCTAACCACCTGAGTGGTGTTCTGTCTCTCCTACTCGCTCCTCCAGGTCGTCCTTCCATTATTTTCTTTGGCAACCGCTCCACTGCCATTCTCTCCTCATGCTCCAGCCATCTGGTGTGTCCGACTTCTCCATCCGATATCGGCTTCTCCATATAGTTTCATCAGTTCCCTGTTGTACTTTGATCTCTATACACCTCCTTCACAAATGGGTCCGTAAATCTTGTTATGGATCTTCCTCTCTCATGCACATAGTAATCTCTTATGTTTAACCGTTATGATCCATGTTTCGCTGCCATACATAACTCTCCGGCATCATTTTGAACTCAATTTTCCTTGCATTTCTTGATAGTCCTCGGAACTTCATTACATGCTGAAGAGCAACATCGTTTTCTTCTTCCCATCAAGTAACATCGGTTCCCCGCAACTATTCAGGCTCTTATTTCGGTTCCTATCCTATTATCAAATGTTACCAAGGAGCCGAGGTATTTATATTGTTTACGTACCGGAAAAATATGGTTGCATATGCTTATGTCCTCTTCATTTTGTTGTGGTTGGCTTCCGCAGCTTTTCATGTTGTCGCTGCCTCCAATTCCTCCAATGAGCCTGCTAGTTTTAGTAGGGTTCTTGCAGCGATCTTCACATCATCTGCACATGCCAGGTGGTTGCATATAGTTCCACCTGAGCAGGTTCTGATGCTCCTCGCTACTTTCTCAAAACTCACATTGAAGAGAGTTGAGATCTTAGTATCCCTCTGTATTATTCCTGAAGTTACTGGGAATTCCCCGGAAAGCGCTACCTGTAGTTTCACCCGACACCAAGTATTCTCCGACGTTATTCTTATTAGTCGGATTAACGTCCTCGATACGCCTAAAAAGAGAAGATCCTTCATCAAGGTTTGTCTATCCACCTAATCATATGCTTGCTGAAAATCTATAATTACTGTCCGAAGTGCATTTAAAAAATTTTCACTGATGATTTGAAATTTAAAAAAAAATCCGTGAGCAGTAGAACTCCGTCACTAAAGTCGTATTTTCCCACAAAAGACAGTCCCCTAACATACCGAAATTTACATATGAAATGACAATTTACCGAAAATGACACATTTTTTTCGGGGAAAAACAACTAATAAGGCATTGAAACAGTTGAAATAGCCATATCTTTGCTAATAGCCGTCCGATTTCGATGAAACTTCTTTTGTTTTATAGTTAATTTAATTTCCTTTCGAATGCAACAGGTTTTGAGCTCCCTAACTCAACTTGGAGGGGCTTTAAAGGTGCGCAAATGTTTTAAAAATCGGAAAACCCAGGAGGTTGGGGGGACCAAGTAGAGACCCACAAAGGATACTTCGCCGACACCAACTCAATTCACATACAAATTTTCAGCTCTATAAACTAATATGGTGGAGCTGTAGCGATGCGCAAAACTTAAAAAACGCCGAAATTTCAGGTAAACATACCGCAATTTTGACTGGAATTTACCCATTCTTTAATGGTATCGTTCTGCCTTGAAGAAAGCCCTACATACCGAATTTCAGCTCATTTGACCCAAAGGGAGCCGCTGGAGGTGCTCAAATGTAGCGGGGGAAAAAATATATAAATATATATCAGACATCTCCAAATTTTCCATAATCGTGCTCTAGGGGTTATGAAAGGGATAGAAATCGCAGTCCCGCCGCTCACCGCCGACCTTCGACCCACTGCAATAGTCTATTTTTTTCGGGAAAAACGACTAAAAATAAGGACAGAGGTTTGACTTCAATATTGCTTATATAAATGATGTGATAAGGCTTAATTATTTCTGAGATGATAAATTTTTAGAAGACAGAAGAAAAAGTTTTGTCCTGAACTCTCAAGAACGTTGATCAGACGAGTTACAGTTTGGATTGGGGGGAGGGAGTCCCCTCTGGGCTTTCGTTGCTGGGAGATTGGGGATGAACTGACAGCCTTCCGTGAGCTCCTAACGTCCTCAGGCCGGCAGACCTTAACAAAATGGTGAGCGTATTCATATTATAGCCCTGCTGTTATCTCGAAATAAAAATATCTATTGAGAATAAATAAAAATTTAGAGATGAAGGTAACCTAACTCGCGTGAATTAAAATCTGAGGTAAGTTTTTTTCAAGATTTTCTATTAAACAGAAATTTGAGCCCCGAATAAAGCAATTACTTCAAGAGCAAAGGTGATGAACGGAGATTGATGAACGGCCGGTAAAACGCGAGTGCTCAATGTTGTTCATTGAATTTGTGCCTATAATCAAGTCTGGCACAACATTAAAAAATAATAAAAGAAGGAAACTACTAATAAAAAGTATCAATAATTATTTTTATCATCGGGGTTGCATCGCACGAAGGACACTACTCCTAATAGGTAATGAACCATAAAAATCTTGATAAAAATCAAGACATTTTTTTTAGTGCGTAACACGCGTGACATAAAACAACAGTGTTTTTACTTTTGAAAATCCGTAGAAAATCAATTACTCTTAAAACTAGCAATCCAAGTCAGATTTTGTATTCTTGGGCATGGAGATAATAGTAATATAGGACCCTAGAATAGTTTCTATGAACTTGAATTTTTTCGTCTTATTTTTTTCCAGTGATATTTTATTTGAAAATGACCCCAAATCACTTTTTGGTTTATTCTAATTATGCTACAATGAAACAGATAACCTGAATCCGGTAAGATAAGTGAAGTTGATAAAGAAGTTTGCAATGACATTCAAGCCCGGACTGGTCAGGTCTGTTGGCTGCCGATCGCCGAGGGTTTCCTACTGAAGGGAGCCCCGAAAAGAAGAGGTTTATAGTTTTTAAAATATTTCTCACTTTCGTTTTTAAGTAATAAAGAACTTGTTGAACTGTACCTGTTGAAAACATAATTAAACTACAACAGAAAAGCTTTATTTTTGGTAAAGATCTTACGTTTGCTTAAATATCTTTTAAGTGCCCAAATAGCAGAAATGTGGTTTCCAGGGATATAATTTTCCGGGGAGGGGGGGCCGCTGTCTGTTCAGTCTCTGGCCAAGGGTCCCAAAAAGTAGCCAGTCCGGGCTTGATGACGTCTAAAGACCTCGAGGTCCTGTCTTGAATCCTAGCGCTCAAAAGGTCCGGGAAAATCTAAGAGAGGTAATTATAAATAACGAGCTAAATTAAATTATGTATGTGGAGCTACTAAATTTCTTTTTACACAAAATATTATAATGAAAGAGACTTGTAAGACAAAGTTTGACATTAACATATATTTGAACTTTGTTAACATATTTGTCTATATTTTTATGTGTTTTAATTTTAATTAGAATACATTTTTTGAAAATCTATAGGAGCGCACTGATAACTTGAACTTTAAAAAAGTTTATTGACATTATATTGATATTTTGCAGGTATTTATTTACTAAAATATTGAGTTAGTTATGTCGTAGCAATATTGATTCAAGCAAAGAAGAAAAAAAATAGTGGCGACGTTTTCAGTTATTAATTTAAATACTGTTTTCTAGATATAGTTACAAAATTGAATTATGGCGTTTCCTGTGAACTTTGACAATCCCCTCCATCTTTTCCTTAGGGTGTTGTCTATGATGGAACTCTTGCTTTCTTTGATTTGTTTTTATTTATTGTTTGCTATTAATAATTTTACATGAAACTTTATTGGCAAGCAAGATAAAATTAGTGTCTTTGTATTTGTGTTTTAACGAAACCGAGGTTCATCAATGGCTTAGGAGATATTAACTTAGTGGATATCATTTGAAACTCAAGTAGGTAAGTATGTTTATGTTGTATTGACATATCAATTGAAAGTATATTAGTTAATTTCTTATTGAGGTTATCATTAAATTTTAGTGTTTCTTTTATAATAGCTCTGTCTGTCTGTATACATTTGTGGCATTTTAACATCAATTGCATTTACCAAGTACAGGTCTGGCAATGCCTCCATTGTGTAGCCTTAAATATTATTTTTTCACTTTTCCATTTGTTTTTCTTGTAGAAAAATTAGATTTGAAACTTAAACTAATAGGTGGACCAAACTTTATCCCGATTTAAGCTAATTTCTACCCAGGTTTCTTTGCAAATGTTGAAATGCGTTGATGATCACATAGGTCAACAAATTTAAACTTTTTTGAAGTAACATTGATGAAAAAAGGTGCATTTGTATTCCAAAACTGAAAATGATAAGTTAATTACTGTAATATGTACAATGTATTAGTTTTAGTAGTGGGTAATATTTTTACAATATAATATTTATTTAATATAAACATGTAAAACATATTAAATTTATGCAAAGCCATTATTGAGTGAATAAATAAATATAACATGAGTTGTCATACAGTGACAAAACCTTTCACATTTTTCTCTTGTGTTCTGTATCATCATCTCTTTTCAAAAACCAGCAGTAGCCATCCAATACAAATGTGTCCCATCGTCCTGATGTCACCTCTCTCCTCATTCATCGCCTACTGCATTCAAATTTTCTGGAAAAAAAATCCAAGTGGGAGTGTATAAAATGCATTTTTAAGGACATACATCATCCTAGTAATTCATAGGCTTTCAAGAGTTCAACTGTGAAATTTTTTTAGTCTTCATGTTTCTTCTTGCCCAGAAATCCTTTCACTACACTTACAAAACTCTTCCTAGATGCCAATTCCTTTTCATTTAAATTTTTTTTTTTTAACGGAAATCGCCTAGAAGCTTTCTTATTTGAGGTCCATTAAACATGTCTGCTTTTAGTTTTACATCACTTATTTGAGGAAATATTACTTATAGTTAATTGAAACCATTACCTTCTTTGTCCATGGTTTTGACAAAGTTTTTCATTAATCTAAGTTACATATGGAGAGACGGAAGAAGGACCTTTTTTGGGTTAACAAGTAATGTTCGAATTACCAGGTTCCAAAGAAGTTTTATCAGGCCAATCTTTCTAACTATAATGTTATTTTGTTGCACTTCTGTCCTATAAATCCAAAAAAACAGTAATACTTTGTAAGATTCGCTTGAAGTCCTAGGCACTATACCAATTTATAGTAATATGATATATAGGAGAAGCAGCAGGTACTTGAAAGTTGGACATCCTAGGCTATTTTGGTGAAAAGGTGTTTTAATAACTACCTAAATGAAATGCAAAAAGAACCTTCTCATGAATTTTGCAATAATCATGTCGCTCTGTGTTATCTTTCTATTAAAATTTGTGAATCTCATTATTTACTCAAATTATTTACAAATTTTATCATTCAATATAAAATTATAAGAATATTAGCTATTGCCCATGGCTTCGCGTTCGAATATTTCATTTCTGCCATTTCATTTTAATTTATATATCTTTATGGTAAGGATAACTATAATTAATATAACAATAGTGTTTCAAATTGTATGTATGTGAGGCAAGCCACAGTAAGCATATAATACCTCCTTGGGCTTAGAATCGTTTGTCATTGCGCTCTTGCCAAATTTTGTTTTTGTTGGGCCAAATATGACCAGTGCCCGTTCAAAGTACTGGCATCGATGATGAACATTCATTGTAGTTGAACATTGTTTTCAGTTTTTCTATTTATTGGTAGATTCTTCCATGGCAGAAAACGGGACGTTCTTCTTAATATTATTATTTGAGATAATTTTGGTGCAATTTTTATTTCATTTAATCTTCTCGCTAAGATAATATTATTAGTTATTTGAACAATGAAAGGAACTTACTTTATTCTGCTGTTTAAATTCACTAATATTTATTTATAATTGTTTCTAGGGAAGAACCCTATACAAATAGAGCCTATCCATACTTACACAATAATCATTAGACCTATTTCACTATCATTATTTTATTTATTTTTTTACATTTAGTTCAAATATCAGTACTACACTAAACTAAAACTCACATTAATGAAAAATTCAAGAAATGAAGCATTCAATAATATATTACAAGCTAGAAATAACAATTAAAATCTATAGCATACTATTTATACTAAATTATGTTATAAAATTAAATTTTAAAGTACAAAAGTTGAGAAATAAATTAGAAATAAGAGGCTAAAAGTCATCCTACTAAAATAATATAAGTAACAAAGTTAAAAAAAAAATCATTTTCGCTAAAACTAACTATAACGACAAAATTATATCGTAAACACAATAAATTAAATGATATCACAGCATTTCATGTTACAATTTATATCATAGAAGTATAAATACTAAATTAAAAACTCTTATCATCACAAACAAGGCCAAAAGTTATACTACTAAAACTATGTATGTTATTATCAATGAACAAACACAAAGCCAAAAATTATACTATTAAAACTATGTATGTTATTATCAATGAACAAACACAAAGCCAAAAATTATTATATAATCATTCTACATTGAAATGTAGATAGTCATGTGATGGCCATTCCATATTTAAATTTGATGTGCCTAATTGGACAGTATGTCTCACTCACCCAGTTTTTTGGAGGAGGGGAATTTTTTTTAACAGTTTCCTGATTGCTAAAAGCAGCGTGTATTGTATCAACACATAAAAAATTTCATCCTTCATGAGAGGGCTTATGCACCATTAAAGGGTTAAATCAAAAATAAATTAAATTTAGAAATAATATTTAATTCAAGATATTTTATTGATTGTATTAAAGTACCATATGTAATATATAATATTTTTATCAAAAATAATGATGTTTTCATTTACCTGTTCAAAAAGAAGCAAAATTTATACATGTAAGTCACCTAATTAACATTAAAATAATATCATTAAAACATAAAAGTGATATATTATTGTCTTCATCAAGATTCATTACACAGTTACTCTCTAATTAAAGTTTGAAGGAAATCATCGTGTTAAACTAATAAACTTATAATAACTAAATTAACAATAATTTTTTATTGCAGTAAATATTGAAAAATCTGAAATTTTTGTTCAAAGAAACGTCGATCATAGATTTCCGAGCAACAAAAAGGAAAAACCAATTTTTTTGTATTGTGGCACCCTTCTTCCAAGTGAACAATTTGCTTGACCATTTTTTTTATAAAATGTATGTTGATTTCTCCATGTTTCTAGAGATAAAAAGAGATGGGATATTTTTTTTCTTTAATCGTTTATATATGGCAGCCATTTTTCATTAGTTCTACCAGCCAATTTCGGCGAATGTAAGTAATTGTGGTTTCATCGATAATTCAAAAACTATATGACAGAAAGATCAAACAAACACTATTTTAAAGATAATTATTAAAGCTAAATAAAACTTGATCTTTGTACATTTAGTGTATTCCTACGCCTAATACGATAAACATTTATCTAAAGCTTAATGCTCGAATTAAAATTGTTTTTATTTCCAAATCATTTTTTTTATGAGAAGGAAGAAGTATTATGAACAACTTATCTATTGTGTGGTGGGTAGGTCCCTAATAGTAGTTCGTCAAGAATAAACATCAATCCTACTAAATCTATTCTTGGTTTTCATGATTTAAAAAAAAATTAAATTTTTCATTAAAAAACCTCCGATGGGACTGGAGCTAAAAATCTGAACTTCACAAAGCTTACAGTGTTTTAGAAGCAGTGTTATATGATAAATAAAAGCCTTACTTATTTATTTGCTTGGTTACAACGTGGTGACTCTTCAAAATTGGGAAAAACACAAAATGCAAGCATTTACGGTTTTGTCGATAGTTCAAAAACTATAAAAAAAAAATCAAACAAATACCATTTTAAGGGTTATATTTTAAGCGGAAAAATTTATTCTTCATACATTTAATTTTTTCCTACTCCTAATATGATAAAAATTTACCTGAAGTGTAATGCTCAAATTTAAAACATTTTAGAATGGAGGGAGTTATTGTTGACCGTATATTTATATTTAAAGGGAGAAGTCAAGTTTTTCCCCTTTGGGGAGAAGTGAAGTTTTTCCCCCCCAAACTCCTCATTCAAAAAAATGATTCCAGAAATGCTTACTGATCTAGAATATATCCACAATGACCCCCTGTTCCACCGCTCTAATGATAGTAAGGAGTTGTCACGAGTTTCCATTACCAATATTCTTTCTAATTACCTCCTACACCCACCCTCAAATTCTTCCAATTTTTCTCCCCAATTTTTCAAAGACCTCTCTTTTACCCGATCCTTCCTAAAATCCCATGACAACATTATCATTACAAAAACAGACAAAGGCAACAAAACAGTTATAATGGACCTTTCTGAATATTATGATAAAATGACTTTACTCCTATCAGACCGAACCACATATATCCCCATAACCCGTGACCCTATCCCTTCACTAAAAACCCAATTCAATCAGCATCTCAAAAACCTTTTAAATTTAAAACTAATCACTTACCCTACCTACAGAAACCTTATGTCCTATAATTCCATAGCTCCACGTTTTTATGGACTCCCCAAAATTCACAAACCTGGCATCCCCCTCCGTCCCATCACTTCAAATATTAATTCTCCCTCGGTCAAACTCAGCAAATTCTTCCTCCCCTCCTTACAAATCCTTAGCCACAACAACCCTTATGACGTCCAAAATTCCTTTCACCTACGCGAACAATTATTATCCTTTACGATTCCTGACCACTACATACTTACCTCCTTCGACGTCGAAAGTTTATTCACCAACATTCCCATAGATAAAGCCCTCCGTATAATTGAAGACAACTGGACATCCATTGAACCCCATACTCCCCTTAACCGTTCCTCATACCTAGAATCCCTACAGCTTTGTTGTAAATCCGGTTACCTTACTTTCCATGGACAGTTCTTTAATCAAATTTCAGGACTTGCCATGGGAAATCCTCTTGCTCCTGACATTGCTAACATTGTCCTTAATGACCTACTTAATTCCGTAACTCCCCTATTCCCAAATGACATTATCTTCATTAAAAAATATGTAGACGACCTTCTCCTCATCCTCAATCCTGATAAAATTCCTGATATCCTATCAGCCTTCAACTCTTACCATCCCCGCCTACATTTTACCGTTGAACGAGAATTACAAAGTTCCCTTCCTTTCCTTGATCTCCTCATTATAAGAAACCCTGACAACTCTATATACACAGACTGGTATACCAAACCGACTTACTCTGGCAGACTTCTAAACTACTATTCCCAACATCCTTACCACCAAAAAATAAACGTCGCCAAAAACCTCATACATCGATGTCTTTCCCTTTCCGACTCCCACCTTCATGATACCAACATTAATCGTATCAAACAAATCCTCTTAACCAATAACTTTCCCCTCAATACCATCAACAAACTCATCCACAACTACAAAAACCCTCCCCTTCCCATCACCTCTACCACTACTTCTTCACCACCCACTACCACTCCCTTCTATAGATCTCTTCCATACATCCCCGCCCTTTCTGAAAACATACAGAAATCCTTACGCTCCTCAATTCCCAATCTGCGAATTGCTTTCAAATCCCACAACAAACTTTCCAACCTCTACACACGTGTAAAAGATCCCATTCCTCTTAAACACCGTTCCCATGTCGTATACCGCATCCCCTGTTCCTCTCCCAACTGTAACTCTACCTGTATCGGCGAAACTAAAAACCTCCTTAAAGATCGCATCACCCAACATAAATATTCCATCTCTTCCCGTAACCAGACTGCCTCTAAACTCTTAGAACACGCTTTATCCTTAAACCATACTTTTGATTTTGACAGTACTTCAATCCTCCCCACAGTCCCTAACCATGACAAACGACTCCTCTCAGAAAGCATCTTCATCCAATTAGAATCCCTTCCCGTCAATCAAAAAACTGATATACAAAATCTTTCTCTAACCTACTCCCAAGTATTCAATTTATTAAAAAAAACATAACTTTTCATTACCCCCTTTTTTTTTTTTTTTTTTTTTTTTTCCCTCCCCGTGACAACTCCTTATACAAAGTATTTATTTAAAAAATTTCCGTAGTAAATTAAACCCCTATTGTTATTATTTAACTTATACTTATTGTTTACTTAACTTTAATTTTATTATTATATTATTTTTTTAACTCGTCACCCGCAACGACTCCTTATACAAAGTATTTATTTATTTTTTATATTTTTTATTTATTTATTAGTTTTTTTTTTCCTTAGTAAATTTAACCCGTAATATTATTTGACTTATACTTACATTTAACTTAACTTTAATTTTTTTCAAATTTAATTTTTTAACATTAATTTTTTTATATATTTAGTTTTCTAAATATACTTATATCAATACGTTTTTACAGTTTTCAAATCAATTGTTATGTCTTTTGATCACACCGCATTTAAATTTAGTGTTAGTTTTATTTCAAATCAGTAAGTTGGTAACATTGTTTTAACGGTTTTCCTAATTCCCGGCAATCCATTATTAATATTCAGTTGGCGCTAGACCACACGCCTCGCTGGTATGTAATTATCACGTTTTCTTTACATTTCCTCCTCCTCATTCTTTTCTATCCTTCTTCTTTCTTCACCACATAGGATTTTTATCTATTTTTGTTTTTGGGGCTTACATTATTTTATATTTTACTCCTTCATCTCATAATTACAAAAATCAATTACAACAATGTCAACTTCTTTTACATCATAGTCATCTTTTGCATAACTTACAACTATCTCTGTATGCTTTTATATACTGTATGCATTTATGCTTTATGCTTTGTTATGCATGTATGCTTTACACATTACCAAACCTTCATATTATGTGTCTTTTTAATTAATAGATTTCATATATTTCACTATTCCCTGTGTAAATATCGCATTGTTTTTAATTTTTAATTTTTACATTGTTATTTCATTTATTTTATTTGATTTTATTTTTTCAATTGTCTTTTGTATTATGTAATTTAGTGTTATCCTTTTCTTTTTATTCTTTATACTTTTTATCTTACTTGTATTTTCTGTTTTTATCATTTATCATTTTTACTGTTACTGGTACTGCCTCTTTTCTATTTTTTCATTGTTGTTATTTTGTTTTCATTTTAGCCCTGAAGATGGCCTAAAATTTAGGCCGAAACGTAGGCACAATTATATAAGACCACACTTATTAAGTCTATTTCTTTGACCGCACCCCCGATCAACTTCTCCCTTTAAATTTAAAAATTAAAACATTTTAGTTTTCAAACCATTTTTTTATTAGAAAGAACTATAAATAACTTTTCTCTTTGTGTGCTGGACAATTTCCTAATAATAGGTCAACTAGAATAAATATCAACCCTACTAAATGTGTCCTTGGCTTATTATGATTTTTAAATATTTGAAATTTTTCAATTTTTACAAAATTTAATTTAAATAATATTGAAAATATAACGCAACATTTCTGTTTCATGAGAAAGAACCAAGCTACTTAATATTTCCAGTGGAAAAAATGACAATTTTCATATTATAGAATAAAATTAAGTTTGTGACAAAAAATAAAATAAACTTATTTTAAAGCTTCAAGATTTTCTAAGTGCATTTAACTTTGGCTTGAGTTTAATCAAAACAAGTGCTATGTGGATTGGTTCCCTTCTGGTTAATGCTGTCCAATTAAACGTTTATCTTTGAAAAAATCAGATAAATTATAATTCCTTTAATCTTTGTTACTGCCCGAAGTACTTCAATGATCTTGGATTCACTATTAAAACATAGCCTACAGAAATAGAACAATAATACAGCTTTCTAATATTAGTTTTGGGTCCTAACTAAATTTAAATTAACATTAATGTACTTATTTATTATTTATTTGTATTTTAAAAATTTTATTCTTTGATTATACCCGATACTGTTTCTTTGAATGTACTAATTTTTTAAAAGCTCTTTATGAATGTTTATATTTGTTTTACTGAATACTAACCTGTTATTCAATTAAGGTTAGCCATAGTCCAATTAAAGAAACTCTTGGAATTGTATGATTTTAAAAAAAATCTTTTTTAAATATGTAAAAATAAATATATTTAACTTGCAACATCTTATGTAATTAGAAAAAGGTTTAACAAATCCAAAGGTTCCCTCCTAATCTGTATACCTCCCTCCAATAAACACTGTCAAAACCAAAATATACAATATCAAATACATTCATACCAACATCTCAATCTAGTCCTTTCATATTTATTCATTGATTCTGTGATGATTAGTTTTTTAATTCCAGGGTATCCTGCAGCCTTGAATTTTTAGTGTCAGGAAAAAATCAGGAATTATGCTTGAAAAACAGCCAGTCATCGGGAAATTTTAGTTTTTAGTCTAATAATTCCATTTTCCCATCAGTACTAAGCAACAAGCTTATAAAATATTGAGAAGAAGGTTGATGCAGTTGTTCCTCTTAGCAGCTCTAATTCCATGAGAGATCACTCTGCCTGTCACTAAATGAATTAGGAATGTTATGAAACGATATAATAATGTATTAGCCCCAAACAGCTCTGAGATTCAATTTCAACTGATTTACAACAGTCTTCTTATATTTTCGCCAGTTTGCCACTTGCCCTCGAGGCCAAGGGTGGAGTGAAAACGATAACGGGTTGCCTGGATTCATTTCATGCCTATAATTATGATTACTTTATTATATAATTTTTTGTGTTATATAAAATAATTTTCTGAATAAAATTGTGATGAAATTTGTTCCAAAATTAAATTTCATATATATACTCTCAAAATGGTTTTTGTACTGTAATTTCTGGTTGTTTTTATTTTTGACGAGGCGTCGAGTGTAAGAAGTTAAGTGACAATTTTTATTTTCAAACAGGAATACAATCTTTACAATTATTCAGATTCCTTCTCATGTCTGAATTTTACATTTTATTATAAGCCGACTAAATGCAACATTTTATGGTTCCAATTTTGTTTTATATTTAATCCAATTATTTGACGAAAAGTGCCTTGAATTTTACACTTCACATTATTTAAATTGTTGAATTTTGCTTGAATTTTTTCATGCTGTATCGCTTGATACCCTGAATTTGTAATAGAAACCTATCAATTCCATTTTTAATTCTCTGGAAATTTATGTTGTTTTATTACTTATCACAGCTAAAGCTTAATTAAATATAGCAGGTGATTTTTGATATATAGATAATTTCCTGCTGAATTGAGTTCTGGATATGAGTGCAATGAAGTTCTGTTAGTATTATTTCAATAGAAACTCTAAACTAAACCGGACAAATAAGTTGTTTTTATACAAAACCTGTTTAAGACCTATTGCTACAATCTTTGAAATATTCAGTTTTCTGTGCAGGCACTTATTAAACAGTATATTTTGTTGTTGTGTGTGTTATTTCTGGCCATACCCCAATTATCATTGGAATTTCATCTACGATCAAACATATCTCTTTTTCTGTAAGTAATAGTGGTTTAAAAACAATTAGAAACATTTTAAAATTAGATATTATAATTAATTTTAACTTTGTCATCTTTATGAAAATTTATTAAAACAAAATTAAAAGCTTCCCAATGTTTTCATATCTTGGGATTAGTTCTACAACCCGGTTACTACAAATTTTTGCAAAATTTGGAGTATTGCACAGAAAGGTTCTATTAGGTTAGGTCCACAACATTCTGTAACTAGATAACTGTTGTAGATGACCCTGCAGTGGGATGTATCCTTTTCAAAAATTGAAAAGTTGATTATCAGAAAAAAATTCCATGCTGTAACTTGGAAAGTTCATGTATCTATTTGTTCAACAAATCAGGACCCTATTTCATAATAAAGTACAAAAGTACAAGTGGAAAGGATTTTGTTTGGACATTACAAGTTACTTATCGTTATTAGATAATAATAATTTTATTCATTTTTTTAACTTACTGTTTTTAATATAACTATTTTAAATGTTATCGTGTTTCAACATTATACATCAACTTTATAACATCTTGTACTTTACTTTATAGGTCCCCACCCTATTTCATAATAAAGTACATAAGCAAAAGTGAGCCAATGATTTACTATACCTATGACAGACTGTGGAATGTTGAAATATGAAAATACTTTTATTAAAAAACAGTAGATAAAAAAATTATTGAATAAAATTATTATTATCTAATGACAATAAGTAATCTGTAACCTCTAAAAATGAACATTTCCACTTGTACTTGTACTGTTGTACTTTATTATGAAATAGGGCACAGGATCATATGTTTTAATTCCATAATAGTTCTCATATTCTCCTAAAATTATTTTAAAAAAAAATTAATTTGGGTTTTCTCTGAACAGCTGAGTTGCAGTTATATTGATGTAAAATTAATCCCATAAATATGATATAAATTTATTAACATTTCAAGATATCAATCCCATCCTTAGAAGTTTTTGTATAGGAGTACCTTTATTCTTCATTTATGCAATGTGAAATTTATTCCAAAATGTAAATTTTATATGTCTATACTCAAAATTGTTTTTTTTATTGTATTTTCTGGTTGTTTTTATTTTTGACGAGGTGTTGAGCCCTCAGTATAAGAAGTTAAGTAAACATTTTTATATTAAAACAGGAATACATACAATTTTTACAATTATTCATATTTATTCTCAAGTCTGAATTGTACATTTTATCATAAGCCGACCAAATGCAGCATTTTATGATTCCAATTTTGTTTTATATTTAATCCAATTAATTGACTAATAGTACTTTGAAATTAACAGTTCACAATCTTTAAATCCTTAAATTATGCTTGAATCTGTTACTAGATTAATTTTTTATTTATTCAGGTACATCCATTATATTTTGGCTCCACTCATTTTATGATACAATGACTAGTTTTTCTAATGGATTTTTTTAATATGTTATTTAATTTTTGTTATGGCTTCCGAACATATAATGATTATTATTTCCTAAGTCCTTTAATATATATACATGAAGTTTGAACCGAAGCCTTTTACAGGTATTTGGGGTGGTCAAAACCTAATGGATGCACACTTTTTTTTTCTCGATGGATATTGATATTGATATTGTACATAAAATCAAGGTCTATTGGAGCATACAATGATTAATTAAAATAATTATCTATGTTATTAATTAAATATAAGTGTTACCATATATTATTTAAATGCTCAAGACACCCTAAATTTGTTGCAAATCAGTACCTAAAATTTGCAATACCATTTAATTTTTTAAAAAAATATATAATGTATATAATTATATATTTTAGCCCTTTTAATTGTTCAAAAACCTGTTTATTTAGTCTCCTATACTGCAGAGTAACTTGTATGGCTCTACACTAGCGCCTTCTGGTAGCTTATCATGTAATTGTGGATCGTGTTCTGAGAATTTGTTAATGTTTTTTCTAAGCTGCATTGTATATTGCGCGATGTGTTGTTATTCTATTTTGTTTGTTTTGTTTATGTTTTTGAGTTGTTTGGTTTTATTGTTTTTAGATATGAATTGTCGATTGTAAATATTAATTTGTATCTACAACTTCGTTGAAGTTCTCTGAAATGTTTTTAATCCACGCTGAATGATTATCTACACTCAGACAGACGAAAGCATACTTACCTGGCGTGGGGGCTACCGTGATCACTAAGGCGGTTCCCCCAGGGTGAGGCTCTTCCATTGCACTTCGGTCGGGCTGACCCCTGCGAATACCCCAAATGTGGGTATCTCGGGCGCGTAATTTTTGTTAGTCGGGACTGCGTTCGCGCTGTCCCGGAATAAATCTCTATCACCTACAAAGTCTCTGTCTCTTATTACAGTGACTCTTGTTATTGTTATCTTATCTGATAAGCAAAATCTGTGCATTCATGATGATAGTACCAGTAGCAATGATGGGCAGAACTGTTTATTAGGAGTAGCGGTTGGAACTGTTACTCTGCTACTTTCAAAAAAAGTTAAAAAAAAAAACAAAACAGATATAACTGTTTCAAAGTATAACGTGTTTTTCTTTGTTTTTTTTTTTTTTATAAATTTTAATAATAGAGAAAACTCCCTATGTATAAGTGCTTTTTAAGTTATTAGTTAAAATGATTTTGTGTAAGGATCTTTCCTTCCCCCCCTCTTATTTGCATTTACCTTTTTTTGTTCTGCATAATTTAATTAGAAATGATTATTTTATAAAATATTTAAACGCCTATGCTTTAAAGCGTTTGTTAAATTAATTTTTTGAGTACATTAAAAAATTGTAATTTCACATTACAAAAAAATCGTGAAATATGTTATATATATCTATTCTACGTTGCATCGTTATTGTAATATCAATTTTGCGTCAGAAAATTAATAAATAAAATTAATTTGTTCATAAAAAAGGTCAAATTAACATTTCAGTTTTTATTGCAAATCTTAACATATTAAGAAAGTCAATAAGTACAGTTATTGATAATAAAAAGAAAAACAAATGGTAATTGTGATAGGAGGAGATATTGAAACTGCTTAAAAAATGTCGATTTGCTGTTTAAAGGGTAGTTTCAGTGAAGCGGTTGAAGAAAAAAATCTGTTTCTGTTTAACTAAACAGATACGCTCAGAAAGACTGTTTCTAATAAACATATTGCTTCTGTATCAAACCCCATCGCTAGGCTTTATGTTGCAGGAAGCCGTTTCAAATAAACAGTGTTTCTGTTCCTGTTTAAACAGGTTCATTCAGTGTTTCTCTATTTTGCCGTTAGTAGCGCCCTCTCCTCCCACTAACCTGCTACTGTGTATCTGTTCAATCTTGATCGAAACAGTTCACTGTACCTGTTTAATGAACGAAACTGTTTCAAATAAACAGATTGCTGCTAAACATCCCACCACTAACCAGTAGTGATAAACGTATAAATATTAATCACTCAATGTTTTTCTATAATCTAAGTTAAAAGGAGCTTAGTATTCTTTAAGATGGGTTTACACGTTTACCTAACAATGGCGAGTGCATATATTTGGGATTGGCTTGCGCATACTTGCATATGATTATGGCCGATCAGGTCTAGTGTAGTCGGTTGTTGTGCACAAATAAAAAGAAGTTTGCGGTAAATGTGTTCATACATTCGTTTTTTCATATATATTTTTCCTTCATATTTTAATTGAATATATTTATATTATGAATTTATATTCTTTTTAAAATATAAATAGTTCAAACTGAAAATTATAGCCAACAAAACTTCGACCTCCGCCATGTTTACTTCTCTATAACAGAAGTGTGTAGATACCTCGTTTGTTAGCCAAGTAATTTGTAGATGCTAGATGCTTGCGTCAAGCGTATAAAACCACCTTTAGCCAAGCGTTTGGAGATGTTTGTGACTTGCGACAAATGCCAAGCGTGTAAACCCACAACTTCTAGCATGATTAGCGCTTTCGAGAATACTTACTGGTGGCTATCATACCTGCGTTAATTATTAATTCTTTCGAAGTGCAATTAGTTTATGCTTACGTATTGTCAAGATGAAGTTGTGTGATCATTCTCTATGAACTCACACGGTCCAATTACCATTTCGCATTAATAAATTACTTAGGAATGGGGAGAAAAAAATATAAAACATTGAAATTGCCGATACATCGATGTTTTTGAAGCGTCGAGTTTTTAATTCGCTAGCGTCTGGCATTAATAAAAACAAGTAGGGAAATAATTTATATGTAAGCCAATAAAATATTAGTTTGAACTAAAACAAATAAATCCCTAATATAATTAAATCTCTATTATTTTTAGTTGACATCCGCATGATGGTATAGAAGGATCAATCTAATTAGGGATTGATAAATTATTTGCCACTTCTAATATTTTTGTTTTTATTGAAAACTAGTTTCGAATGTTATACATTCATCTTCAGTTCTACACACAAACATTCAAAAATAAGCAATTCAAAGTATAGTTTGATATTATTATACATATTAAATTAGATGTAATATAAATCAGTATTAAAAAACATTTATGAATTATGAATTTAATTAAGACAAGAAATCAAATACATGTTGGTACTCACCAAGGTTTAAATGGATTATATCAAACAGAAAAGTCTGTACTGGTTTCTTCTCGCATTGAACTAACAATGAAGGAAAGGTAGGTTTAAGGGTCAGGGTTTTTCCAGTAATGCCGGTGAGTAATTGTTTTTTCTGTTATTGATGGGAATAAATTTAAGATTGGACTATAGGAGATATTTATTTGGTCATTTAAGCAAAGATCTGGATTGGATTTGAAGGATTTTATTATTTCTAGTGCTTCATATATATATATATATATATATATATATATATATATATATATATATATATATATATATATATATATATATATTTAATTCGAGGCTGTTTTCAACGTGATGTATTAATTTAACTCCTGAGTCTTTGATTAATTTATGATTTATTTAAACGAATTGCAAAGTTGGAATTCTCTGTCTTATTATGCATGTATATGTTTCTTTAATCTCTGATTTAGCGATCTTCCTTTCTTGTCTTAATTAAATTCATAAATGTTTTATAATACTGATTTTACATCTAATTTAATAAGTATAATAATGCCAAACTATACTTTGAATTGCTTATTGTTTTTTGTGGTTGAATGTATAACATTCGAAATTAGTTTTCAATAAAACAAATTTATAGAAGAGGCAAATAATTTATCAATCCCTAATTCTATTATTTTTATTTTGGATATTGGGAAAGTTGCTAACTATAAGTAATTATAAGTAATATTGTTATTCAATTTAAAATTAATAGTTAAATTTAATTTTTATTGTATTTTTTTCTAAAATCTGGCACTCCTCGAGATCTTTAAAACCCTGAGAGAGACATAAGGTAGGATGAGAGCCGGAGAACAAGCCCGAACTCAGCTGGAGAGAGAGATAAAAGATAGGATGGGAACCAGGGAACAAACCTGAAGTCCCCAGGAGAGAGAGTGAGAGGTAGTAGGTAAGAGGAGAATTACCATAATTCCCTAATTAGCCAATATAAATACCCATACTTACAGGACTAATGATATTATTATATTATTAGAGTTTATAGTGGCTTTGGATAAGGAACAATAACTTTCTTTGTAAAATTACATTTTATTTTATTATAACACATATATACTTACTTAATTAGGGAGTGATTCAGATTGATTAGATTAAATGGACTATTAAAAGTTTATAACAAAATATCTTATCTGAAGGAATTGATGAAGTCGGCTTCTCAAAATTGATTCGCTCTTCCTAGAGAAGCTAGATCCAGGTGTTGTTATCTTAACAAAAGCTGGCTAATTCCCTAATGGTTCTTCAAATTGAATTATTATATTTATGACGGATTCAGAAACTCTAACTCTAATAAAAGGGGCTATTAGATTTGTTATGACACTTAAATAGACCTACTTTGAAGTGACTCGTTTTGTCAACTCTTCAATTTCAGTTTCCAACTTGTTTTTCTTACTACCTTTTTTCAGTATCAGGTAGTCTCAGCTGATTCCGCCTTCCTTCCAGGTTTAGACTTATGTCTTTGCCTGTCATTTATTCAATATAATTTAACTAAATCATATTTATAGTTTAGTTGATACATATTATATTCCTGGGGTTAGAAGAAAAGAAAAAAATGTTGAACAAAGGAAGACATTTTTTCTTTACCTCTTTACATACCTTACTATTTACACAAATTTTCTATTTACAAAATTTTTCTAACAATATCATGTCTTGAACCACTCCTTATAATTAGATGCATGTCTACCCTAACACCTAGATCTATACATACTATGGTTATTTGCAAGAATATATGTTAGTTATTTACATAGATGTCTAACTTATGATTTTATTATATACAATTGGTCAGTGATGTATACACTTCATATGAAATAACTTTAATCTAACTACACTGGCTCTTAAATTAGTACCATCTAAGATATGCTTCAATATAAAATAATAATACCACTAATTACTTTAAATTAGTAACTCTTACTAAACCTAGTATACATATATATTTCTTTTTTGTATATATTTCAATATCATTATCATTATATGTTTATTGTTATAGGCTTATCCTTACGGATGTTAAATAAGTTCAAATAATGAAGACATTAAAAAAATAATATTAATTAATTAAATATTAAGATCTTTACTTATATTTATATTTTTCTACATAAAAACATTAGTTTCAATTTACAATTATTTGTACAAAATTAAGATAATAAGTCATCAATAACTTTAAAATTAATAACTCAAAGCTATAAAAGTGGTTTTTCATAACATATTGACAATCTTTTAGCTAATATTCTGGCGATTTTAAAGATTGGGAGATGTTCCGTGGAAACCCTTTCTTCCCTTTTTTTCTCTTCATTTGAGCCTCTGAGCTCCGGTGTCCCTTTTTTACCTGTGTCCTCTAGTATTATACAAAAGGTAACCACAAATAGTGCGGTCATTAACATTTAATGGCTTTTTTCTCAACATTACGATTAATTTATACATCTAATTTTTACATGCAGTTGATTATTCTTTATTTGCACTTAATCACTACTGATCATTATTCATCATATCCTAAAAATTTTATATGATAGCATCATCTGGTTTCAAGTATTAAATATGACTGAATTGCCCAGATATTAAAATTTTCAGATCTTAAGACCTCACCTTAAGATATTTTTACAAAAATTGGATAGACAAATCAAATACCCAGAACTTTTAAACTTTTATGTTCTCCAAAAAACTTTTTCTTCAAAAGGCTTACTAAAATCTATAAGAGAATTATAGTATTTGTATATAAATTAATTAATGAACAAAGAATGGTCTGAATTTGGCAAACGTCCTTTTCATTGGAGTTTACTTATCTAGATTTAATCTGCACCATGAGTTACGTATCGAATTAAAGGTGAGCCCTGTTAATCTGTAAAATAAATCAAATCTTTCACACCTTAGGTCTTAGTAATGATGGATTTTAACAATAATTACAATCCCAGTCCTCTGGGCAAATCAGAAGATCTTTCTGTCTTCTTTAATTAGTTTATCATTGGAACAATCAATCCTGATTCCGGGAGATATGGAGAAAATGCTTCTTTTTCAGAATTCTTCTCAAATCAAATTAATTTATCCATCCCACTTTTGGGAGGAATGGAGGTATTGCATCAGCTCCAACTTAAGTGTCACTATTTCTTAATTCTTCAATAAAGTAAAAAATTAAATAAATCTAACCAAACATTCTTTAGGTGGTTTTGTTTTGGGATACTCTACTGTGCTGGTAAATTGTTTACTCCATGGGCTATAATCGGCTTTAAACTAGACTATGGGTTTTCCTTAAAAACTCAACCTGGGCCAATCATTTTAAATAAGTAAATCAAATTAAAATAATTTCCAAGGTGAACTTCCTATTTAGTCTAATCCTATTCCTATATTCCTCTTCATAATTCCTTTTCGTAACCTTGAGCAATCTAAACTTTAAATTAATTAATAATTTGGGTGAGATTTATATTTATTTTCAAATATTTAGATTATTGTTTCCTACTAATAATTTTATATTTGTTATATTTTGTTATCTTTTATTTTTTTATTTATTTTTTTTTCACGAATCGGCCAGCAAGGACCACTCGAATATCATTTAATCTTCTTCACACTCTCCGCCTTCCTTCTACTCCAATACTCTCTTATCTTCCTGGACTGTTCCTCTCGCTCTTCCTTAGTTCATTTTCTCCCCGTCTCTCCTTCATCCCCGCAAGAATCCCAACTTCTTTTACTTTTTTTCTGAAAATCTCTCTATCCAAGCAGTCCTTATCCTTGATTTTTAGCCTATCCAGCTTCTCTTTTATTTGTTTCACATAACCACCTATACTTTTAGAGCTGAAGACTGTCGAACATTTTTTTCTTCAGCCCCTTATTGCTCATTCTGACCATGTGGCCGTAGAACCTCAGTCTCCTGGTCCTGATGACTGTTTCAAGATCTTCCAAATTTCTATATATTTCTTCGTTGGATTTTCGCCTATACCCCTCTTGTGTTACTTTGGGTCCATGAATCCTCCTCAGAATTTTCTCCAGACTCGGAAGGCTGACTGTTTCCATACCATACAGTATTGCTGGTCTTACTACTGTACTGTACAGTAGTGCCTTATTTTTGCATTGGAGGATAAATTTTTCTTGTTGTACAAGTTTCTAGTCCCAAAGTTCAGTCTTTCGAGTTTGGCTATTCTTTCTTCTATTGATGCCCTATCTGTTCCGTTGTTACATATTATCTCCCCCAGGTATTTAAATTTTTTTGTGACTTTTATTTGCCCATATTTTGTGTTCAATATTTCCTTGCTAAAGCTGGCATCCGTTGTCATAATCTCGTGTCTTTTCATACGAAATCTGTAGTCCCGTTTTCTCAGCTATTTCTTTCAGGGTGTTTATCTGTTTTATAGCTTCCTCCTCTGTTTCTGCTAGTAGGGCTAGATCGTCTGAAAAGGCCAAACACTTTACTTTCACATTGTCCCTATTACTGCACCCGCATCATCATCTTTTATTTTATTTATTATATTATTCGTAATTTTTCTTCATCAATATGCGTAGTCCGTTTCCTGTTTTCAGTCATACCATATTCCAACTTGTGTTAAGGCCCTTAGATTTTTTTCTTAACCATCCCTCTCAGGTAGTCCGCATGTCCATAAGGAATAGTTTGCTCCTGAGCAAGAAATGTTTTGTCCTTAAGTTCCTTTCTATATAAAATTTATTTTTCTTTTATCTTCTTCTCTCATTTGTTTTCTTCCTTTTCCTCGGAACTTTCTTATCCCAATAGCTGATTCTATGTTGATATATTTTTAATTGAACAATTTTCTCTATTTTTTCATTTATGATAAAAGGTGAAACTATGGTGTGAAACTATGGTTGGCAGTGGCTTTAATTCGGGTATATAAGGTGTGCTGGGATTTGGGCGACTCATCTCTTCCTGGTCTTTAATCTGATGTATTGTACTTCATGTTTCATTTGGTTTTCTTCTTGCTTGACTTCCCTGAGAAAGGCATTGTTATTATTTGGAGTTTCTTCAAGAGTATTATCGATTATAAAATTATTTTCATGGGAATCCACTCTTTCGTGTGGGAGTTCCCTGGAGTCTTCAACCCTTATCTTCTCTTCAGAAACAATTTTTTCATCAAAGAATTCTATTTGCTCATCAAGGAAAGATACCTCACTTAAAATGTCTAGCGGTTCCTTATTGTAGTTTTCTTCTGGGCCTACTTGATCTTCAATTATGTTTACTTCTTTTGAACTTTCTAGGCTTTCAAATGATTTTCTTCTATTTTGATTGCACCTTCCGTCACTCTTGTAATGCATTCCCCTATTTTTTTCTCCAATCTTCCAAATGTTTCTTCTATTTTCTTTGTATTTTCTTCTATACTTTTCTTCATATTTTTTTTTTCATTTTTCTTGCATGTTTATTTATCATTTTTTTTTCTTCCATACCTTTCTTCATACTTTTTTATAATTTTTCTTGCATTTTTTATTCATCAGTTTCTTTGTATTTTCTTCCATATGTTTTTTTATATTTTCTTTCATTTTCTTGCAATATTCTATAAAGCTGTGAATAGTAACTGATGCTTTGGATTTATCTAAATCTTTTTCATCATTAAATTGCTTTTTTAGCCGAACTTATCCATATGGATCGATCATCAGGTTATGAAAAATGTTAAATTTGTAGAGATAAACTCAACAAAAGAATATTGAAATGGTCAAACTGTAATGAGATATCAATAGAAAAAGTAAATAAGAAACCAAATATTAAGATGTTACGCGATCATAGGTCTTATAAGAAATACGCCCAAAAATGAATTCAACAGAAATAATCAACTACATGCAACCTTATTCATAAAAATGGAAAACAAGAAAATATAGATGAACTAATCTATCTGAATCATCAAATGTAATTATACTAATGCCATTACAAAACATAATTAATGATTAATAGAAATTAATTAATTTAAAATGACTAATTAATAAACTGGATGGTAAATCCCCACAAGCTGAATGCCATAAAATATGCTGTTTTACTCTCTAATGATCTGAGTTATATATTAGTTGTGATGCTTTCATGCATATTTGCTACGGGATGCCATTAAGTAATCATTAATCATTGAAGATGATTATCCCAAAATTATTTAAATATATGAATAAAAATAAAATACCTTTTAAGTAATCCAAATTGGACACTTCTCCAAGAGCCTGTTTTGTATTTACCATTTTTCACTAATTAGTCAATTTAAATACCCATACTTACAAGACTAATGATATTATTATATTATTAGAGTTTACAGTGGCTTTGGATAAGGTGCCACAACTTTCTTTATAAAACTATCTTTAATTTTATTAAAACTTATGTATTTACTTAATTAGGGAGTGATTCAGATTTATTAGATTAAATGAACCATTAAATGTTTATAACAAAATATCTTATCTGAGGGAATTGATGAGTGAAGAAAATCTAGAGGTTCTAGAGATGATCTCCTGTGAGTCATCTCTGATTAGTCTATCTTCATCATAAGGGTACATCTCTTAAGCAACTCTCTCAAGTCCATCTTCGTTCCATCAGGAAGTGTAGAGTCCCCAGTCTAGAGTCCAAAAAGCCTAGAGTATCCACAATTTCTACTTGTCCTGGGCTTATATCCTCTTTTTTGGTTGTTCCCACCTCTTCCACTGGTAGGAGATAGATGATTTTTATGATTGGCTATAAATTGTCCGGGTGGAGTCTCCATCTCCAATGTCGTTATTATTGGCTAATACTCCTATTAAGAGAGGTGGTATTCTTTGTAGATTCAGGCTAAAGCTCGTCCCTCTGTGGCTGCTGCTCTAGAGGCATCTGGAAATGTTTCCAAAAATCTTTTTAACTGAATTTAACTCTTTTCGGGTTACTCTCCTTTACTAGTTTTTATGAACAGAGGATGGTTGGCTTCTGAAAATTGATTATTTCTTCCTAGAGAAGCTAAACCCTGGTGTTGCAATCTTAACAAAAGCTGGCTAATGGTTCTTCTTAGTTATCTTAACTCCCTAATAGTTATTCAAATTGAATTATCCTTATATTTCTGAAGGATTCTTCAAAAGGGACTACATATATGTAAGATATTACGTATTAATTGATAATGAAATAAAAGAAGGACTTTTTAAAAGGTATTTAATATTAAAAAAGGAAGAGCCCTTATTTTTTTAAGATATTACAATTGATAATATAATTTACGCAGAAAATTATTTTATAGAAAATTATTGAAATTTTTGGATCATTAGGATTGCTGCTTCTAATAATTCACATTATCAGTAAAATAAAGAAATTCTTTATTTTCATCTCACTTTTTTTTTTAAATTATTATTATCGGGTACTGCGATTTTCTCACATCCCGGTCCCCAATACGCCTTCCCTCCAATATCTCCTATCAAAACAATCTTCCTCCGTCAGACCTCTAGCTGCCATTTCTTCTCTGACCTCTACTATCCACTGCTTCCGAGGTATTCTTCTCTTCTCAGGACAGTATTTAAGTGCTTGAAGGGACCATCGCGACTCGTCCATTCTCATGATATGTCCAAACCACAGCAGTCTTCTTTCACTGATGTCATTGAGAATGTTGAGTTTAGCCCCCACCTTATTTCTTATAATCTCATTGGAGACCTTCTACAACCTGGATATGGCACAACTTCTTCTCCAGAAATCCATTTCTAGAGTCAGTAATTTATTTGGATATTGTTTTGTCACTGTCCATGATTCTGACCCATATAACGTTGTGCCAACCAAGAAGGAGTGGTATATCTTCTTTTTGGTTTCGAGAGAGACCTTTTATTCCATAACATACCGTTTAGGAAACCTACTATTTTTTTTCAATGAGTAATTTTGTTTTGAATATCATTTTGAACTGTGCCAAAACTGTCCTTTGTCACTCCAAGATACTTGAAAGCATCTTTTTTTTTTTATGTACAATAAACGAGGGAGAACAAAAATAAAATATTAAAAACCCACTTTTTTAAAATTTGATCTTCTGGATTTTTTCTCACATTTCGGAATAGAATCAATGGAATTTTTTTAGCATTATGTGTATAGTTCTATATTTCCTCCTCCTCTTCCTTAGATATTACTTCATGTACTCACGTATTTATTTATTAAAATCAATTAATTTCCTGTAGGGAGAAGTTGGTCGGGGGGTGCGGTCAAAGAGTTACACTTTTATAAGTAAACTTATATATCCATTTTTTATCTACTTTTGAGTTTATTTGATTTATTAATAATGGCAGAAGCCGATTAATAAATCCCCGTCGTTCTTCGCAAACTGCAACTCAACCACCACGTCCATGAGACATACGTAACAACCAGCGCCTTCAAAAATTTCTGGAGAAGAAAAACCCGAAGAACACGGGTGACTGGAGTGATTCTATTGATCTGAGTCACCTTCAGCCAAAGAGTAGTGAGCCGAAACCGCGGAAACAGAAGACGAATCCACCGCCGGAAAGGCCTCCTACTGATCTTAATCAATATAGGGCTAAAACAGAAAGCCAAGCCCGAGATGAGCCTGTTTATGACATAGGCGGCTGTTCAGCTTCTTATTTTTTAACAGACGAATTGCCAAAATTTTGAGTTCTCATCTTTTATCATACTTGTTAAACAAACTTATGAAGCTATGCGGCATATAGACTCACGTCTAGACTGCCAAATGCCATATGCACTATTCCTGCATCACTGTACCGTTTATCATAACTCCATCTTTTTGGATAGAGCAAGGGAACAGAGTGGTCGTTCTTTCGACTATTCTCAACGATGCCAGGACGCTCTGCAAATGGAGGGGACTGAATACTGGATTCCCGAGGTCATCCAAGAATACGTTTGCAACGCCAGAAATATGATTACTCCGACTGGTATCAGCGTTTATTTGAATGTACCGAAGATTGATATACCCCATGGCCCTGTGGATGAACAATAAACCCACATAGAATCTGGGTTCTTCGGACGCTGCACTGCAGCACATCACAATGTGTACGAATGCTATATAAGTCCGGCTGTTACAGCTCGCTTCGTCGAAGCTTGCCAAGACCAGACCTGGAACTGGAAACTGCTTCCTGACTCTTACATCCAAGCTGACAGAGTACCTAACTTCAATTTACTTCGATACAACGTCATACGACCATTAGACGTAGGAAACTGGTCTGTTCTTCCCAGATGATGATACAATAGAGGGAAGACTCAAATATTGTCCGGAATTGAGTTCCAGGGTAAACACCTTCCTTGGTAGCTTAGGTGACAAGTTTAAGTGCTCACCTATTCCATATGAGACAAAAGTGTGTGCCGGACTGGCAAATGGTGAATTAGTTGAAATACCTGGTCTAGCATCTAGTGGACCAAACAAAGCTCCACTTTCATATATGATTAATCTTTATTCATGTGATCCCTTCTCAGCAGTCTGCGAACCATGCGTTCTAAGATGCTATGCTCAGACGCAGGACGAAGGAAGCACCCGTCATTGTTACACTAAAAATAATGGAGCCTCCTTGCCTGGATGGACCAACACAATAAATAGTAATTTTATGATGACTGGAGTTTTTGCACCCATAAACTATACTGATTTTCCTCGTTTAAGAGAAGCGGTTTGCGGAGTAAACCCAGAAGAGTGTCGTCGGATTGCCACGATCGATGGCTGGATCAAGAAGTTGTCAGCGTAGGATTATCGTGCTTTAACTTTCTAATACTTTCTTTCTAAGAGTTGATTCTCTTTCTTTTATATCTTCATAGTGGACACAAAATATATAAGTTTACTTATAAAAGTGGGCACAAAATATAGAAGTTTACTTATAAAAGTGGGCACAAAATATAGAAATTTACTTATAAAAGTGTAACTCTTTGACCACACCTCCCGACCAACTTTCCCCTTAAAATATACATCTACGGTCAACAAAAACTCCAATTTCCTGTAGAATTTTCCTTGTGCCATCTAGTCTAGTATAGTTTACCTCTGTAGTACAAATTTGTATTATTATAATATAATTTTTTTATATCAATCTCTCTTTTTTTTTTTCATTCCATTCATCCATTTCTATATCATAGAAGCATAACATAGGGAGTCAATATTAATTTAATAAGAATTTTTTTAAAAATTTAATAATTTTAATTTATAAACCGACAATACTTATATTTTTAAATGAAGATCATTTCATTGTAGAATCAGGAATGGGCAGTGCCCCACGTGTTGTTGCCTTGAGGTAGTTTAAATTTTGCTCCTTGGGTGCAGCATAGTTTATTAAGTTATTTAAGGAGTCTTGAGGTGAGAATCCTGTCAATAGAGTGATAATAGACGCGATAAAGTTGAATATTTTGAGTTTGAAGCTAGATATCGGAGCGCCACTTGCTCTCACCGTTATTGGGATTCATTGAGGTTCAGCAGAGACGGTAGTTATCGCTTCTCGGCCTATTGGCTAAGATCAAAGTGTATTTTTTGACATAGTCAGACCTCCCTGCGGACCAGGTACGGGGAGGTGAAGATAGCCCCAATAGTCGTGGGCGCCCTGGGCACATGGGACCCCAACAACGATAAGTACCTGAGGGGGATCACCACTGGGACGTTTCTGAAGATGAGAAGGCTGGTGACGTGAGAGGCGTTGGCCTGGTCCAGGTGCATTTACATGGAGCACCTGTCGGGCCGGATTCAACGACCCTACAGATGGCATTGGCCAGAGATGGACCAGGCAGAGAGAGAAGCCTCGCCAGCCGAACCACGATTGTTGGGCGAAGAGGATGAAGGGCGAGCGTCGCCGGAGCCGTCCACTTCCAGGGGAGTTCCCGGAGGAGTGGAAAGGGAAGCGTCGAGTCACTGATCGGTTGTTAGGCCGGGAGGCAGTGGTGAAGTAGTGGTCCACCGTGTGTGAGTGAGTGTGTGGACCCTGTTTTTTTTTTTTTATTCTGTTTTTGTTTTGTTAGAGAAATTTAAATTTTGTTAAAGTTTATAAATGATTTGTATTCTATTTTTTTAGCATCGAAGGTATGGGAGTGACCATACCTAAATATCACCCTTGATATTTATCATCTAGCGATCATGTCAGAAGTTCAGAAGAACGCATCATCCACCGAGAAGGAGACTGCGCCAGCAGCACCAAAGCAGCCTGGAAATCCAAGGCGCCGAGGAGGCAAACCCGACGCAACGTATGAAGGAGTTTTCCCAAAAGAAAATCAATCAAGTGGAAATCTGGAGGGAGCAGGTCGAAATTACCAAGCGTAACGAGGCGGACTTTAAAAGAAAGAGCCAACAGACCGCCCAACCCGCTAAGCCAACGGTCAAAGTTAGCAAGTCGACCAAAGAAACGCCGCCAATGGATGAGCCAATATATACAGGTCCTTGCTCTGGAACTAAGCCGGTTCGAAACGTTTACTCGTCGAACAATGATCATGCTGGGTATCAGATGTTAGTTGAGGCTACATACACTGAACTTTCAGCTTATGACAAGGCCTTTGGAAGAAAAGTTCCTTTCGCATCCTACCTCCACTATTGTAACGAGCTGCTCTGGGAACACTTGATAAACAACTCTATTGTCCAGAATGAGGATGACCGATTTACAGCATTCGGTAACCGCATTGAGCTAATAAAGGCCAACGATATGTATATCCCCGATGTTATCCGCGACTATCTTGCATCTATCGCGACGAACCATACAGTTACGGGAGATAAGGTTTACTCAAACCTACCAACTGCAGCCATACCTATGACCTTCATACCTAGAGTGGATGCAAGACCAGCTGAAGGAGAAACGCCCGCTGTAGCTGCCACACCTGCCGTCGATTCAGGCTAAATTGGCATACCATCTACTGGCAATCATAATGCCTATGAGTGTTATACTGCACCATATATAACCCGGGCTTACATCCAACAGCAAATAGACATCTCTGATGGGAAAAAACAACCGGGTGAATGGCAACCCTTTCCCCTTCTGCCTGAAGACTATAAGCCAACTAAGAATCTGTTAGGCTATTACGAGGGCACCCGTCTACATAAGGAGTCTGTCGAAAGACGGATCGCTTCTCGGCCTATTGGCTAAGATCAGAGTGTATAAATAATATTTTACGAGAGTATAAATAATATTTATATTAATGGCAGATGCCTCATCCAATATTCGACAGGATTTCCGTCGAGGAGATAAATCTGCACAAGAACCGCGTCCCCGTGATTCACGGAACGCCCAACGACTGCGCCGGTTCCTTGAGAAGAAAAACCCAAACCCTACGGGGAACTGGGCTGATGAACCGGACTTCAGTAACATACAGGCTAAGAGATCAGATCCAAAGCCGAAGAAAGATAAGAAGAACCAGCAAAAAAGGGATGAAAGCGTAGATCTTGAGAAATATCGCGCTAAAACGGCAAGTATCCCAAAAGATGAACCACTATACGATATTGGAGGTTGCTCAGCATCATACCCCTTAACCGAGAAGTATTGTCAAAATTACGACTTCAGTGGTTTCATCATTTTATTGAAACAGACTTATGAAGCCATGAGATCCGTTGATCAGAGATTGGATAGGCAGATGCCTTACTGTCTCTTTCAACACCACTGCACGGTGTACCTGAACGCTGTACTTTATGACCGGGTGCGTGAACAAGGTGGATTGCCCTTTGGGTCATCGCTCCGTTGTCAGGATGCTATTCAGATTGAAGGTACGGAATATCTCATTCCAGAAGTCATACAGGAGTATGTCCGTAATGTTGGCAGGATTACCACCACAACGGGCGTTGACATTTATGTTAATATACCTGAAATTGCCAAACCACAGGGACCTAAAGTTGTTGAAGGTGAGCGTGTTGAGTCAGGCTTTTTTGGACCCGCTAGTGCCGAAGCACATAACGTGTATGAGTGTTACATATCGCCAGCAGTTACTGCTCGCTATGTTGATGCTTGTCGGCTGGAGAACCGCGATTGGAAACCATTGCCTAACCACTACCATCCTAAGAACACCGTCCCAACTTACAATTTACTTGGATATGACAGTATACAGGTCCTTGACCAAGTAGGAAAGCAGAGGTGTGAGAATATCTTCTTCCCCGACGATGACACTATCGAGGGAAGGTTGAAGATTGCTCCCGAACTTACCGCTCGAGTCAACACCTTCTTATCATCAATTAACACAAAATTTAAAATATCGGCAATTCCCAAGGAGACGAAAATACGTACGGGCTTATCGAACGCCCTATTCGTTGAAACACCTGGAGAAATGAAGAGTGGTGGTGGATCCCCCCCCCTCTCATATTGCCATGTAAATGTTTATTCCTTCATGCCTTTTGGAGCCCAAACAGCTAACCATGCTTATTTGGACTTGATGCATAATGGAGAGGGGAGAGGCGCTCCGGCGGAAAGCTGTACAAGGAAGAGTCCCGGAGTGCTTGAAGGATTCCCCTGACTCCAGCCACTTCCTCCAAACCGGCGAGTACATGTCCTTCGCCGACTGGCGGTTCGTCCACAGGGCAAGACTTCAGCTGGTCCCCTTGAACGGACATCGAAGGTACGGGGGTGACCAGGAGAAGAGTTGCAGGCGGTGCACATTTGCAAATGAGTGTCTGGCCCATGTTCTGGGCCAATGCAACGTGCACGCGGTTCTTCGCCAGAAGAGGCATGATGCCATAGTGGACCGATTGGAGGCCACGGCGAGGAACCGAGGATTCGGAGTCGTCGGAAAGAATCAGGCATTGGACGACTCCGGCCTGCGACCGGACCTAGTAGTGGCAAAGGGTGACAGAGCCATGATCATTGATGTGACTGTCCCCTTTGAGAACCGCATGGATGCGTTCGAGTCGGCGAGGACGAGGAAGCTTGAAAAATATGCCGCCCTTAAGACCTCCCTGCGGACCAGGTACGGGGAGGTGAAGATAGCCCCAATAGTCGTGGGCGCCCTGGGCACGTGGGACCCCAACAACGATAGGTACCTGAGGGGGATCACCACTGGGGCGTTCCTGAAGAAGATGAGGAGGCTGGTGACGTGCGAGACGTTGGCTTGGTCCAGGTGTATATACATGGAGCACCTGTCAGGCCGGATTCAGCGACCCTACAGATGGCACCGGCCCGAGATGGACCGGACAGAGGGAGAAGCCGCGCCAGTCGAACCACGATTGTTGGGTGAAGAAGATACAGGGCGAGCGTCGCCGGAGCCGTCCACTTCAAGGGGGATTCCCGGAGGAGTGGAGGGGGAAGCGTCGAGTCACTGATCGGTTGTTAGGCCGGGAGGCGGTGGTGAAGTAGTGGTCCGCCGTAGTGTTTTGTGGGTGGACCTGTTTTGTTTTTGTTTTTGTTTATTTAAATAGAACAGTGTAAAATTGTAATTTTTTTTTTTTTTTTTTTTTTTTTGTAAAAGTTTTTATATTCTAATTTTGTATTATATGAATTGTAATTGTAATTATTTTGAAAATAAAAGTATCTGTGAAGAGTTGTATTTTTTTTTCGATATTTCACCGATCAGTGACAGTTGTGGCACGAGGGAATACGTCACTGTCTCCCTAGCTGAATTTTACGCGCGAGAGGGATTGACGGATTGTGTTTCTTCGTAGCGGCCCCTGGTGAGTATTACTGTTTATTTATCATTAAGTGAAGTGTGGGATTAAAGTAAGCCCGGAAAGATCGACCTGTGTTCCTTTCATAACACTAGCCGGTGTTGTTGTCCGCTAGGCCAAGTAAATGTCTATTTACTTTAGGATCGAGGGTGACCACGTATTAGTGGGTCACCCGGTGACCACGTATTAGTGGGTCACCCTTTGTCCAGGTTAGTCAGCGGGCAGCATTACACACAGTGCCCGGTGGCCGGCTGTGGCAAGGAATACATAAACAGTGCATGGACCACGGGCTTACAGTCAATGATGCGCCATGTCTCCGCAGGGCACCGCCTCGTGGGCATTAAACCCCGTCATTATTGCCGTATATGCAAGAATTATATTCAAGAAAGGCCCAAAATCACCACTCACCCGTGCTTAGCGCGAGCGGTGGCCCCAGTGGTGGAAATGACGGGGACCGCCTTCGAGTGCACGGAGTGCGGAGATGTGTTTCCTACATCCCGGGGGCTGCAGAATCACGCCACAACGACGCATGCGCCGATGCCCCATACTGAAGAGGCAGCCGCCGAACCCGAGCCCGAGAGAAGAGTCACCCGCAGAGCCCACCGAGAGTTGAATGCGGGCCCGGTCACACGTGCCCGTGCTAGGCCGCCGAGTCCAGTCGCAGAAGAAGAAGGCGCCGACCGGGGTGCTGCAGTTGGGGAAGCCGATAACCGGAATCAACCTGAAGAATCGGTGACCCCAGCTGTAGCCACCAGTAGCCCGGAACTCCGGCGCTTGGAGGAAGAGGACAGGCCGGCGAGTCCTGAAGAAGTACGGGTCCTGGGGCCGGGGGTGCTGGAGATGGGTGACTCTTGCGCAGTCACGAACACGGCGTCCTCAAGAAGAGGAGTTCCTGAAGAAGTAGAGGAGGACGCCGAATTAAAAGGTCTAAGAAGGGACCTGGGGGAGGTACACTTGAAAAGTATTAATGAGGAAACGTGGGAGGCATTCAGGGGGATCCTGAAGAAGATTATGGAAAGGGTCCGTCTCCTCTGCAAAATTCGGCGGAGAGGAGAAGAGGGCCAGGGAGACGGACAGTAGATCCCTCTGACCCCCGCGCCATCCAGAGAATATACAAAGTTAATAGGCGAAAGGCTATTAGGATGGTGCTGGGGGAGCCGCCCACAGAATGTAACCTCCCCCTTGAAGAGATGACTGCGCGTCTGGAGGGAGAAGAGGTGGGGGACTTCGACCCCACGTCGCTGGATGGGGTCGAGAGGGCCGAAGAGGCGGTCGTTATGACCATGGTTACCCCAGAAGAGGTACACGACCGCCTCAGAAGATTTGAGAATTTGGCTCCTGGGGAGGATGGGATAGATTATAGGTCCTGGAAAAAGGTGGACCCTGTAGGTAAGCTTCTGGCCACAATATTTAACATATGCCTGAAGCACCGAAGGGTCCCAGAAGAATGGAAGGAGTCCAGGACCATATTCCTCCCCAAAGGAAAGTCCCCCACACAAGCAAAAGAATGGAGACCCATAGCCCTCACCAGGACGGTCTACAAGATATATGCTGGAGTGCTGGCTGATAGGATTACGTCCTGGTGTAGGGTGCATGGGGTGCTCTCTCCCTTCCAGAAAGGGTTCACAGCTCATGACGGAGTGTTCGAGCACAACTATGTACTCCGTCAGAGAATGGTGGCTGCGAGGAAGCACAGAGGAGAGCTCTGCACCGCGTGGCTGGATATTTCCGATGCGTTCGGGACTATCCCACACGCCTGCATCACCGGAGCGTTGGAAAAGAGGGGAGCGGGGTGTGCGCTGGTGGAGATCATAAGAGACCTCTACACAGACTCATTCACCAGCGTATGCTCGCCCTCTGGTGAGTCCGATCCCATCAGGATGGTAAGAGGAATCAAGCAAGGGTGCCCATTGAGTGGGCTTCTCTTCATCCTGGGGATCGACCACATCATAAGGAAGTTGAACTCCGGTGAGGAACACACGGTGCTAGCCTACGCGGACGACATCGCCCTACTCTCCCCGGACCCTGAGGGCCTCCAGAGAAAGATCGACGATGCGGCAGAGGCCCTAAGCAGGATCGGGTTGCGAGTTAACCCCACCAAGTGCAAGGCAATGCATCTATCAGGAAAAGCACCGGTGGGGATTCGCGAGACCCGGTTCAGGATTATGGGGAGAGAGATAGAGACGCTGAAGGAGGGCGATGTCCAGAGCTTCCTGGGCAACCCGGTTGGATTCCGGGCGGTGCACCCCAAGGCTGAAATGGAGGAAATAATAGTGGCCAAGGCGAGGGGTATCCTGACATCGAAGTTGGCCCCGTGGCAGAAGATCGACGCCCTGAGGACCTTCGTCTACCCATCCTTAAATTTTCAAATGAGAAATGGCCAGTACCCCAAGGGGGACTGGTCGAAGGTGGACGAAGTAGTCAGGGCCCAGATCAAGAGAGTGCTTGACCTGCCAGCAGAGGCCTCCAACGAGTACCTCTACGGGGCCAGGTCTGAGGGCCTGTGTGGCATCCCGATCGCTGCGGAGGAAAGCGATCTGGCACTCATTGACGGAGCTTTCAAGCTACTTACGTCTCATGATGAGAAGCTCCGTCAAATGGCGAGTTTGGACCTCCTCGAGTCGGCATCGTCAAGAGCGCGAGCAGGTCGCCAGCCCGATCCTCAAGCATTCCTGTCTGGGCTGGTGACGGAGGAGATGCGAGAGAGGTCTAGCCAGGTGTCGGATTGCTGGACGAAAAGCAGACAAGCCTCCCAGCGGATGGGCGTCCGGTGGACCATCCAGGAGGACGTCCCATCGGTTGTATACGGAGATGCCACGGTGAGGGCCCATGAGAGGCATCGGCTGATCAGGACCCTTCGCCACAAGAAGCAGATGGAGAGGGGAGAGGCGCTCCGGCGGAAAGCTGTACAAGGAAGAGTTCCGGAGTGCCTGAAGGATTCCCCTGACTCCAGCCACTTCCTCCAAACCGGCGAGTATATGTCCTTCGCCGACTGGCGGTTCGTCCACAGAGCGAGACTTCAGCTGGTCCCCCTGAATGGACATCGAAGGTACGGGGGTGACCAGGAGAAGAGTTGCAGGCGGTGCGCGTTTGCGAATGAATGTCTGGCCCATGTTCTGGGCCAATGCAACGTGCACGCGGTTCTTCGCCAGAGGAGACACGATGCCATCGTGGACCGATTGGAGGCCACGGCGAGGAACCGAGGATACGGAGTCGTCGGAAAGAATCAGGCACTGGACGACTCCGGCCTGCGACCGGACCTAGTAGTGGCAAAGGGTGACAGAGCCATGATCATTGATGTGACTGTCCCCTTTGAGAACCGTATGGATGCGTTCGAGTCGGCGAGGACGAGGAAGCTTGAAAAATACGCCGCCCTTAAGACCTCCCTGCGGACCAGGTACGGGGAGGTGAAGATAGCCCCAATAGTCGTGGGCGCCCTGGGCACGTGGGACCCCAACAACGATAGGTACCTGAGGGGGATCACCACTGGGGCGTTCCTGAAGAAGATGGGGAGGCTGGTGACGTGCGAGACGTTGGCCTGGTCCAGGTGCATATACATGGAGCACCTGTCGGGCCGGATTCAGCGACCCTACAGATGGCACCGGCCCGAGATGGACCGGGCAGAGGTAGAAGCCGCGCCAGCCGAACCACGATTGTTGGGTGAAGAGAATACAGGGCGAGCGTCGCCGGAGCCGTCCACTTCAAGGGGGATTCCCGGAGGAGTGGAGGGGGAAGCGTCGAGTCACTGATCGGTGTTTGGCCCGGGAAGTGAGGTGAAGTGGTGGTCCGCCGTAGTGTTTTGTGGGTGGACCTTTTTTGTTTTTGTTTTGATATATAGAAGAGGTTTTAATTTTTTGTAAAGTTTTTGTATTTTAATTTTTTATTATTTTTTGTTGAGTTTTACGCGCGAGAGGGATTGGCGGATTGTGTTTCTTCGTAGCGGCCCCTGGTGAGTATTACAAGTGCATTTTTTTACAAGTGCAAATTAAAAAGCGTGACCGCTTTTATTTTACTTCAACAAGATTATTCAGCTGGATTCCCGTTGAGATCTTTTTATACTATCGCCGGTATCCGAGATAGTTTTATGTATTTGTCTGGAAATTGTACGGATATTAGTACGCTAACAAGTAGGACTTACAAGTGTACTTTTTCCTCATTTCCTGATCGAACCAATATTTTCTTGGCCGCTATTATCTGTCTTTTCATACTTATAGTTTTAAAGTTATTAAAGTATGTCATCAAAACAGCAGAAGCAGGAATCAAGAGCTACAAATTTTGGAAGTCATTGCTCGAACAAGAGCCTGCGGAATGCGCAGAGGATGTCCCAATTTGTGAAGAAGAAACAGATGGTTGGAGGTAGATTCACCCCAACCTCTAACCCACCTGACATAACTTTTCAGCCCTGGAATCCCATCACTCTCATGGATATATACAAAAAAGAGAAAAATGTGACGGTGCCGGATATTGTCAGGTTGTTAAAGAAACAGTGTGACCCTAAGGATACCGCTATGATCAAAATGGATGAAAAAGGTGCTCCTAGAGTACAATTTAAGATCCAAAGCGTCGCCGCCTGGAATCTCACCGGTAAGGTCATTTCACTGTCTGTTGCAGACTTTCTATCGTCTGGAGCCGATAAGGACTGTGAACAATTAGCTGGCTTGGTTGATGCAGGTACCTCTACACACACACCTGCTGTAGGGTACTCTTATCCCAGCAACTACCGACAGCACGTCCTTCGCAATGGAACCGACGAAAAAAAAAAAAAAAAAAAAAAAGGATGGGATAGATTATAGGTCCTGGAAAAAGGTGGACCCTGTAGGTAAGCTTCTGGCCACAATATTTAACATATGCCTGAAGCACCGAAGGGTCCCAGAAGAATGGAAGGAGTCCAGGACCATATTCCTCCCCAAAGTAAAGTCCCCCACACAAGCAAAAGAATGGAGACCCATAGCCCTCACCAGGACAGTCTATAAGATATATGCTGGAGTGCTGGCTGATAGGATTACGTCCTGGTGTAGGGTGCATGGGGTGCTCTCTCCCTTCCAGAAAGGGTTCACAGCTCATGACGGAGTGTTCGAGCACAACTATGTACTCCGTCAGAGAATGGTGGCTGCGAGGAAGCACAGAGGAGAGCTCTGCACCGCGTGGCTGGATATTTCCGATGCGTTTGGGACTATCCCACACGCCTGCATCACCGGAGCTTTGGAAAAGAGGGGGGCGGGAGCTGCGCTGGTGGAGATCATAAGAGACCTCTACACAGACTCATTCACCAGCGTATGCTCGCCCTCTGGTGAGTCCGATCCCATCAGGATGGTAAGAGGAATCAAGCAAGGGTGCCCATTGAGTGGGCTTCTCTTCATCCTGGGGATCGACCACATCATAAGGAAGTTGAACTCCGGTGAGGAACACACGGTGCTAGCCTACGCGGACGACATCGCCCTACTCTCCCCGGACCCTGAGGGCCTCCAGAGAAAGATCGACGAAGCGGCAGAGGCCCTAAGCAGGATCGGGTTGTGAGTTAACCCCACCAAGTGCAAGACAATGCATCTATCAGGAAAAGCACCGGTGGGGATTCGCGAGACCCGGTTCAGGATTATGGGGAGAGAGATAGAGACGCTGAAGGAGGGCGATGTCCAGAGCTTCCTGGGCAACCCGGTTGGATTCCGGGCGGTGCACCCCAAGGCTGAAATGGAGGAAATAGTGGCAAAGGCGAGGGGTATCCTGACATCGAAGTTGGCCCCGTGGCAGAAGATCGACGCCCTGAGGACCTTCGTCTACCCATCCTTAAACTTTCAAATGAGAAATGGCCAGTACCCCAAGGGGGACTGGTCGAAGGTGGACGAAGTAGTCAGGGCCGAGATCAAGAGAGTGCTCGACCTGCCAGCAGAGGCCTCCAACGAGTACCTCTACGGGGCCAGGTCTGAGGGCCTGTGTGGCATCCCGATCGCTGCGGAGGAAAGCGATCTGGCACTCATTGACGGAGCTTTCAAGCTACTTACGTCTCATGATGAGAAGCTCCGTCAAATGGCGAGTTTGGACCTCCTCGAGTCGGCATCGTCGAGAGCACGAGCCGGTCGCCAGCCCGATCCTCAAGCATTCCTGTCTGGGCTGGTGACGGAGGAGATGCGAGAGGTCTAGCCAGGTGTCGGATTGCTGGACGAAAAGCAGACAAGCCTCCCAGCGCATGGGCGTCCGGTGGACCATCCAGGAGGACGTCCCATCGGTTGTGTACGGAGATGCCACGGTGAGGGCCCATGAAAGGCATCGATTGATCAGGACCCTTCGCCACAAGAAGCAGATGGAGAGGGGAGAGGCGCTCCGGCGGAAAGCTGTACAAGGAAGAGTCCCGGAGTGCTTGAAGGATTCCCCTGACTCCAGCCACTTCCTCCAAACCGGCGAGTATATGTCCTTCGCCGACTGGCGGTTCGTCCACAGAGCAAGACTTCAGCTGGTCACCTTGAACGGACATCGAAGGTACGGGGGTGACCAGGAGAAGAGTTGCAGGCGGTGCACGTTTGCAAATGAGTGTCTGGCCCATGTTCTGGGCCAATACAACGTGCACGCAGTTCTTCGCCAGAAGAGGCATGATGCCATAGTGGACCGATTGGAGGCCACGGCGAGGAACCGAGGATTCGGAGTCGTCGGAAAGAATCAGGCATTGGACGACTCCGGCCTGCGACCGGACCTAGTAGTGGCAAAGGGTGACAGAGCCATGATCATTGATGTGACTGTCCCCTTTGAGAACCGCATGGATGCGTTCGAGTCGGCGAGGACGAGGAAGCTTGAAAAATACGCCGCCCTTAAGACCTCCCTGCGGACCAGGTACGGGGAGGTGAAGATAGCCCCAATAGTCGTGGGCGCCCTGGGCACGTGGGACCCCAACAACGATAGGTACCTGAGGGGGATCACCACTGGGGCGTTCCTGAAGAAGATGAGGAGGCTGGTGACGTGCGAGACGTTGGCCTGGTCCAGGTGCATATACATGGAGCACCTGTCGGGCCGGATTCAGCGACCCTACAGATGGCACCGGCCCGAGATGGACCGGGCAGAGGTAGAAGCCGCGCCAGCCGAACCACGATTGTTGGGTGAAGAGGATACAGGGCGTCGCCGGAGCCGTCCACTTCAAGGGGGATTCCCGGAGGAGTGGAGGGGGAAGCGTCGAGTCACTGATCGGTGTTTGGGCCGGGAAGTGAGGTGAAGTGGTGGTCCGCCATAGTGTTTTGTGGGTGGACCTGTTTTGTTTTTGTTTTGATATATAGAAGAGTTTTTAATTTTTTGTAAAAGTTTTTGTAATTTAAATTTTTTGTGAGAAATTAGGAAATTTCATACACCGATCAGTGACTAGTTGTGACACGAGGAAATACATCACTGTCTCCCTGCTTGATCCTCACGCGCGAGAGGGATTGACGGATTGGGTTTCTTCGTAGCGGCCCCTGGTGAGTACCACTATTTATATTTTAAGTGAAGTGTGGGATTAAGGTAACCTCGGAAAGTTCGACCTGTGCTCCTTGCATAACAATAGCCGTGTTGTTGTCCGCTGTTGAATACGTAAATGTCTACTTTAGGATTGAGGGTGACCACGTATTAGAGGGGTCACCCTTTGCCCAGTTTGGTCAGCGGGCAGCATTACACACAGTGCCCGGTGCCCGGCTGTGGCAAGGAATACATAAATAGCTCATGGACAGCGGGCTTACAATCAGTGATGCGCCATGTCTCCGCAGGGCACCGCCTCGTGGGCATTAAACCCCGTCATTATTGCCGTATATGCAAGAATTATATTCAAGAAAGGCCCAAAATCACCACTCACCCGTGCTTAGCGCGAGCGGTGGCTCCAGTGGTGGAAATGACGGGGACCGCCTTCGAGTGCACGGAGTGCGGAGATGTGTTTCCTACATCCTGGGGGCTGCAGAACCACGTCACAACGACGCATGCGCCGATGCCCCATACTGAAGAGGCAGCCACTGGGCCGGAACTCGACAGAAGAGTCACCCGTAGAGCCCACCGAGAAATAAATGCGGGCCCGGTCACGCGTGCCCGTGCTAGGCCGCCAAGTCCTGTCGCAGAAGAAGAAGGCGCCGACCGGGGTGCTGCAGTTGGGGGAGTTGATGGCCAAAATCAAGTTGAAGAATCGGCGACCCCAGCTGTGGCCATTATTAGCCCGGAGCTACTGCGCTTGGAGGAAGAGGACAGGCCGGCGAGTCCTGAAGAAGTACGGGTCCTGGGGCCGGGGGTGCTGGAGATGGGTGACTCTTAAGCAGTCACGAACACGGTGTCCTCAAGAAGAGGGGTTCCTGAAGAAGTAGAGGAGGACACCGAATTAAAAGGTCTAAGAAGGGACCTGGGGGAGGTATACCTGAGAAATATTAATGAGGAAATGTGGGAGGCTTTCAGGGGGATCCTGAAGAAGATTATGGAAAGGGTCCGTCTCCTCTGCAAAATTCGGCCGAAGGAGAGGAGAAGAGGGCCAGGGAGACGGACAGTAGATCCCTCTGACCCCCGCACCATCCAGAGGATGTACAAAGTTAATAGGCGAAAGGCAATTAGGATGGTGTTGGGGGAGCCGCCCACAGAATGTAACCTACCCCTTGAAGACATGACTGCGCGTCTGGAGGGAGAAGAGGTGGGGGACTTCGACCCCACGTCGCTGGATGGGGTCGAGAGGGCCGAAGAGGCGGTCGTTATGACCATGTTTACCCCCGAAGAGGTACACGACCGCCTCAGAAGATTTGAGAATTCGGCTCCTGGAGAGGATGGGATAGATTATAGGCCCTGGAAAAAGGTGGACCCTGTAGGTAAGCTTCTGGCCGCAATATTTAACATATGCCTGAAACACCGAAGGGTCCCAGAAGAATGGAAGGAGTCCAGGACCATATTCCTCCCCAAAGTAAAGTCCCACACCCAAGCAAAGGAATGGAGACCAATAGCCCTCACCAGGACGATATACAAGGTATATACTGGCGTAATAGCCGATAGGATTACCTCCTGGTGTAGGGTGCATGAGGTGCTCTCTCCCTTCCAGAAAGGGTTCACAGCCCATGACGGAGTGTTCGAGCACAACTATGTACTCCGTCAAAGAATGGTGGCTGCGAGGAAGCACAGAGGAGAGCTCTGCACCGCGTGGCTGGATATTTCCGATGCGTTCGGGACTATCCCACACGCCTGCATCACCGGAGCGTTGGAAAAGAGGGGGGCGGGGTCTGCGCTGGTGGAGATCATAAGAGACCTCTACACAGACTCATTCACCAGCGTATGCTCGCCCTCTGGTGAGTCCGATCCCATCAGGATGGTAAGAGGAATCAAGCAAGGGTTCCCATTGAGTGGGCTCCTCTTCATCCTGGGGATCGACCACATCATAAGGAAGTTGAACTCCGGTGAGGAACACACGGTGCTAGCCTACGCGGACGACATCGCCCTACTCTCCCCGGACCCTGAGGGCCTCCAGAGAAAGATCGACGATGCGGCAGAGGCCCTAAGCAGGATCGGGTTGCGAGTTAACCCCACCAAGTGCAAGACAATGCATCTATCAGGAAAAGCACCGGTGGGGATTCGCGAGACCCGGTTCAGGATTATGGGGAGAGAGATAGAGACGCTGAAGGAGGGCGATGTCCAGAGATTCCTGGGCAACCCGGTTGGATTCCGGGCGGTGCACCCCAAAGCTGAAATGGAGGAAATAGTGGCAAAGGCGAGGGGTATCCTGACATCGAAGTTGGCCCCGTGGCAGAAGATAGACGCCCTGAGGACCTTCGTCTACCCATCCTTAAATTTTCAGATGAGAAATGGCCAGTACCCCAAGGGGGACTGGTCGAAGGTGGACGAAGTAGTCAGGGCCGAGATCAAGAGAGTGCTCGACCTGCCAGCAGAGGCCTCCAACGAGTACCTCTACGGGGCCAGGTCTGAGAGCCTGTGTGGCATCCCGATCGCTGCGGAGGAAAGCGATCTGGCACTCATTGACGGAGCTTTCAAGCTACTTACGTCTCATGATGAGAAGCTCCGTCAAATGGCGAGTTTGGACCTCCTCGAGTCGGCATCGTCAAGAGCGCGAGCCGGTCGCCAGCCCTATCCTCAAGCATTCCTGTCTGGGCTGGTGACGGAGGAGATGCGAGAGAGGTCTAGCCAGGTGTCGGATTGCTGGACGAAAAGCAGACAAGCCTCCCAGCGGATGGGCGTCCGGTGGACCATCCAGGAGGACGTCCCATCGGTTGTGTACGGAGATGCCACGGTGAGGGCCCATGAAAGGCATCGGCTGATCAGGACCCTTCGCCACAAGAAGCAGATGGAGAGGGGAGAGGTGCTCCGGCGGAAAGCTGTACAAGGAAGAGTTCCGGAGTGCTTGAAGGATTCCCCTGACTCCAGCCACTTCCTCCAAACCGGCGAGTACATGTCCTTCGCCGACTGGCGGTTCGTCCACAGAGCGAGACTTCAGCTGGTCCCCCTAAATGGACATCGAAGGTACGGGGGTGACCGGGAGAAGAGTTGCAGGCGGTGCACGTTTGCGAATGAATGTCTGGCACATGTTCTGGGCCAATGCAACGTGCACGCGGTTATTCGCCAGAGGAGACACGATGCCATAGTGGACCGATTGGAGGCCACGGCGAGGAACCGAGGATACGGAGTCGTCGGAAAGAATCAGGCATTGGACGACTCCGGCCTGCGACCGGACCTAGTAGTGGCAAAGGGTGACAGAGCCATGATCATTGATGTGACTGTCCCCTTTGAGAACCGCCTAGATTCCTTTGAGTCGACGAGGACGAGGAAGACTGAGAAGTATGCCGCCCTTAAGACCTCCCTGCGGACCTGGTACGGGGAGGTGAAGATAGCCCCAATAATCGTGGGCGCCCTGGGCACGTGGGACCCCAACAACGATAGGTACCTGAGGGGAATCACCACTGGGGCGTTCCTGAAGAAGATGAGGAGGCTGGTGACGTGCGAGACGTTGGCCTGGTCCAGGTGCATATACATGGAGCCGGATTCCGCGACCCTACAGATGGCACCGGCCCGAGATGGACCGGGCAGAGAGAGAGGCCGCGCCAGCTGAACCACGATTGTTGGGCGAAGAGGATAGAGGGCGAGCGTTGCCGGAGCCGTCCACTTCAAGGGGAATTCCCGGAGGAGTTGAAGGGGGAGCGTCGAGTCACTGATTGGGTGTTAGGCCGGGAAGTGAGGTGGAAGAGTGGTCCGCGGTTGTGCCAAGTGTGTGGACCCGTTTTTTTTTTTTTTTTTTTTTGTTTTGTTTTTCATTTTTGTGTTGTTTATTTTTTGGTTATATATATAGAGAGAGAAGAAATAATTTTGTATTGTTTTTTTTTTTTATTGAATTGTATTTTTTTTTCTTTCTATTTGTTGATATGTATTGTAAATTTTTTTAAAAAAATAAAGCACTATTTTCTTTGTGAGAAAAGTTAAAGTTTTGTACACCGATCAGTGACAGTTGTGGCACGAGGGAATACGTCACTGTCTCCCTACCTGAATTTTACGCGCGAGAGGGATTGACGGATTGTGTTTCTTCGTAGCGACCCCTGGTGAGTATTACTGTTTATTTCTTTTTAAGTGAAGTGTAGGATTAAAGTAAGCCCGGAAAGATCGACCTGTGTTCCTTTCATAACACTAGGTGTTGTTGTCCGCTAGGCCAAGTAGATGTCTATTTACTTTACGATAGAGGGTGACCATGTATTAGTGGGTCACCCTTTGCCCAGGTTAAGCAGCGGGCAGCATTACACACAGTGCCCGGTGCCCGGCTGTGGCAAAGAATACATAAATAGCTCATGGACAGCGGGCTTACAATCAGTGATGCGCCATGTCTCCGCAGGGCACCGCCTCGTGGGCATTAAACCCCGTCATTATTGCCGTATATGCAAGAATTATATTCAAGAAAGGCCCAAAATCACCACTCACCCGTGCTTAGCGCGACCGGTGACCACGTATTAGTGGGTCACCCGGTGACCACGTATTAGTGGGTCACCCTTTGTCCAGGTTAGTCAGCGGGCAGCATTACACACAGTGCCCGGTGCCCGGCTGTGGCAAGGAATACATAAACAGTGCATGGACCGCGGGCTTACAGTCAATGATGCGCCATGTCTCCGCAGGGCACCGCCTCGTGGGCATTAAACCCCGTCATTATTGCCGTATATGCAAGAATTATATTCAAGAAAGGCCCAAAATCACCACTCACCCGTGCTTAGCGCGAGCGGTGGCTCCAGTGGTGGAAATGACGGGGACCGCCTTCGAGTGCACGGAGTGCGGAGATGTGTTTCCTACATCCCGGTGCTGCAGAATCACGTCACAACGACGCATGCGCCGATGCCCCATACTGAAGAGGCAGCCGCCGAACCCGAGCCCGATAGAAGAGTCACCCGCAGAGCCCACCGAGAGTTGAATGCGGGCCCGGTCACACGTGCCCGTGCTAGGCCGCCGAGTCCTGTCGCAGAAGAAGAAGGCGCCGACCGGGGTGCTGCAGTTGGGGAAGCCGATAACCGGAATCAACCTGAAGAATCGGTGACCCCAGCTGTAGCCACCAGTAGCCTGGAACTCCGGCGCTTGGAGGAAGAGGACAGGCCGGCGAGTCCTGAAGAAGTACGGGTCCTGGGGCCGGGGGTGCTGGAGATGGGTGACTCTTGCGCAGTCACGAACACGGCGTCCTCAAGAAGAGGAGTTCCTGAAGAAGTAGAGGAGGACGCCGAATTAAAAGGTCTAAGAAGGGACCTGGGGGAGGTACACTTGAGAAGTATTAATGAGGAAACGTGGGAGGCATTCAGGGGGATCCTGAAGAAGATTATGGAAAGGGTCCGTCTCCTCTGCAAAATTCGGCCGAAGGAGAGGAGAAGAGGGCCAGGGAGACGGACAGTAGATCCCTCTGACCCCCGCGCCATCCAGAGAATGTACAAAGTTAATAGGCGAAAGGCTATTAGGATGGTGCTGGGGGAGCCGCCCACAGAATGTAACCTCCCCCTTGAAGAAATGACTGCGCGTCTGGAGGGAGAAGAGGTAGGGGACTTCGACCCCACGTCGCTGGATGGGGTCGAGAGGGCCGAAGAGGCGGTCGTTATGACCATGGTTACCCCAGAAGAGGTACACGACCGCCTCAGAAGATTTGAGAATTCGGCTCCTGGAGAGGATGGGATAGATTATAGGTCCTGGAAAAAGGTGAGATTATAGATCCAGAGACTGTTAATTTTAATTTTTTTTAAATACGCATTTTTTACGTGTAACTTAATGCCATAGTGGACCGATTAGAGGCCACGGCGAGGAACCGAGGATACGGAGTCGTCGGAAAGAATCAGGCACTGGACGACTCCGGCCTGCGACCGGACCTAGTAGTGGCAAAGGGTGACAGAGCCATGATCATCGATGTGACTGTCCCCTTTGAGAACCGCCTAGATTCCTTTGAGTCGGCGAGGACGAGGAAGACTGAGAAGTACGCCGCCCTTAAGACCTCCCTGCGGACCAGGTACGGGGAGGTGAAGATAGCCCCAATAGTCGTGGGCGCCCTGGGCACGTGGGACCCCAACAACGATAGGTACCTGAGGGGGATCACCACTGGGGCGTTCCTGAAGAAGATGAGGAGGCTGGTGACGTGCGAGACGTTGGCTTGGTCCAGGTGTATATACATGGAGCACCTGTTGGGCCGGATTCAGCGACCCTACTGATGGCACCGGCCCGAGATGGACCGGGCAGAGGGAGAAGCCGCGCCAGCCAAACCACGATTGTTGTGTGAAGAAGATACAGGGCGAGCGTCGCCATAGCCGTCCACTTCAAGGGGGATTCCCGGAGGAGTGGAGGGGGAAGCGTCGAGTCACTGATCGGTTGTTAGGCCAGGAGGCGGTGGTGAAGTAGTGGTCCGCCGTGTATGAGTGAGTGTGTGGACCCTGTTTTTTTTTTTTTGTTGTTTTTTATTCTGTTTTTGTTTTGTTAGAGAGTTTTAAATTTTGTTTAAGTTTATTAATGACTTGTATTCTATTTTTTTTTTTCTGTTATTATTATATGTATTGTAAAATTTAATTTGAAAATAAATCTACATTATCTGTTCTTATCAGCTTACACTCTGGTACGACTCCTATCGGGAGTCCAGTAGAGTTAACTTTGAGCAAAGTGTAGTATCAATCAATGACGAAATTTTTAGGTTATCTCAAGCGGTTATAGTGAAGAATATTGATAACAAGTGAGATTCCTTGGATAACCTTAGAAATTGTGGAGTTCCCGGTAAGTTTGTATTGCATAATTATTTAGTGTGATCCGCGCAATGCCTGTATGATTGATTATTCCTTGCATAACCCTAACTGGTGTTGCTCTCCGTCTGTGTACTAAATAATGTCTATTTATTTTCGCTTGGAGGATGACCACGTTTTAGTGGGTCACCCTCTGCCTAAATTACCCAGCGGACAGAAGAAGAAAGGGCAGTCCGGGATGAAGATGGAAGCAGCGTAGCGGGCGAAATCGAAAACATTACTTCAATTCCAGTTTCGATTGCCCCTGCTGTGGCTGTTGGTTCTTTGGAGCCCCTGCGCTTGGAGGAAGAGGGCAGGCCGGTATTGTCTGAAGAGGAGCGGGTCGAGAGGCTAGCGGGTGTCGGGAGTGACCCACGCGTAGTCGTAGGTAGGACATCCATAACAACAGAAACTTCTGTAGTGGATGAAGAGGATGCCCTGCTCAGGCAATACAGGAATGAGCTTGGGGAGGTCTACGCATTGGATGTAAGTGAAGGTTCATGGCTTGCATTTGAGGGATTACTTGCCAAGGTCATTGAGAAAGTCCGTCTTATCTGCAAGATCCGACCACAGGCTAGAAGAGGACGGCGACGGACCATTAACCCCTCTGATCCCAGTACCATACAGAGAATTTACCGTCTTAACAGACGAAAAGCTATCCGGATGGTGCTGGGGGAGCATTCTGTAGAATGTGACCTCCCCTTAGATGAACTGACTACGCGTCTGGAGGGAGACGAGGTGGGAGATTTCGACCCCACTGTGCTTGATGGGTTCTTGAGGGCGGAAGAGATGGTCGTAATGACTGCGTTTACGCCTGAAGAGGTGTACGACCGTCTTCGCAGATTTGAAAACTCTGCCCCAGGGGAGGATGGCATAGATTGTAGATCTTGGAGGAAGGTGGACCCTGAGGGTAAGCTTCTCGCCTTAATTTTCAATATTTGTTTGAAGCACCGCAGGGTCCCGGGTGCATGGAAAGATTCCAAAACCATATTCCTCCCCAAAGTGAAATCTCCCTCTCATATAAAGGATTGGAGACCCATTGCTCTCACCAGGATGATATACAAAATATATTCTGGAGTCTTAACGGACCGGATTACGACCTGGTGTAGAGTTCATGAGGTTCTGTCTCCCTACCAAAAAGGGTTCACCGCATATGACGGTGTATTTGAACATAATTTTGTTCTCCGTCAGTGGATGGTAGCGGCCAGGAAGAACAAGAGAGAGCTCTGCACTGCTTGGCTAGATATTTCAGATGCATTTGGGTCTATCCCACATGCTTGTATCACCGCAGCACTAGAGAAGAGAGGAGCGGGAGGCACGCTGGTGGAGATTATTCAAGACCTCTACACAGATTCATTCACCAGTGTGAGCTCATCTTCCGGCGACTCTGATCCCATCAAGATGATGAGGGGTATCAAGCAGGGGTGCCCATTAAGTGGGCTCCTTTTCATCTTGGGGATCGATCATGTAGTCCAAGATTTGAACTCCGGTGATGAGCATACGGTTCTAGCCTATGCGGATGATATCGCCCTTCTCTCCCCCAGTCCAGAGAGCCTCCAGAGACAGATCGACAAAGCAGTCGAGGCCCTGAGGAAGATCGGGTTGCGGATTAATCCTGAGAAATGCAGGACTATGCATCTGTCAGGTAAAACACCCGTAGGGATCCGCGAAACCCGGTTTAAGATTGGGGGGGATGAAATTGCTATACTGAACGAGGGCGATACGCAGAGCTTTTTGGGTGTTCCGGTTGGGTTCCGAGCGGTGCCCCCGAAGGCTGACATGGAGGAAATAGTGGCGAAGGCGAAGGCAATCCTTACTTCGAAACTGGCCCCGTGGCAGAAGATTGATGCCCTGAGGACTTTTGTCTACCCGGCTCTTAATTTTCCAATGAGAAATGGCCAATACCCCAAAGGGGATTGGACTAGAGTGGACGGAATTCTCAGGGCTGAGATTAAGAGAGTGCTCAACCTGCCGGCAGAGTCCTCGAACGAGTACCTCTACGGGCCCAGATCTGAGGGGCTTTGTGGCATCCCGATCGCTGCGGAGGAAAGCGATCTAGCACACATCGACGGAGCATTTAAGCTTCTGACTTCAAAGGATGAGAAGCTCCGTCAGATGGCTAGTTTGGACCTCATCGAATCGACGATGGCTCGGACGAGAGCGGGTCACCAACCTGATCCACAATCTTTTCTTTCAGGGTTGGTGACGGAAGAGATGTTCGAGAGATCCGGGCAAGTGTCAGATTGCTGGACAAGAGCGCGACAAGCCTCCGAGCGGATGGGCGTCCAATGGGATATCCTGGAGGATGTTCCAGAAGTAAAGTATAAGGATGTCACGATAAAGGCCCATGACAGACGTCGACTTTTGCGGAACCTTCGCCTTAAGAAACAGTTGGAGAGAGGAGAAGCACTCCGGAGAAAACCAGTTCAGGGAAGAGTACCCGAATGTATGAAAGACTCCTGACTCCAGCCACTTCCTCCATACCGGCGAATTCCTTTCCTTTGCCGACTGGCGGTTTATCCACAAGGCCAGGCTCCAGCTGGTTCCCCTAAATGGACATCGGAGATATGGGGGGGACCAGAATAAGGGTTGCAGGCGGTGCACGTTTGCAAACGAATGCCTAGCACATGTGCTAGGCCAATGCAACGTGCACACGGTTCTTCGCCAGAAGAGACATGATGCCATCATCAATAGATTAGAAGAGACGGCGAAGAATCGAGGATATGGAGTTGTTGGCAGAAATCAAACTGTCGATGACTCCGCCCTGCGACCGGACCTTGTGGTGACGAAGGGCGATAAAGCTTAGGTGTTCGACATCACTGTCCCCTTCGAAAACCGCAAGGAGGCTTTAGAGTCGGCAAGGAAGCGGAAAGAGGATAAGTACGCTGCCCTGAGGATTTCCCTACGAAGCAGGTATAGGGAAGTCAAGATCGCCCCGATAGTGGTGGGCGCCCTAGGTACGTGGGATCCAGATAATGACAAGTTTCTGAAGGGGATCACCACTCGGGCGTTCCTCAAGAAGATGAGGCGGCTGGTGACTTGTGAGACCATCGCCTGGTCCCGTTGTATGTATATGGAACATCTTTCGGGCCGAATTCAGCGTCCTTATCGATGGGAGCGGCCCGAAGTGGACCAGGTACAGGAAGAGGACAAACCAGCCGAACCACTGCTATTGGGAGAAGTAAATGCAGGGCCAGCGTCGCCGGAGCCGTCCACTTCGAGGGAGAATCCCGAAGAAGTGGTTCAGGGGAGGAGCGTCATTACCCGTCATTGATCGGTTTGTGGCCGAGAAGTGTAGGGTAGACAAAAACTATGTTTTCTTTTCAAAATTTTTAGTGTTCAGTTTAATTTAATTTGAGATTTGTTTTTTCGTTGTTTGCTTTACCATATGTTTTATTATATTTTTTTCTGGCTTAACTAAAATCATGTTCTGTATCTATTTCACACAGACTCATTCACCAGCGTATGCTCGCCCTCTGGTGAGTCCGATCCCATCAGGATGGTGAGAGGAATCAAGCAAGGGTGCCCATTGAGTGGGCTCCTCTTCATCATTGGGATCGGAGGAAGTTGAACTCCGGTGAGGAACACACGGTGCTAGCCTACGCGGACGACATCGCCCTACTCTCCCCGGACCCTGAGGGCCTCCAGAGAAAGATCGACGAAGCGGCAGAGGCCCTAAGCAGGATCGGGTTGCGAGTTAACCCCACCAAGTGCAAGACAATGCAACTATCAGGAAAAGCACCGGTGGGGATTCGCGAGACCCGGTTCAGGATTATGGGGAGAGAGATAGAGACGCTGAAGGAGGGCGATGTCCAGAGCTTCCTGGGCAACCCGGTTGGATTCCGGGCGGTGCACCCCAAGGCTGAAATGGAGGAAATAGTGGCCAAGGCGAGGGGTAATGCTCGCCGTTGAAAGAGCATACTGGAAGGTTTATGGAGTTTCAGATGAGTTTCTGGATCACTATTACTCTTTCAGAAACAATTATCACATCGTTAGTTCTGTTGCAACCGGCTATGGAGCCTCACAGAAAACTTCAGGAGAACCAGGAACATTGGTGAACAACGGAGTGATAGCTAAGACCCTTTCGGATTATGTTTTAGAAGGTGATGGACCATCTGTAGTGTCATCTACAAAGGCGACGATTTTAATAAAAGACAGCTGAATATAAAGGTTAATAGCAAGAAATTAGATGCAATTAATGCGGCTTGTGATCTCAAACTTAAGAGTCCACATAGGGGAATGAGCAGAGTTTTGTGGTTTAATGTTTGGACACGGGTCACTTTTCCCTTCCATTCCAAGAAAGCTCAACAAGTTGGTGGCACACAGATTTAAAAATTACGCTCATTGGTGTGAGTATCAAGCTATGTTAAGAGATTGGTGTTGTAGGATAAACAGATACGACGAAGGTAAAGTCATTAGTTGCAATTCCGATTATTACGGTACAACTTTCGAGGAGATGTCGGTTTGTCTTGATGCCATTAAAAGCTTTTCTCATATAGACATAGATCAATTCTTCGCCACCTTTGAAGTAAGATCCGAACCTGTTTTGATTCCTTTAAAGACTGAAATAAATAGGATGGAAGTTTTGGAATGCGAACCAACCAGGACACAAGCAGAAGCTTTGGCCATTCAAGAAGAAAACAAATTAGCTGAAATACTTGAAATAGCGAAAAAGTTTAGGAATACGGAAGGTTTTAAAAATTGTGAAAAAGCAAGGAAAATATTCCAACCGCGAACCACTTCTGACTTGCCTGAGTCATCGGATGCTATACCCATGCAGGTTTTGACAAAACGTGAAAGGCCAAACTCTTTGCTATTGCAACATTCTTTGAAACCTAAGGGTTACAAGGACGCTAGAGGGGCAAAAAGTTTTTAGACATGTACCACCCAACTCACGAGTGGCGTAAACGATTGCAGCGTTACGGATTATTCTATGTCAAGATCGAGTTCACGCAGAGTTAAAACTAGATCACAGAAGGAATTTGAAGTAGCGTGCGCCCCAATTACGCCCACGACATCACGCGTCAGTGAGCCCTCGACACCAGAACAGTTTCAGCCGAGACCAAATCAAGACGTGTCACCTGTCTTACCAGCAGTTGTTGCATTAAGGATGGCAGGTTATCAGAATTACGAAGGTTCTCGAGCTGACTTGCATTCATTTAGCAGTTGGTACGAAGTCAAAACTCTCATGGCCACATTGAAGAACATGAGAAAGATAAACTTTTTTTAAATACGCATTTTTTACGTGTAACTTAATGCCATAGTGGACCGATTGGAGGCCACGGCGAGGAACCGAGGATACGGAGTTACTTAGCGAAAAGTGTTATTTTGGTGGATACCGTATTCCCAATGTTTCCTCAAGGTAATAGTTTCTTTCCCCGGGGACGGGGACGTAATAGTAGAGGTTTTCAAAATAACAATAATTTTTCAGGATTACCAGCTCAAAATTATTTTCAGCCACAACAGCCTCAATTTCAAAATTTTCAACAACCAGGATTTCAACAAGCTCCAGCGAATGGAAATTTTCGCGGGCATAAACGCGGTGGTAGAGGCAGCCGCGGGAGGACTGAGCCGTCAGTGCGTCCTCCACGTCAGGAGAGTGTTCAAGACGTTTTACCTACGGGGCGTCATTTATCTACAAGTACTGAAGAAAAGAACGACCCGGCTTACGAGTCAGCAGTATGTACTGAATTATTTCAAGAAGTCCGTCCGACATCTAATCATGAATACATTTATCCAGAGACTGTTAATTTTAATTTTTTTTAAATACGCATTTTTTACGTGTAACTTAATGCCATAGTGGACCGATTAGAGGCCACGGCGAGGAACCGAGGATACGGAGTCGTCGGAAAGAATCAGGCACTGGACTACTCCGGCCTGCGACCGGACCTAGTAGTGGCAAAGGGTGACAGAGCCATGATCATCGATGTGACTGTCCCCTTTGAGAACCGCCTAGATTCCTAGTCGGCGAGGACGAGGAAGACTGAGAAGTACGCCGCCCTTAAGACCTCCCTGTGGACCAGGTACGGGGAGGTGAAGATAGCCCCAATAGTCGGCGCCCTGGGCACGTGGGACCCCAGCAACGATAGGTACCTGAGGGGGATCACCACTGCGGGCGTTCCTGAAGAAGATGAGGAGGCTGGTGACGTGCGAGACGTTGGCCTGGTCCAGGTGCATATACATGGAGCACCTGTCGGGCCGGATTCAGCGACCCTACAGATGGTACCGGCCCGAGATGGACCGGGCAGAGGGAGAAGCCGCGCTAGCCGAACCACGACTGTTGGGTGAAGAGGATACAGGGCGAGCGTCGCCGGAGCCGTCCACTTCAAGGGGGATTCCCGGAGGAGTGGAGGGGGAAGCGTCGAGTCACTGATCGGTTGTTAGGCCGGGAGGCGGTGGTGAAGTAGTGGTCCGCCGTAGTGTTTTGTGGGTGGACCTGTTTTTTTTTTGTTTTTTTTTTGTTTGTATGGAACAGTGTAAAATTGTATTTTATTTGTAAAAGTTTTTATATTTTAATTTTGTATTATTGTTTTTTTGTGTTATATGAATTGTAATTATTTTGAAAATAAAACTATATTATTTTTTTCACGCTCTCAACAAAATCAGTAGCATTACTATAAACAACGAAGAAAGCGAGATAAAAAGCGGAAGTTCCCAAGAAAACATTTGAAATCGAAGGGCGCATCCAAACTTTTGATCAAATTTTGACTTGTTTTGTAGTTTGGCTCAACGTTACTCAAATGGACGTGCAAACGATTCTAGACACAGCCACCGCCGCTAACGCAACAGTGTTAGGTTCAGCGGAAGCCTCAGCTATATTTAGACAAAACTTAAAATCTAGCATAAACATTCCCGTTAACTTGACTCCAAGCCAAAAGAATCTTTTAAGAGACATATTTCCTTTCCCTGTCGTCTTTACTGGAGGAAAAACTGTAACTAATGACCACCCAGTTTTAGTTGCCTTCAGGGATGTTGTTAGAGACGTTTATCAGAGGGAATTCAGGATTATGGAAACAGCGGAGTCTACTCTTGTTATCGGCGCATCCGCTAGGGAAATTAGGGTTTATCAATCAAACAATCACATATCTTATTACATTCACAGTAAGGAACACAAGGACTATGATAGAATAATCAGACCAGCTTTTATTGAAATTAATAAGACTCTCAAGGCAAAAGCTAGTAAGTGCAACTCCAAGGTCTTTGTTATGAAAGGTGACGAGAATAAAGTTAGACCGGCAGTTAAGAGGTTCTGGAGATTTTCAGAAGTCTTCAAGGATTACATGGAGTTGAAGAAGATGCCAAGCAACATACACACCGAATTAATAGAAGCAAACACCCTGTGTTTTGAGGACAGTTTTTACAATCTCAGTGCGGAAGATTTTTGTGACATCTTTGAAAAGACCGGTGCGCACATAGGTTACGGTTACGGACTACTTCCTTTGGAGTTGCTTTTTCCGGAAATGCCGGAAAACCCTATTTATTCTATAACTAGAATGCCCGGTGGAAGAGTTTGTTTAACCTTCAGGCAGGGATACTGTAACGGTTACGTTCACGAAGCTGCAAATTGGTCCACACTTTTGACCAGCCCAGTGCTGACTTCTAAGAAGAACAACATAAAGCTTGTTGTTGAGATAACTTGTAGGGTCGGCCCAGCAGTTTGCTTCAAGATCATGAGAACTAACTGTACAGAGACAGTAGTGAGATCAATAGAAATTCCCGCAAACGAACAGTATGTCAAGGTTCTCAATTTGAGAGCGAGTGTTAATAGGAAAACTGGTAAAGTAGTCAAACCTTTACAATATATAAGTGTAAGAGAAGACGAATTCCTAGATGTGTACAATTATGCACTCTCTTTAAATCAAAAATCATTGAACTATGTCAACCTTGTGGCTTACATAAGAAGAAGGATGGGAGGAGTCTCGCTGATAACCAAAGAGTTGGTGAAGCCTTGGTACTTGCCAAAAAGACATGTGGACACTTTGGCCCTCACTGCCTTGATTTACGTTAAATTGCAGACGGATGACAGAGAAACAATAGAGCAAAACATGAATGTGGGTTCGGTGTACGAAAAGATTATGTCCTTTATGAAGAAAACTTTAAGGACCGTATTCTTGCCAATATCACTGCTTATAGAATGGATCTTTGCAGGACACTTGGTCGATGAACTAGTACTTTTTCCAGACAACAATAAGTTTCAATATTGCAATGTCTCTGGCAAACCTGGTGAGATCAATGTCTGCACACATCCAGTCAGACTCGACTGCAATTGGTCTTATGAAGGAGACATCCCAGACTGCCCTATATGCATGGAGTGCATGGGAAGGTTAGGGTCTCAAGAAATGAAGTGCCAACACAAATCAGAAAGCTACCATACCTTCACTTTGTCGCAAAAGGACATATCTGAACTCAGCGCAAAATTGGCCGACACTGACAACGATCCTGCTGGATTGAAAACTGTTAAAGAAAACTGTAAGCTTAATTTGCCTAAGGAAGCTTTTGAACACAAATGCACTGTTCGTTACATTAAGGCAGGACCTGGTTGCGGGAAGTCTTTCATGATTAGGAAGATGGCCACACCATATGATTTGGTTTTGGCTCCTTTTTCTAAGCTCATGGCTGACTACACCGACTTGCCTGGAGAAGATGGAGAAAAGTACAACTTGTTGTTTAAAACTGCGCACAGAGCAATGTCGGTTAGAGGTGTAAGAAGAATTTTTGTTGATGAGTTCACTAGTTTGCCCTATGAATACTTGGCTTGTATAGCATTTTTGAACAAAGCCGAAGAAGTGTACTTGGTAGGAGACGAAAACCAGACCAAAGTGCAAGAACCTTCTGAAGGCTTTTACATAGGCAATAGAATAGACTTGAGCCAGTTGTGCACACACACCTTACTGGTAAACTTCAGAAATCCGAAAGACACAGTCGCCATGCTCAACAGAATTTTTGGTTACGAAATGCGAGCCAACTCTTCTGTAGAAAGATCCATAGAGGTTTTGTCAATAGATGAACTTGCAAGGATTCCGACAAACGCGCTAAGGATGGCGTGGACAAGTAATAGTGCAGAGTCCAATTGTCAAGACGCAAAACAAACTATAAGATCCAATCAAGGTGGAACGACAGGTACTGCGGTTTTGTTTGTGACGAGTTTGGACTCTCAACTTGTCGGCATTCCGGAATTGCAAATAGTCGGTTTGTCCCGGCATACAGAGAAACTCTACATAGTGTCAGACATCTGCGATGGTGCTAGAAAGTTGTTTGAAAAACTACAACTTGACGCGGATTTTTATGAACACATGCAGACGTGGCTGACCTTCACAAATGAGACATACACTTCTATAAAGTTTGAAGACCAGTCTGTTGGTTTGGTGTTGTCACCTGTTCAACCTCCTAACGACTCATATTTACTCACCGACACTTTGTTGCCTTCTGTGGCGACACAAAGTGAAACAACAAGTTTAAATAATGTCACTAGTGTAGCCATCCCCGATCAGTTTAGTAATGGTAAATTCAACATAGATTTAATAGTAGCTCCTAGAAACTCAAGAAACAATCCCATTGACTTGGTCTCAACTTTTTATTCCTTAGGTACAGGTGTTGGAAATTATTTCAATTCCAAATCTCAGGTACAAACATTGCAGGTTTTGTCACACAGGTATCTGAACAAAGTGCCTTTCTTCCCCTTTGCACATACAGAACAGACTTTGGCTACTGAGATTGTCAACTCTTGGTTCAGAAGGCATGTTGACATGGACGCAGTTCAAGACTTTTTCAGCGAGCCCCAGATACAAGATATAATAGCGGACTTTATCAAGCATGTTAGTACAAAGCATTATCAGGAATCTTTTGCTGGCTCAGGTGGATTGGACAACGCCAATGCCAGAGTTATTAGATTCAACCTAAAGAACATCTTTAAACCGAAACAAGGAATTCCAAACTTTTATAAGGCTGGACAAGGTATTTCCGCGTGGAGTGTTGATGCATGTGCGATGTTTTGTTCAATTTTTAGAGTCTTGACAAAACTTGTCTCTGCTACAGAAATGCCGCATATAGTAACTGATTCGTATCTTGATGAAGAAGTCTTTATAAGTAATGTGAATGAAGCGTTTAAAAGCATCAGCCCTTTGGCTTTGAATGCCACAACTGATGGCATCCAATTTGACGCAAATCAAAATAAGTTCACTCAGGCCGTTGAAAGAGCATACTGGAAGGTTTATGGAGTTTCAGATGAGTTTCTGGATCACTATTACTCTTTCAGAAACAATTATCACATCGTTAGTTCTGTTGCAACCGGCTATGGAGCCTCACAGAAAACTTCAGGAGAACCAGGAACATTGGTGAACAACGGAGTGATAGCTAAGACCCTTTCGGATTATGTTTTAGAAGGTGATGGACCATCTGTAGTGTCATCTACAAAGGCGACGATTTTAATAAAAGACAGCTGAATATAAAGGTTAATAGCAAGAAATTAGATGCAATTAATGCGGCTTGTGATCTCAAACTTAAGAGTCCACATAGGGGAAAGAGCAGAGTTTTGTGGTTTAATGTTTGAACACGGGTCACTTTTCCCTTCCATTCCAAGAAAGCTCAACAAGTTGGTGGCACACAGATTTAAAAATTACGCTCATTGGTGTGAGTATCAAGCTATGTTAAGAGATTGGTGTTGTAGGATAAACAGATACGACGAAGGTAAAGTCATTAGTTGCAATTCCGATTATTACGGTACAACTTTCGAGGAGATGTCGGTTTGTCTTGATGCCATTAAAAGCTTTTCTCATATAGACATAGATCAATTCTTCGCCACCTTTGAAGTAAGATCCGAACCTGTTTTGATTCCTTTAAAGACTGAAATAAATAGGATGGAAGTTTTGGAATGCGAACCAACCAGGACACAAGCAGAAGCTTTGGCCATTCAAGAAGAAAACAAATTAGCTGAAATACTTGAAATAGCGAAAAAGTTTAGGAATACGGAAGGTTTTAAAAATTGTGAAAAAGCAAGGAAAATATTCCAACCGCGAACCACTTCTGACTTGCCTGAGTCATCGGATGCTATACCCATGCAGGTTTTGACAAAACGTGAAAGGCCAAACTCTTTGCTATTGCAACATTCTTTGAAACCTAAGGGTTACAAGGACGCTAGAGGGGCAAAAAGTTTTTAGACATGTACCATCCAACTCACGAGTGGCGTAAACGATTGCAGCGTTACGGATTATTCTATGTCAAGATCGAGTTCACGCAGAGTTAAAACTAGATCACAGAAGGAATTTGAAGTAGCGTGCGCCCCAATTACGCCCACGACATCACGCGTCAGTGAGCCCTCGACACCAGAACAGTTTCAGCCGAGACCAAATCAAGACGTGTCACCTGTCTTACCAGCAGTTGTTGCATTAAGGATGGCAGGTTATCAGAATTACGAAGGTTCTCGAGCTGACTTGCATTCATTTAGCAGTTGGTACGAAGTCAAAACTCTCATGGCCACATTGAAGAACATGAGAAAGATAAACTTTTTTTAAATACGCATTTTTTACGTGTAACTTAATGCCATAGTGGACCGATTGGAGGCCACGGCGAGGAACCGAGGATACGGAGTTACTTAGCGAAAAGTGTTATTTCGGTGGATACCGTATTCCCAATGTTTCCTCAAGGTAATAGTTTCTTTCCCCGGGGACGGGGACGTAATAGTAGAGGTTTTCAAAATAACAATAATTTTTAAGGATTACCAGCTCAAAATTATTTTCAGCCACAACAGCCTCAATTTCAAAATTTTCAACAACCAGGATTTCAACAAGCTCCAGCGAATGGAAATTTTCGCGGGCATAAACGCGGTGGTAGAGGCAGCCGCGGGAGGACTGAGCCGTCAGTGCGTCCTCCACGTCAGGAGAGTGTTCAAGACGTTTTACCTACGGGGCGTCATTTATCTACAAGTACTGAAGAAAAGAACAACCCGGCTTACGAGTCAGCAGTATGTACTGAATTATTTCAAGAAGTCCGTCCGACATCTAATCATAAATACATTTATCCAGAGACTGTTAATTTTAATTTTTTTTAAATACGCATCCCTTGTGGGGACCGTTATAAATACTACTATATATATATATATATATATATATATATATATATATATATATATATATATATATATATATATAGAAGAAATAATTTTGTAAAATCTTTTTTTTAATGGTTTTTGTATTATATTGTATTGTATTTTTTGTGAGAATATTGATAAATTTTGTACACCGATCAGTGACTAGTTGTGACACGAGGAAATACATCACTGTCTCCCTGCTTGATCCTCACGCGCGAGAGGGATTGACGGATTGGGTTTCTTCGTAGCGGCCCCTGGTGAGTACCACTATCAATTTTTTAAGTTTAGTGTAGAATTAAGGTAAGCCCGGAAAGTTCGACCTGTGCTCCTTGCGGTCTGAAGTGGACCAGGTACAGGAAGAGGTCGAGCCAGCCGAACCGCTGCTATTGGGTGAGGAAGATGCAGGGCGAGCATCGTCGGAGCCCTCCACTTCGAGGGAGCATCTCGAAGAAGTGGGATAGGGGAGGAGCGTCATTGATCATTTTTAGGCCGAGAAGCGCTGCCTGGATTTGAACTAGGTTTCCTTTTCAAAATTCTTAGTTTTCATCAGTTTAATTTAATTTCCAATTTTTATTTTTTATTTTTCGTTGATTGGTTTACCACATGTTTGTTATTTTTTTTCTGGCTTAATTTTAATCAATTTGTATATTAATTCATTTAAATGCATTATAATCTGTATAACTGTAAATTTTTTGAAAAATAAACCATTAGACTTTATGTTACGTACTTTTCTGATTTTACCGATGAAGTCACATGCCGCTTTTTATCCATAACTTTTGATGGCGCAGGACCCAGAGATTCGGTGGTTGGGAACATCGTCTCTACAAAGGGATTCTTCCAGCGAAATTGTCCTGGTAACGCCATAGTAAAATCTTTAAGGATAGTACGATTTTGGAGCGGCGTGCAGTTTGTCCCTAGGTGGTAGGTGCGGTATGAGGTTTGTGATGGGGGTGCCTCCGCCGGTGCTGTGGATCCTCTTGATGGGTCTCTAATTGATGTTGGTGAACACAATGCTGGTCCTGCCAGCGAAGTGAATGAGACTGATGCGAGTGTGCATGTCACCCGGACCGATCTACCTAGTATTGAAGCTTGTGACGATGTCGTCGTGCAGGGGTGTGGAGACCGGAACTTCTGAGCTCCCTTTGGTGGAAGTGCCCCAGCATCTTAGCGTCTCTACGGATTCTCTTAGTTCCAATGATAAGGACGGCTACTTGTACCACTGGTGGGATGACATTGTCTCGTATTGGCGCTCTGAGATCCCTCACCTCGCTGAAGTGAATGTGGCAGAGTTAAGGGAGATAACAGAATTTTATGCCACCAACGCGTACACGACACACCACATCGGCACCTCTCCTACCTCGGCAGGCTTCAGGAGAATATCCTTCTTTTTGAGTAAATACACAGATGTTTTGGCCTTCTTTGACAGTCATAGCGCTTGCGCCTTTTGTACGGCTGGAGTGAAAGATTCCATCCCAGACGATATCCTGTCTAATTTAGGATACCTCCAGGCTATGGCAGACCACCACAATAAAGAGATGTATTCGCCAATGGGAATATCTAGCGAATGGCTGCTCTTAGGGGTGACATCTACCGGATGAAGAGCTTACTCAAGAAAACTGTCGCTGATGCAAGCATGCCTAAGGGATGAGATTCTGGAAATGGGTCAGGTCGAACCACTAAGAGAATACGAAGGTTTGACCCTTTGAATAACCTTACTAGAAGCATCAAAGGGCCCTTTGGTAGTATTTTATTGGGCGCAAAGGCCTTGCTACGATCCCCCTTGGCTATGGTCTTTCTCATTGTTGGGACTGTATGCACATATTACGCATATAAGCATGAGAAACCCTATGAAGAGTTGTTAAAGTTTTTCATGAGTCAGACCACTTTGAAAGGCGCACCCACTGATGCCCAATTTATTACGCTCCATGCTCCCATTGATAGTGAGTTCATTTGTGTGTTGAGAAAGGAGAAAACAACATCAAACTCAGCTTTCGGATGACCAACAAGCCACAAAGCCTATTACCACGGATACCAGAGGTCAAGAACACCACAAGTGCCCGATTTACCATTCCTAACCGAAGGTGCGGCTCCCCCGGGTTGGATAGACACAATCAACAATAACCTGTTGATGTCAACTGGATTCGCACCATCTAGACTTTACGTTACGTACTTTTCGATTTATCATGGGTTTGATTAGTATGCTAAACGCGGGAATTTTGGATGACAAGAACAGGAAGTCTCAATTGAGGAATTCGACTGATTCACGGCCAAGAGTACCACGCAGCTGCTGACGTACATATAGAGGGGGGAACTTATTACAAGGTAGGATACGATAGCCAGCTTGAGTCGGTTAGTTTCATCCCCTCGACAGCTTTGACTAATTACCAGGAGGCGGATTGATGCTGCTCAGTCGTCGTCAACTATATCAGACCGTAACATAACCACTGCTAGGCGGGCATTGGACATCATTAGTATATATTGTAATGTTAACATTATGGTGTTTTATATTTAAAATTCAAAATGTGCGCGAGGATGCTTATGACGTAGGATGGACTACTTTTCATATGCACAGACCAACCATTAGGCAGAGTAATACGAGAGAGGAGAGAGGAAGCAGACCATACAAAGGCAGTTTTGAATTTATACATGGTGGAGAGCGGATGAAGATTGTTGGTTGAGTGAAGTGAGTGAAATAGATAGAGCTTGAAGATAGAACTTCACGATTCGACTGGAAAGAAGAAAAAGAAGTAGCAACATATAAGAAGGTATTGACTCTCCTCTGTAGACTCGCCAATTGCTGAAATCCTAATAAGCATTTTGAATTTGTAAAAATAGTTTTAAATTAGTAATTGTTAAGTTTTTTTTTAAGAAACAGGAATGAATGTTTGGTTGAAAGAATCCACCCGAGAATAAAAGAAATTTGGTTAAATTCAAGCCACGTGTTGCTTTGTTAATAACCTATACAACCCCAAACATTACAAAATGGCGTCCAACAGGCATGGCTTAAATTTATAATATTGCCAAACAACCAAACATTCTAAACTTTAATTTAATTTTATATATTCTAAAAATTGAAGAAAGTAAAAGTGAAATAATGGACATTCTAGGAATTCCTGATGGGTCGGAAATTGTTTTAGATGAGAATAAGAGTTCTCCAAAGTTCAGAATGTAACCATGTTCCTTTGTTAAAACCTAATAAGAATAAAAATGACCATGTTAGCGCAGGTGACACGGATCTAAAAACCATGTTTAAACAATTTCTTAGCACTTTTAATAAAAAATTTGATGAAATTAATGAAAAAATTGAAAACAAATTTGAAGAAAATAAAGAAAAAATAAAAAAATTGGAAAATAATTTTGAAGTATTTCATCATATTCTTTCCCTCTCTACCGCTGCGCAGTATGGAATGCCCTCTATAGAGCTTGACTCGTGTCCCTTTCTTGAATCAATTCTCTCCTCCTGCTCCAGTCCAGCCCTCGCTTCCTGAACGCCTTCTTCCCAGGTGATCCGTGGTCCTCCTCTTGGTCTTCTTCCATCTACTCTCGTCTCATAGGTTATCCTGGCTGTTCTCTCCGTCCTCGTCCTCAGGAGGTGCTCAAACCATCTTAGTTTATTTTCTTCAAGAGTGGTTTCTACCGGCTGTACCTCAAGGTTTGAAGTATTTATTAAACAAATTAGGATTGAACAGAATAATTTTTCAAAGAAAGGGGAAGAAAAATTTCGAGAAATGACAATGAATATAGAGACAAAATATGAGCTAAAAAAAAATATAGAGCAAAAAATTGATTTGGTTGAAAATAAATTAATTCCCAAAATAAATGAAAAAGATAAGTCTCTTTCTATAGAATTAAATGCATTTAAAGAAAGAACGATTAAAATAAATGAAAAAATTATAAATATAGAAAAGAAACAATTGTAAGAAATAAGCCAATTGCGCGCCAAAATAGAAAATCCTAATGCAAATTCGGAACAATTTGGAAAACAATGTTCAAATATATGTTCCAACATATATACGAACATATATATATACGAAACCTTTGTCAGGTAAATTCATTCTGGATAAATGTAAATAAATTGCAAATTTAATTTAAACATTAGAATTAGGTTAGTTGTATAGGTAGTTTTAAGATCTTGAATATAAATTTTATAAACGAAACGTAATGGATCTCAGCATTAATCGTTGAATAGGTTTTGATTAAATTGAATCAGTAAATATTTAATTCTTGTTGTAAGATTTGAAAATAAAGTTAAAGCTTGACCTTCATAATAATAGACCTTACCTAATTTTGTTTAACGATTGAAGTATTATAAAATTGAACCTGAAAGAATATAGAATACAATATGAACAAATGAAGAATTAATTTTAAAAAATTTAATTTTTAATGTAATTTTTATAGACCCGTTTTTTAATGATAATATTCTTTCACCTGTTTTAAAATCATAAATTAGCCATAAGAGATCACTTAGCACCAAAGAGCATCTCAATAATAATATCTAGAGAAAGGTTGGACCAATTAATTGTTGTTTTTTTATCCTGATTGGATTTTTTTTGGACATAAGTCCTCTATACATCCCTAGAGTGGGATTGTTACTTAACAATTGTTTTGTGAAAGGAAAAACACTTAATGTGGAGTGGCTGAAGAGCTTCCCTGTATCCCTGAAGTGGGATTAATATTTTTCATTTATAGACCCAGAGTACTGTGGTTGTATTTAAATTGGTCCTAACGGTAAAAGTTTAAAATCCTATAAATTTAATGGGGCTCAATGAGTAGTTATTAACTTTGTGCACTTAACACCATGATTAACTTTGTGCACTTAACACCATGATTAACTTTATGCACTTAACACCATGGCAGGCAATACCAATTCTTTTTATTGGCCATAAATAAAGAAGAGATCTTTCTGGAATGATTAATGTATTTGCTTTAACGCAATATCTTTTTGTAGTTTTGATTAACCTTTTTTAAGAATTAGGGCAATTTTGCATATGTAGTAAGTCATTGAAATTTAAATATCTGGTAGGTCGTTCTGATTTAATTTAAATTTTGTAGTTTTGATTTAATTTCCATTGTTCGAAGATCACTGTGAAGTAATACAATGTTTTGTAGTAATACTCTTAATTAAACCCTAAGATTCATTACATCGTAACTCTTAATACACCCTCTTTGTTTTAGTTAATAAATAACTATTGGTAAGTAAAATTTCGGTATTCGAAAATTTAAATGTGAAAATGTTTTATACTATTGAATGGATCAATAAGATATTTCTTTGTATATGTTTTTTGTAAATTATTGTAAACAATAGACAAGTATTTGTAATCAAATTAATATTTTAAAAAAAAAATCGTAAATTATATTAGTTATAAAGTGTAAATATTAAAAAGTAAACACAGGATATGAAGAAGAGTTATCAAATGGAAAAAAATATGTAATCTACTTTGTTATAAATTCTAAATATGAAACTGTAAGGGTTGGATATTTTATTGTATATGTGTAAATGATAAGTATGAAAAGAAAAAAAAAAAAATTAAATTCTTCTCCAATGAGTTATAAATTTACATTATTTTTTATTAAAAACTGGAAAAGGGGAAAATAATGTAATGTTAACATTATGGTGTTTTATGTTTAAAATTCAAAATGGGCACGGGGATGTTTATGACGTAGGATGGACTACTTTTCATATGCATAGACCAACCGTTAGGCGGAGTAATACGAGAGAGGGGAGAGGAAGCAGACCACACAAAGGCTGGCAATTTTGAATTTATACATGGTGGAGAGCTGATGAAAATTGTTGGTTGATGAGTGAAGTGAGTGAAATAGATAGAGCTTGAAGATAGAACTTCACGATTCGACTGGAAAGAAGAAAAAGAAGTAGCAACATATAAGAAGGTATCGACTCTCCTTTGTAGACTCGCCAATTGCTGAAATCCTAATGAGCATTTCGAGTTTGTAAAAATAGTTTTAAATTAGTAATTGTTAAGTTTTTTTTTTTTTTTTTTTAAGAAAAAGGAGTTGGAGTGTGAGAGAATGAAGTTATGATAGTAGAAGCAGGAAGACCAGCTCAGCAGTTCATCCCAGACGGAGTCAGCGAGTCTGGAAGGCAGAGTTCGAGACCGCAGCTGAGGGAACGCAATCAGACCATCGAACGGCAAAGCGGAAAGTACCCGAGACGACGAAGGCAACACCAGATAAGTCATACTCACTTACATGTGGACATTCTGTTTAATATTATGTGGCACCATCAGAACTCTGGAATAATTAATAAACAATCCCTATATCAAAGAATAGAAATTATGACAGAAACTCCAAAAGCGCATGGGTGATGAAAAATCCAATATAAAGTCGGAATTAGTTTCCCTTCAAAATCTTATAAATTGTACCTTATAGATATAAGGTAATCAGAATTACTTATCAGGCCGATGAATTCTGATATGAAATTATTAATTAATTTGAAATATTCGTGCTGGAACAAGATTTTTGTTATAATGGAAATTAGCAACTTCGAAAACCTAAGAACGAACCGGTAATCAGTTTATCTTTTATTTAACTTTGTATTATGGGCACCAGGCTGTTTTGAACTAGCTGAGTGTGAATTATTCCACTTTAGACATCAATTTTTTTTTTTTAAAGAAAAGGTGTACATACATACCCTCAGGTGATAACCCCGGCTTGGTCATGCAAGTATAGCAACTACTTTTAGGTTTCCACTCCTCTACATATATTTTATACATAATATCTACAAATAAAATAAGATAAACCATGTGCAACAAAAAAAAAAAAATATTTATAATAAATCTATACACAAAAGCAAGCATAAATATTTACATGTTAATCAAATTTAAAGATATAGATAAAGTGGATGCATTAGAGAGAGAGAGATACAAGGAGGTTCTCCAACGGTCTCCCACCTCTGGCCTTTCCAGCCAAGCTTGGTTACAATACTTTTAATATCAATATCCAAATTGTTTACTGAATTTTGGATATTGGTCACTAGAAATTAAGAAAAAAAAGAAAAGATTTATAAAGAAAAAAATTATTAATGAAAAATAATTATAATCTTTTAATTATAAAAATGTGTACATCAGAGGTAAACTAATAACAGATGGCATACAGAAAATTATGTAAGCAATCAAGTTCAATAAATATATACTATATATAAAGTATTTAAAGACATGTATATAAAAATCATATCTTAAGAATAAATAAAAATACAACTATAAAAGTAATGCTCAACAAAATTCCTTTGTTCCTTTGTTATTCCTCTAACGTGATGTGGACAAAAATCCAGATCTTCTATATTCGTTTATCGTTTATGTTCCTTTACTGAGTTGGAGCCTGACTATACGCCATTCAGCCCTGATAATGGCCTAAACTTAGGCACATGTTATAATAAATAAGTTTTTTCTTATCTGTGTTTTCATTTATTGACTGCACCCCCAATCAAGATTCTCCCGCATATTATTTCTATATTTTGTTAGGTCTTAAAATTCCTTTATTATCACTTAACAAATTACGGGAATAATTAACATTAACATAGAAACTTTTAGGGAAATTTATTTATTTTGATCCCATCTTTTTCTTTTATTCATACATAATAAACTGTTAAAATTAAAAAATAAATAAAATAAAAGCCTTTTTTTTCTTTTTTTTTTAAATTAGATCTTTTGGAAAAATTCTTTCATGTCATTTCTGAAGCACTGCAGATAACCAATGATTATTTACTTATGACCAAACATTATTTACACAGAAAATAAATTAAAATTGTTGGACCACTGCGATAGCGGTTAACCCTAACAAATTAAAAGAATAATATTGAATAATGAATATTTGACCGTAAAAGTTATAATGAAGGAATAAGATGGTCCGGGAGGCGGTAAAAAAAAATATATATCAACAAATAGTATAAACTATTTATTAGAATCGATGTTTCGACTCACTTTGCAAGTCTTCATCAGGGCTAAATAAACAAGATACAAAAAATAAAATAGAATTTCAACACCTAACAAATTATAGGAATAATAATTCACATTCATCAATAATATTTTTTGGAAAATTCCTATACTTTGAACCCCTCTTTTTTTATTCTGCCAAAAAGTTCAAAACCAAACTGTCAAGTTTACATAAGGGTGGGTATATACAATTTTCAAAATTATTAAATTACAGGAAAATTTCGCTTATCAACTTCCTCACTTTACTCACCATTTTTCACGCTTTTCTTGGCCATTTTCAAGTGATCTAAAAAATATTGCACATCAACTATAAAACATTTATAACAACCAAATCAACTATTCAAATTTTAAATATACGATCAATAATTAAAAAATATTCTATATACAATTAAGACCTTCATAATATTCATGTCTACTATAAAACAGTCTCTGAAAGAGAATTCGCCAACTAACTAGTCAAATGCTTACATAAATTTACAATTCTTCATCCCCCCATACCCCACATAAAATTTGTTACCTTATCTTCACTTTTTCATCTCTATTTGTCAATATGAGATTATTCCTTATAAGAAAATTTTTATTTGTCATCCAAGTTCTAAAACAAATATTGTTAAAATCAATTATTAATTTAGACCCAATATCTCAATAAAAATAATTGTAAAAACAATTATTAATATACTTGCAGTTGAAAACAATTATGTCCTTTTGCCATTGCCCTACTGTGCTGATTGATCTGTTTGAACTGTGCCCAGTGTTGTTTTGGTAATATAGTATTTACTTAATCCTGTCAATCAACTATTATGCCTGCCTCTAATCTAAAAAATAAATCCCTGTTCATTATTTTTAAATATCTATTTTGTTTATTATATAAACATATTGTATAAGTATAACATTCGAAACTAGTTTTCAACAAAAACAAAATTATAGAAGTGGCAATTAATTTATCAATCCCTAATTATATCAACATATTGCTGACCAATGCCTTTAATGTCCATTTTAAAATTTATCACATTATTGATATTTTTTTTAAATATAAATTGATTCCAAAAATTTTCTACCTTTACTATCCTCAGCACTGTTTAAAATCTTGATTTCATTAAAATCAAAATCGCGACTATTGACTATACCGTCTGTGCCTAGCAAACGCTGTAGCATTTACATTTTTTGGGATTTTGATGTTTGTTTTATGTTGATTCATCTTGGTTTTAAGATTTTGTGAATTCTCTCCAATATAAAACTTATCCTTGCATTTTTATAAAAAAAATTTATAGTTTATTTTATAAATGGCCTTTTGCTTGTCCTTCATTTGCTTGGTTATATTTTAAAAATGCCTTTTTAATTTTGTCAGTCCTCCATTCATATATTTAAGCCTTTAAAATCGGCCAATTTTGGTTGTTTTAACTGTTTCATTGTTATTATTTTCACTTTTATTGCTATCCTCATTGTTAATGTATTCAAAATAATCAGTTATCATTCCTATTTTTCTCTGCTTTTTAGATAAGGTTTTTCATTGTTATCATTTTGCATTGTTACATTATCATGTTTCTCCCTATATTATTTATAACAAACAGGTTAAAAATAAATAAAATAAAGCCTTTCTTTTTTTTAAATGTTTTGTTAAAATTCTTTAATGTCATTTCAGAGGTCTAAAAACCAAGGAATTGATAATACGATTTACTCAGAAAAATAAAATTAAAAATTTTTGGTCCACTGGGATAGCTGTTAACACCAAACAAATAAAAAGAATAATATTCAATAATTAATAGTTGACCATAAAAATTATAATGAAGGAATAAGATGGTCCGGAAGGCAGTAAAAAAAAAAAAGTTCACAAATAGTATAAACTAATTATGAGAAACTGACTTTTCCACCCACTTTGCAGGTCTTCATCAGGGCTAAATAAACAAGACACAAAAATTAAAATAATGATGTTATAAGATAAACTAATAGAGTAATGAAAATTACTAATTTATTAGAGGTTTTTTTTCATTACTCTTTCATTTTAATCTTGTAACATTTTACAAATTCTTCACTATTTTCACTTTTATCATTAAGTCTCTTTAATTATTTACTTTATCAGTTTTATATCATTATTTTTTGTATCTTGTTTATTTAGCCCTGATGAAGGCTAATTATTTACTATTTACTAATCATTTATTATTATTTAAAGGAAGTAGTTGGTCGGGGGGGTGCGGTCAAAGAAATAGACTACTATAATGCGAACTTATATAAGTTCGCATTATAGTAGTCTATTTCTTTGACCGCACCCCCCGACCAACTACTCCCTTTAAATATAAATATACGGTCAACAATAACTCCCTCCATTTATTATTATTAGTTAATTATTTACTTTATCAGTTTTATATCATTATTTTTCGTATCTTGTTTATTTAGCCCTGATGAAGGCTTGCAAAATGGGTCGAAACATCCGTTTCTAATAAATAGTTCATGCTATTTGTAAACTTTTTTTTCTGCCTCACGGACCATCTTATTCCTTCATTAAAAGAATTTCACATAATTCACGTTATCAGTAACTTGAAAATTTCTTTATTTTGAATGCCATTTTTTTTATTCATTTACAATAACATACAAAAGAATGAAAACATACTTATAAATACAATTTTTTTTTTTAAATCAAAAATTTTTTTTATATATTGTAATATACACCTTTTTTATGTATTTAAGTAAGTAGTAATAAATTGTTTTTAGATATCTTAAATTAGATTTAATATTTGGAAATAGGGATTCTCAGAAAAATAATACAACATTTATTTATCCTGACTGCAACCATCATAAATTATAATGAAAAGTGTGTTTATCATCATAAATGGAACCAAAATATAAGCTCTCATTTAAAAACATGGCGGCTCTATTTTGGACTTCAACAGAACCACTGCCATAACGATCGAGTGGGTGAAGATGATCAATTTGTCAATACTTCAACAATAAATCTAATCTAAGAAAATCAAAAAGAAGTAGAAGAGATTTTCATCAAATGAGAACTTCAGAAAATCATAAATGGTCCATTTGTATTAGATAATCAAAATGGCAGTTCGCCATTTTGAAATCGAGTGGTGTAACGGACAACAAAGGAAAAGTAGCTATTATTGTGGTTAGGACCAGAGACCGGGGTATACATCTTAAGAGTTCCCGTGATACTTCATCCACAAGATCCACATCATTTGGTAACACATTTTAATTATATCCCGTAAACCACCGTCATCATTCTACAAGAAGAAAGTGTATAATTTAAGATATATTGACGCTTCACGTTATTCGTATGTTTGTAATAGTAATAGTTCTGTGTGTCTGTGTCTGATTGTCTAGCAACCCCCCTGAGAAATAGAGTCAAAGTTATATAAAACAAATATAAATATATAAAAAGTGAAAATAAGTTTAATTTATTTATTTTCCCAAAAACGTAACGTTACATATTTGTCGCCCAATAACGCGTGGCCTTATTCGTTAAAAATTAGGTCACGACAATCAGGACGCAGCTCACGGAAATTTTAAAAGTGTTAAATTTTTATTTAAAAGCGGAAAATTATGGATAAGATTCCGGAAGAGACGCTTGTCCAATGGCTAGGAGATGAGAAAGACTTGGTAATTGATATGAATAGCAATAATTTAGACATTAATAGCGTTTTGAAACATTTAATATTTAGTTTGAAAAGAATGGATGAAAGAAGTCAGGAAGTTAAAAATGATCTAAAAGAATTTGATGAAAGAAGTCCTGAACTCGATAAAAAAGTTGATAATTTAAATAAAGAATTTAAAACTTTTAATTTTATAAATGAAGAACTAAATTTAAAAAATGATAATAAAACAAATAATTCAATGATACCAGAAAGAAGTGAACCGGGACTAACAATAATTAAAGATGAATTGGTCGAAACTAATTTAACGTTAAAATTGAGCTCACAAAACGCTGAAACATCAGAAAAAATTAATGTAGTTCATAGAAATGACTCCGAATTATCCAAAAAATTTGATGACTGTCTCGTGGAAGAAAATAAGACAAGCAACATGTTTATGAAAATAGAACCGCAATATAAACATGAGATTGGGCGGTTAGGTAAAAAAGAGAATGAAAATCAGAATGTCAAAGTGTTTGGGGATCAAAAATCCAATCTTGAATTCATGGAACAAGTTAATACCCCATTAAAGTGTTTAAGCAATAACGCCACCCGGTTTGCCACCAATAGATGGGAATGATTTCCTTTTGTTTTTGAATATTTCCCACATTTTAACATATATCAGACATGCACCTATGCAGTGTATGCTTGGAATTAAGCCCTTATGCTTTAGGAGTACATTTAAAGTGTACGACCCAGGTGGATTGCATTTAGATCATGAGCCGGTACAGAAATTTATTAAAAATAAAATGGAAAAATTTGGATACAGAAATAACTTGAAAGGAAATTTAAAAAAAAAAAAAAAAAAAAAAAAAAATTCTATTTATTATTTTTGTATAGGCTTGGGATGTTTCTATGATGCTTAAAATTAAAAAAGAAAGTTAAAAAATCAATACATTTTTATTTCAGGGGGTTGGAATAGACAGTTATTTTTCTTTACAAATCAATCGTCTCATTTTTAAAATTGGTTGTTAGAATCAATGATTTTTATCTCTTTATTACTGTTATTCCTGATGATGGATTTATAAACATGAAATATTTAAAAAAAAAAAAAAAAAAAGAAAAACACACCCTCTTCAATATTGTTATTAAGTAAACGTCATTTTGATTTTAATAAGAAATGTTTAATTAATTGATAGAAAAATATTTAAGAATTACATTTTAAGAGTTTATTAAATTATCAAGAAAAATATCTCATTTGTTAGGTGTTGATTTTTCGTAACCAATATTCATATCATCGATTATTTATGAAATGTAGTTAACCTAGGAATATTTACCTGTTAAATAATTTTTAGTTTTTGAACTAAATTTAAAATAATCATTACTTTCAACCCTTGTTTTTTCTTATGGTATATTTGTTGCAATAATAATTCAAAATTCTCATTTAAGATCTACCATATGTGAGAATCCATATTTTCTTTTCTCTTAATAATCAGTACATGTTTTAGTGATAGGTGATGCTATTTGTTTATATGTAAATTTAAAATAATTGGTGCTCAGCGCAGAGCTAAAATTTTTTGTTTTCTTCAAAAATTATAAGGCCTTGCTCGCAAGAGCTGTAATACAAATTCAACCAGAATACGTAAATAAAATTTAATTATTAACAATGACAGTAATTATTTTTGGTATAATTAAATTTTTGTTTTACTCATTTTCTGTTGGACAATCTTCTCTTGCTCATTCCTATTTTCTTTGATTTTGGTAGAATAACAATGTTTCTCATTTAGTCACAATATCGTTTTTTTTTTAATAAATAGTAGAACCATATCTTATTGGGGTCTCAACAAAAATTAGTTTGTATATATTGAAAATGTAACTGTCCTCTCTCAAGTTGTTCGTTTATATAATTTATGTATAGTTTTTGAAAAAATGTTGGTACATAGTTTAATTGTATTCTGTTTGGAGATAAGTCAGAAAATTATGTAAATCAATATTTAATAAGAAAATAAAGAATAAAATTATACTTGAATTTAATATTTAAGGAAATCAAACATTGTGATTATTAGTAACTCAGAGGAAATTGGGAATTAATGTTTAATTGAATGAATGGAGTATGAATGTTTCAGTATTCTCTTGTATAATTTAAGATGAAAAAAAATAATAATAATAATATTTGCGTGCAAAATATCATTATTATTTTTTTTACCTAGAAGGAGGGAGAAATGTAATATACACCTTTTTTATGTATTTAAGTAAGTAGTAATAAATTGTTTTTAGATATCTTAAATTAGATTTAGTATTTGGAAATAGGGATTCTCAGGAAAATAATACAACATTTATTTATCCTGACTGCAACCATCATAAATTATAATGAAAAGTGTGTTTATCATCATAAATGGAACCAAAATATAAGATCTCATTTAAAAACATGGCGGCTCTATTTTGGACTTCAACAGAACCACTGCCATAATGATCGAGTGGGTGAAGATGATCAATTTGTCAATACTTCAACAATAAATCTAATCTAAGAAAATCAAAAAGAAGTAGAAGAGATTTTCATCAAATGAGAACTTCAGAAAATCATAAATGGTCCATTTGTATTAGATAATCAAAATGGCAGTTCGCCATTTTGAAATCGAGTGGTGTAACGGACAACAAAGGAAAAGTAGCTATTATTGTGGTTAGGACCAGAGACCGGGGTATACATCTTAAGAGTTCCCGTGATACTTCATCCACAAGATCCACATCATTTGGTAACACATTTTAATTATATCCCGTAAACCACCGTCATCATTCTACAAGAAGAAAGTGTATAATTTAAGATATATTGACGCTTCACGTTATTCGTATGTTTGTAATAGTAATAGTTCTGTGTGTCTGTGTCTGATTGTCTAGCAATCCCCCTGAGAAATAGAGTCAAAGTTATATAAAACAAATATAAATATATAAGAAGTGAAAATAAGTTTAATTTATTTATTTTCCCAAAAACGTAACGTTACAATATTCTTGCTGGCATTGTTTCAGAGGAATGAAAACATGAATATTCCAAGAAGCAGTGCATATTATTGATCATATGATTTACTCAGAAAAATTAAATTACAAATTTTTGGACCTCTGGGATAGCTGTTAACACATAACAAATTAAAAGAATAATATTCAGTAATTAATAGTTGATTATAAAAACAAACATATGTCTCTACCCCGTTTCTACTAACGCCAGTCTTTGAGCACAAAAATAAATAAATAATGTCGGAGGAAAAAATAGTTGAAATACAATCAAATTAATTAACTTTAATTTTGAAACGAGAAAATTATATAGTGTACATCCAAAAAAAGGTGGTTAAATAATTAATGTAAAAAGAAAGTAAATTAAAGCTAAACTTAAATTAAAAATAAAACAACAGAAGGAAATTTGCAACTTAATTGTTTCGGAAACAACATGTTTAGCAAATATAGTAACTTATATATGTGCCAGTAATTATGAAAGTGGTCTAAGTCATATATTTCTTGTTTCGAGATATTTAATGAATCACATTTGAATAAATTAAAAAATAATTTTATATTATGCGACATTTCAATTTATAATTTTATTAGTGTTGATTAATGGAAATTTATTATAGATATGAAATTTTGTGTGAATTTCATAGGAAAATGTTTTTAAAGCTTGAATTGACTTAGACCATTTTCAAAATTAAATGAATGTCCTATAAATGACTTAAAGTAATAAAAAATTGTGATTTTTATTTGAAACAACAACTTTAACGAAATAATTCATAAACATTTTTAATCATTTTTAACGAGTAATCCATTTTTATAATAATTTCGAGTTTTTTAGATTTTTAAAATGTTCCTGAAAAAATGGGGGGATGTATGGTAGTAAACACATAAGATCTTTGTTTTTCTTCCGTTACTGGTCTAGTGGTGTTGTATAATGGAAGTAATTGAATATTTTCGTATATTTTTGGTCTTCCTCTTTTAGGTTTAGGTTAGTTATGTTTATTATAATTTCTTTAAATTGTTGGCTTAGACCACTTTCATAATTAACACTAAATGAATTCCGTATAACGGTGTAATTACAACTACTATCTAAAGGTTCATTTTTGACGATATCGTAAAAATTACATTGAATAAATTTAGTTTAAAATCATGTCGTGTGAAATAAGTGATAAATTCATTTTTTTTTAATTTTGACTTAGACCACTTTCATAATTATGGGCACATATAACTAGACAAATATACATATATTGGAAGATTGGGCAAATTTAACTAATTAACAGACATAATCCATAACAAAATAAAAAGCAAAATTACTTTGCAATGAAATCGTTTTGGTTTATTATAATAAATTGACCACAAGAGATAAGCTAATAACCTCTTTCACGAAATTCAATTAATAGTTTATAAGTTTATTAATTTCTTCACTATATACTATCAACGTATGAATGCCGAAGAAATAGAGAAAGTCTTTGTTACCTAGAAAGTCATGAGATCGATGTATTTGAGAGAGAGAAACCTTTTCCAAAATTTCCATTGACGAAAAGAGTGTAGCTGGCAACTGGTCGGGAACCATGACGATGTCCAAAAAAATGACGCACGATGTCTGACGAAATGGTAATAGCTACATAGTTATCTCTTGATAGTTCCTAAAACGTATATGTACCGAGGAAACAAATACAATGTAAACTTACTTTTTCTCGTTTCAATACAAACATAAAAAAAAAACTTTTTATTTTGAAATTAAAAAAATAGAAAGTAACGGAACAAAAAACAACTAAAGGTTAATGCTTGAAAAGAAGGAGTAAGATGGTCCGAAAGGCGGTAAAAAAAAAAAAAAATCTGATGTGGACAACACATGACTTTCTTATACGCCTATTAAACTATAAATCGGTGGCTCAAAAAGTGATCCTGAATTTGGTTACTAGTTTCCGAAGATTGCAGTATCTCAAAAACGACACTCGGCGTCGCGACATCCATCTATTGACACACACCCACAAGCTCTTGTTTCTGGAGTTTTTATTCTGTTATTATGTGTCGTTTTCTTTCAGTTGGTAACAAGTTCCCAAGATATTTCTTCGTGTTCCTTGACAACATTGGAGCTGCCAATGTCACTAGATAAAGCATTGGAAATCGACAGTTTCGACATTTTAAACGGAAGAACCCACTTAACTAATATCTTATTCTCCTGCTGCAGACTTGTTGATCTCACAAATGGGGAGGAAAACCAGTATTTTACACTAAATTTTAATATTTAAAACAAGTAATAAAAATGTTTAATTGGATTGGAAACCAAATTACCGTTTGTAATCTTTATTACCGAAACATATGATTTATGTATTTAATTTAAATATAATTTTTTATGTAAGCTTATTATGATCTTCAAGTAAAGTACCGTTTTCGGCTCACAAATTTTAACCAAATCTATTAAATACATTTATATCGATATAAAAGTCCTATTTACCAAATTTGAGATGTTTAACATTATATTTTAATATAATTTTTGATGAAAATCTAATATGACCTTCAAGTAAAGTACCGCTTCCGGTTTTCCAATTTAGACCAAAATTTAGTATGCTATTTAAATCAATATATAAGTTATAAATACCAAATTTGAGAAGTTTTGCAAAGTATTTTAATATAATTTTTGATGGAAATCAATTATGATCTTCAAGTAAAGTACCACTTTCGGTGATTAAGCAGTGACCAAAAAGGGAGGTTCACAACTAGATTTTACAACAATCCTAAATACAAAATTGTAACTTTCTACGACTAACCGTTTTTGAACGTACGTACAGACGTCACGATGAAACTATTCAAAATGGATATTTCCGTTGAAATCTGAAAATTTTCGCGATTGCAATACTTTCTTTACTTCGTACAAGGAAGTAAAAAACAAAATAACAACATTGAAAACGACAGAGGCAGTATCATTAATAGTAAAAAAATGATAAAAACAGAAATTACAAGTGAGATAAAAAAAGTATGAAGTATAAAAAGAAAAATATGACCCTAAAGCACATAATACAAGTGACTAATGAAAAAAAAAAATAATGCAAAAATTAATTGAAATTAAAAAAATGCGTTATTTACAAAGGGAATAGTAAAATATATGAAACCTATTAATTAAAAAGAACACTAGTATGAAGATTTGGGAATATGTAAAGCTTATAGAGATAGTTATGATATGACAAGTTATGCAAAAGATGGCTAATGATGTTAAAAAAGTTGACATTTTTGTAATTAAAATAATTATAAAATGAAGGAGTAAAATATAAAGTAATGTAAGCCCCAAAGCAAAAATAGGTCAATATCATATGTGGTGAAGAAAGAAGGGAAAGGAGAAATGTAAAGAAAACATAATTATTACATACCAGAGAGGCGTGTGGTCGAGCGCCAACTGAATCCTAACAATTAGATTACTGGGAATTTGAAAAAAAACCGTTAAACAATGCCACCAACTCACTGATTTGACAGAAACTAACACTACATTTAGATACTCTGTGATCAAAACGCACAACAATTGATTTAAAAATTGGTAAAACATATTGGTTTAAGGCCAAAAAAAATAAATTAATTAAAATCTGAGAATTAATGTTAAAAAATAAAATTAGAAATTAATATCTCATCCAAAAAATATTCCCTCCAACTGATAATGGAAATAAAGATAGGTGACGGGTTAAATTAACTAAGGAAAATTAATTTGTATAAGGAGTTGTCACGGAGGAAGGGGAGGGAGAAATATTTTTTTCAATAAATTGAATATTTCGGAATAGGTTAGAGAAAGGTTTTGTTTATCAGTTTTTTGATTGACGGGAAGGGATTCTATTTAAATATAGAATATATTTAATCTCTATTAAATAGAAATGGATTCTATTTAAATTTAGGAAGTATATTTTAATATAATTTTTTATTGAAAGTCTAATATGACCTACAAGTAAAGTAACACTTCCGGTCTGCCAAAGTTGACCAAAATTTATTATATTATTCATATTAACATGTAAGTCTTATTTACCTAATTTCAGAAGTTTTGCATTATATTTTAATATAATTTTTAATGAAAGTCTATTCTGACCTTCAAGTAAAGTATCACTTCCGGTCTTCTAAAGTTGACCAAAATTTATTATATTATTTATATTAACATGTAAATCTTATTTACCTAATTTCAGAAGTTTTGCATTATATTTTAATATAATTTTTAATGAAAGTCTATTCTGACCTTCAAGTAAAGTATCACTTCCGGTCTTCTAAAGTTGACCAAAATTTATTATATTATTTATATTAACATGTAAGTCTTATTTACCTAATTTCAGAAGTTTTGCATTATATTTTAATATAATTTTTAATGAAAGTGCCACTTTATATAATAGATTTTACACTTTTTTACAATTTTCTCGAAAACGGCTCTAACGATTTTGATGAAACTAGCCTAAATTATTCTTTATAAAGGCCTTTAACTTTTCTTATATGCTGTGCATCACCGAAGAAATGCAGGGAAAAAAGGTTTTATTTGCGTATAACTTAAAAAGTATGCATTTTATGGTAAATTATGTATAGAAATGTATGAAAGGTCATTATATTATCTAAAAAACAAAAAAAGAACCATCAAAATCGGATCAGTATTAGCTAATGGTACAGCGCATTGGACTGACAGGAAGTGGCAATTATATCATGGATTTTACAATTTTCTCCTAAACGGCTCCAACGATTTTGATTAAACTTGCATAATGTCTTCTCCTTAAAGCCTTTTAAGTTTTCATGTATGTATATATCAACGAGACAATACAGGAAAAAAAGTTATGATGAAAAGAATATTTTATTTGCTCTTAACTTTAAAAGCATGCATTTTATAGTTGCTTATATATGGAATTGTATGAAAGGTAATTAAATTTTCTGAAAATCAAAAAAAAAATTATCAAAATCGGACCAATATTAGCAAAGATCGGAAATGGATAGAAACCCGGAAGTGGATTTTACAATTTTCTCGTAAACGGCTCTAACGATTTTGATTAAACTTGCCTAATGTCTTCTCCTTAAAACCCTTTAACTTTTCAATCTGTAGCATATCAACGAGAAATCGCAGGGGGAAAAGTTATAGCGAAAAGAAAATTTTAATTGCGCACAATTCAAAAAGTATTTTATAGTAAATGATGAATAAAATCATATGAAAGGTAATTAAATTCTCTAATAAACAAAAATGAATTATCGAAATCGGACCGGAATTAGCAAAAATTCAGCGTATCTTATGAGGACTACAAGAATATATAGATAACCGAGCGCATCCGAAAGGAGACTTATGCAACCGAACGTTCTCCCACCAATCCGCCAATCTTTTTTCAACAATAACTTCTGTAATAATGTAATGTAAGAATACACAAGCAGAAATTAACTTAATAATTTCTCCTTTTATATCATTTAATGGAAACAAAATGCTTCCATAGAAACTGAACTGAAACTTTTAAAATATATTTTTAACTTGACAAACTTAAACTTTGTAAGCAGTGTACTGAATTTTCGTATTAAAATTGTTTAAAACTGTTTTATTGTACATATATAGGGAGAAGATGTGAAGAAGTGAATGCTGTCGAGTTAATTTCAAGTATTGTTTTTGTGAAATTTTTAAAATTATATTAAGAAGATAATTAATATAGGACGGTAAGAGAAAGTTGTGTGATGCGCGCTGCACCAGATTTTTTGTATTCATTTACAGTGGTACAAAAGAATAAATACTTAAGAATATTTATATATATATATATATATATATATATATATATATATATATATATATATATATATATATATATATATATATATATATATATATTCTTACTTGCATCATTTCAGAGAAATGAAAAAAATGAATTTTCCTTGAAGCAGTGCATATTATTGATAATTTGATTTACTCAGAAAATAATAAATTTAAAATTTTAGGAGCACTGGGATAGCTGTTAACACCTAACAAATTAGCAGAATAATATTCAATAATTAATAGTTGACCATAAAACTTATAGTGAAGGAGTAAGATGGTCCGGAAGCCGGTAAAAACAAAGTACACAAATAGGATATACTATTTATGAGAAACCGACATTTCAACCCACTTTGCAGGGCTTAAAAAAAGATACGAAAATTCAGGTAATGATGTTATAAGATAAAACTAATTGAGTAATAAAAATAACTAATTTATTAGAGTTATGACAATAACAAATTTATTTTTATTTTTAGTTATTTTCATTACTCTTTCAGTTTAATCTTGTAGGATTTTACAAATTCTTCACTATTATAGCTTTCAAAAACTTACTTCCAACCAGTCCCAGTATGTACGTATGTATGTACATATATGTACGTAACTGCAATTCTACAGTTCATGCAAAATATAATAAAATTATATAACCTAATGCTAACAAACGTAGAAGCCGAAGTAATAAATATGAATATAGGTTATGCACATACACGAGTATAATATAAACAAATAAATTATTCACGAATAAATAAAATGATTCTGAATGTGAATAAATTAATAAATCCGAATGTAGCGACTATAATAAAGCCTACACATACCTGTATAAATAAATAATGAACTTTCTAACAAAACTTGGAAAGATCGGCAGTCCGAAAGGTGAATTTTAAAATATTAAACAGTGACATATTTAAAATATAAGCATAAAAAAAAACATTCATGCACAAATAAATAACGTGAAGGCCGCAGCAGTATCACGGTCACTTGAATTAACTCGCTATCAGTTATAAGATAAATAAATACAGTGGCAGGATTAAGTGGCGCTGGTAAACAAGAAGAAAGGATTAGAGCGGCCTGCCAATTAACAACAAATGGCCCCTTAAGTCTCTTTAAGCATAACATGGACTTCGTGCCTGTTTTAAATAATATCATTAAATGTTACAATAGCTAACCATACCAATAAATGCTAATAACCAAAAACATTAAATGAGACAATATTAATATATTATATTTATATTATTAATATAAAAACATTATATTAAATGAGATGGACGTAACGTTCACGAATATTTCCTCATACGGGGCACCAAATGTTCAATACCGGGGGGGGGGGGGGTCCGTACATGCCTTATGACCGGGAAATCCCGTTCTTGTATATTAAAAAATAAATAGTTGTGATAAATATTCGTGAACGTGAGCTAAGAAGTACGCCATCTCATGTTAATATGCATTTTATTGGTAATTAAGCTGTTATCCCTTATGGGGCAATTAGCGTTAATGGCTTAAATAATTTAATTTATTCTATTGGTTAACAGAGATTTGGGGGTTCAGGTCTCATATTATGAAATACGGCTTATCTGAATAGATTTCGCCTTGAGGTACTGTGACTTACTTCTTTGCCGCGCCGTCTCCGTCCAGAGTAGTGAGGCTCGGGAGCTGATTATAGTGAAAAGTATGCTTCAGAGGTAGCTTGATCCGTCCCCCATGGCAGCCGTCTTCTAAGTGAGGAGAGGGAAGAGAAGAGTCTAGTCCGGTGACGTCCCACTAGCGATCTCTGGTGCCATTCTTGTTAACTATGTGCCTCCTTTTTCCGCATTTTCTTATAAATTTGGTTTTATCCTCACCGCTTAAAGCTGTTTCACAGCGTGCAAATTGATTCTTATTTGGGTTTAAAATAATGAATAAAGATAGAGTTAAGAGAAAGTACACGCCAAGTTTGAATTTTATTGTGCTGCTCATAGTTTTAATTAAAAAAATGTTAGTAAAAATTAATGAAATATTAATTCATCACTTAAATGTTAATAAAATATATTATAATATATATATATATATATATATATATATATATATATATATATATATATATATATATATATATAATATAATAATATATACTCTATCTTTATTCATTATTTTAAACCCAAATAAGAATCAATTTGCAAGCTGTGAAACAGCTTTAAACAGTGAGAATAAAACCAAATTTATAAAAAAGCGCGGAAAAAGGAGGCACGTAGTTAACAAGAATGGCACCAAAGATTGCTAGTGGGATGACACCCTTATTCAGTATGTAGACTCTTCTGAAGGGAAGCCCCTCTAAGAGATAAGCAGTGGTGAAATGGGGCTTAATCCTTGCCTCTAGAGCAAAACACATGCCGTGTCTGCGGCGTTTTATGGCCACCATCGCTATGGGGGGGGGGGTGATAAATATGAGACCCGGGACTCCTAAAATATATACAACAGAAAAAAGAGTAGGAAAATCAGAGGCTGTAAATCCGGCACACATTATCAGTAACATAAAGAACTTCTAGGAAAATTTCTTTGTTTTCATCCCATCTTTTATTTTATTTTTTTATTAATTTACAATGAATTGGAGGGGAAAAAAATAAAATAATAAATATTGTTATATTTTTAATAACTTTACTCGCACAGTCCTGGAAGCTGGTCTCCTGAAATTAACTGTGGGAAAGAGGGAGCAACAAAGCACACAACCATCCAGGTCAGCATTCTACTGTATTTCCAACATAATAACAAATGGCATCAAATACAGGTAGCACTGGATTACAAGGAGATCCCATAATACAACAATAAAAACCCACTTTGTTTAAATTAGAATATCTGGATCTTTTCTCACATTTCAGAGGAATAGCATAAATGGAATTTTATTAGCATTATGTGTATATTTCTATATTTTCCCCTCCTCCATATTTATGTATTAAAATCAACTTATTTGTTGAATAATTTTCCTTGTGCCACCTATTATCCTATAGTTTACCTTTGTAGTTATTAAATTATAATAATTATTTTATTTGTATAAATCGTTTTTTCTTAATTGTCATTCTTTGACAAGATTGGACTATTGGAGATATTTATTTAGTCATTTAAGCAAAAATCTGGATTGGATTTGAAGGATTTTATTATTTCAAGTGGTTCATATATATAGTTGGAAAATCCAGTCAAAAAAAAAAAAAAAAAAAAAAAAAAAAAAATGGGAAATTTTAGATTCTGCCTCTTTCAATAAATTTTTGTAGCAACATCTCTGGTGGCGATGTATTACAGCCAAAAATGTTTCTACCGACCAGTATCTCTGTATCTAATACCCTTTAGCTAAGCACTCTCCACCCGTCCAACTCTTTGGTGAGAAAATTTTATTTTACTAATTAGACTGTTTTAACCATGTTTTTTCTTCAATTATTTTTAACAAAAAAAATCTACATATCTATCCCTAAAGCTGTATAACATGTTTATTTTAAAAATTCAAATTCTACTACTCTTTTTTTTCTATTTAAATACTCTTACTAACCTTGTTTGACATAATACAACCTTCAAAGATAGTTATTGGCAATTCTATGTCAATAAGGAATAAGTTGCAATTTACAGAACGAAAATTGGACATTCTGTTTTAAAGGGAATTTAATTGTATATTATCCTGATTTTGAAGCGCGATGATGTGGTGACAGTAAAAGAACTAAGGTGAGGTTTAGTCTTACAAAAATTGGATGAAACTTGAGTACATTTTTATCATTTATGCTATCTTATCCTAGGGCATAATTTTGATTACATTAATGGAACAATAAGAATTAAACATTTAGGATTAAACTCTGTGGATTTAGGAGAAAATTTAGATAAGTTTAGAGGGAAAATATTTGACAGATATGGCAACGATGATTTTAAAAGAATTGGTTGAGGATGGAACATCCATTGGAAAACATCAATATTTTTAAAAATTCTTTTTTACTCACTTACTGACTCTTTTATTCAATAATCCATTCGATTATATTAGGTATGTTTTATCATCATGTTATATTTATGTGCAATATTTTCATTAAAAAAAAAAAAAAAATGTAAAAATATACTTATATTATTTTTCTATTTTAGACTTTTATTATTTTACTTCCTTAAAATAATTGCATTGTATGTACATAGAAGTTAAGTTTTAGATGTTATTTCTGTTAAAAGTAATTTACAAAAACAGTAAATTTGATTTTCGATAGTACTAACAATAGTTTTTAGAACTATCGATAGTTTCAATTGTTTAATACTATCGATAATTTTACATCATGATCAAACTGTAATCGGATAAATTTCTCCTCTTGCCAATTCTTTTAAAGTCCATGTGAACTAAGAAATTGTCAGAATTTCATGGCTCATAGTTATCAGTGGTTACATCGATGTTAGTTTTTCCTATACTGAATAGTGTGTTTCTTTACATACTTTATTTTTGAATTATCAATTTATTGGTTTACTGCTTAGATTGCTCGTTTTTGAAGAATGTTTCAATAATCCATTTTTTTATCTAATATTATCGAATAAAGGTGTTTTTGTTTGTGTGTCGTATAAAATGTTGATTATAATCATCAAATTTAGGCCAATATTAACTGTATTATGCAAAAAAATCTTTCACCTTCTTCTGTTAATTTATTTTTTCTTAATTCAAATATAATGAGAAAAAAACAAACATAAGTATTGCAACGCAGTCATTTTTTGGGGGTATTTTCTTCTAGATTCTATTGAAACCACCATGAATGCACTAGGAGAAAATAATATGACATCCTGAAAGAATTCAGAGAGATGAAGATAGATTATCAAGTTTAAAGAATGATTGGTTTAATGGTGTTTTTCACAAACTCCCTGATTCGGACTTCGGTCCGGGTTTAAGGTTCAAATACTCCTATTTGCTTCGTGCCAATATGGCCCTACCTTTAATTCATAACTTAAAGCGAACTAAACATGTTCGGCTCAGATCTAAATACCTAAAATATTTTATTTAAAACATTATATTGTTCTGAGAAATAATAGAAAAAATTGAAAAAAGTTTATCAAAATTTGGAGAAAAAATTAATAAAGATAGTAGGTTAATTGAAATAAGATTGAGAGAAATAAGAAGGTTTATTATAGTAAAAATAAGTAAAATGTTTATAAACATTCATTATAACAAAATTTACTTAAACTGGTTATATTTATTTATTTAAAGGTTCATTATTGAAAATAATAAACCAAAAGCTTTCATATAGTTTTTTTTTTCTTTAATGTCTTGGCATGCTGATTCCTAAGAACTTAACATATTTCCTCTATCTTTATAAATGCCCGAGTTATGAGCTTATGAAATCTCTAATCGGCTTTTGAAACAAAATGACGGATGGTAATGTCGAGTTTCATCGATCATGAGGTAATCTGTGACTTTGTTGCCAAATCTCAAGAAAATTGGTCCAGTAATCCAGCTCAGTGAACAGCTGTGGACAGTGGATAGACAGATTTTTTTTTTTTTTTTCATTCGATATTTGGATCGGTTACTAGGAATTTCACACTCCAATTGTCAAACCTTCCACCGACCACTGTCAAAACCCATATACACAAGGACAGAGTTTACTATTGCATACTTCAATTATATTAATAGGGTGCATGCTTCATTGTGTAGCTTTCTATTTTCTGAAATCTAATAAAATCAAATTCAAATATAAATTAAATTATGCTTTTTTTTTTAGAAACCTTCAAAATTGGCATGAGTTTTTTCAGTGCATAATTATAAGTTTTTCAACAGTTTAATCTTCTTCAATGTCTTACAAGCTTCATATGTTATAAAAACAATTAAACTTTTGTACTTCTTAGTGGTAGGGAGACATTGCAACTTTTCTAAGATTTGTTGATAAATACAAATAAAATTAATAATAATTCGCATTATCAGTAACATTCAGTTCTATAGTTCTGTAGAAAAATTCCTTTATTATCATCTAACAAATGAAAAGAATAATTACCAGTAACAAGCAAAGCTTCTAGAAAAGTCCTTTATTTTGAATACCCTTTTTTTTTGTCTTCGTTTTTTCATTTACAATAAACAGCCAAAAAAATAAAATAATAAAATAAAAACCTGTTTTTTAAGAAGAAAATTTTCTGAAAAAAATCTTATAAAATTTAAATTTCATGTAATACATGCAGATATATTGTAATAAATAATGAGACAAATATTGTTTCTCTTCTAATCATCTACAGAAAGGAGTATTTAATGTTAAAGACTGTGAGGCCTACAAAAACTGTACAGCCATCTAAATATTTCTGATCTTAGGCCCGCCATCAGGAGAGGACAGGCCAAAATTCCTGGGGCCCAATAAGAGTTGAATAAAAGAATCTATACAGTCAAAAATTTCGTTGAACAAATATATAAAAATAAAAAAAATCATTTCAACCTATAATAAATAATATCACGCACTTCTGTCATACTCTAACAGTGTAGCCTAATTCTATGCTATGCTTTTAATATGTAAAAAAATACTTTTAATATTAATATCCAAATGAATTACTGAATTTTGGATGTTATTGGTAACTAGGAATGAAAAAAAAAAAATGAAAAGATTTATCGGGAAAAAATATTATTGAAAAATAATTATTATCTTTTAATAATACAAATTTATACCTCAGAGGTTAAAATTATACAGTAGATATGTTCATTTTAATACATAAATAGCATATAAAATATAAGTATATATATAGATGTATATATACTTAAAATATAAATATTTAAAGATCATACATTAAGATAAATGTACAATTATTCAAGTAATATATATTTAAAAAAATCCCTTTGTTTCTATTCCTCTGAAATGATGCAGGCAAAAATTCAGATCTTCTGATTTAAAAAAGTGGGGTTTTATTCTAATTTTTGAGCGGGTTATTGTATATCAATAAACAAAAAGAAAAAAATAATTATGATATCTAAGTACAGAAATTTTCCTTGAAGATCTTCAGGTTACTGTTAATGTAAATTATTATTCCTATAATTTGTCGGGTAATAACAAAGAAATTTTAACAGCTAACAAATTTTAGGAATAATAATTCATATGAAAATTTCTTTATTTTGAATGACATTTTTTTTTTTAATTAGAAGATTTTCTGGATATATTCTTACTGCTATCACTTCAGAGGAATGAAAACAAATGAATTTTCCTAGAAACAGTGCATATTATTGATAATATGATTTACATATAAAATTAAATTAAAAACTGTGGGCTGTTAGTCAAAATTCCTATGTTTTGAACCACCAATATAAAAAAAAAAAAAATTATTCATTTACAATAAACTGGTTAAAAAAAGAATAAAACCGCAATTTTTTTTTTTTAAATTTAGACCATTTGGGAAATTTTTTTCATGTGATGTCAGGTGTAAAAACAGAGTAATTTTCTTTATAAAACCTCCATTTTTTCTTTCCATTTCTTTCATGTCATTTCAGAAGTGTAAAAAAAAAAAAAGTAATTTCCTAGAAGCACTGCACTACATATTACCGATGGCATTGTTTACACAGAAAATAAAATAAAATTTTTGGACCACTGGGATAGCCGGTCAACACCTAATAAATTATAGGAATAAGAATTCACATTATCAGTAATATGAAAATTTCTTTATGTTAAACACCATCTTTTTTTTAAATTTTATTTATTCATTTACAATGAGCTGTAAAATACAAAAGCATAAAATCCTTTTCTTTTTTTTAATTACCAAATTTTCTATGCTGATGGTATTTCAGAGAATGAAAACAAATGAATTTTCCTAGAAGCAGAGTATATTATTGGTAATGTGATTTACACAGAAAATTAAATTAAAGATTCTGGACCATTGACTTAGCTGTTTGTCATGATTCACATTATCAGTAACACAAAGAACTTCTAGAAAAATTTCTTTATTTTCTTATACTTTCTTTTTAATCATTTGCAATAAACAGAAGTAAAAAAAAAATAAATGAATAAAAACCCACTTTCTTTAAATTAGAGGATCTAGATTTTAGATCACATCCTTTCGGAGGAATAGAATCAATGGATTTTTTTTAGTATTATGTGTAAAGTTGTATATTTTGTTCTCCCTTATGATATGAAAATCAACTTATTTCCTGTAGAATTTTCCTTGTGCCAGCTAGTAAAGTTTAGTTTACTTCTGTGGTACAAATTTGTATTATAAAAATATAATGATTTTTTCATTAACATTTTTTTTTTTTATAAATGTTTTCATTCCTTGTGACCAATATCCGAAATCCAGTAAACCATTTTTTCCACTTTAGAGGATTTTGATTATCTTTCTTCAAAGCCTCAACATAAAGACAAAGTGGTAAATCACGCTATGAAATTGGAACCGACCATAACTATATATAGTATTGAAAAATATGGTCAAAACAAACAGATCTTTAAATGACTCTAAATTGGAATCATCATGACCACGTGACTTCGACTTTTAAAAATAAACACCCTAATATTGGTTGCAGGATTATACCACTGAATAGTAGATATTAATATTAAAGGTATTCTCTGTATCATAGAAGCATAAAATAGGGAGCGAATATTGATTTAATAAGGAAAAAAAAATTATAAAAAAAAAAAAATTAAAATTTAGTTTAATTATTAATTTTAAATTGTGAACCAGCATTACTTATATTTTTAAATGCAGGTCATTTGATAGTAGAATGAGGACTGGTTGCTGCCCAGGAGTGGCAGTATCCCAGGTGTAGTTGCCTTTAGGTAGTTTGAACTTTTACTCCTTGGGTGCAGCACAGGCGTGACTGTAGGATGTAAAACTGACTCCCATTCGTTGTTTTTAGTAACTTCATGTTATTTTAAGTATCCTTAAGTTATTTAAGGAGTCCTTAGGTGAGAATCCTTGGAATAGAGTGATAATAGACGCGATAAAGTGGAATATTTCGAGTTTGAAGCTAGATATCGCAGCGCCGCTTGTTCCCACCGTTATGGGGATTCATTAGGCAACTAAATTATGATTCAGAATAGACGGTAGTTATCGCTTCTCGGCCTATTGGCTAAGATCAAAGTGTAGTATCTGTTCTTATCAGCTTAATCTCTGGTACGACTTCCATCGGAAGTCCAGAAGATTAAACTGATTTTTGGAAAATGACGGAGTGCTAGGGGCTTGCTCCACCTCTGTCGCGGGTTGACCCGGTATTGCAGTACCTCCGGGAACGGCCCATTTAATTAAACCATCAACCAAAGTCTCACATCAATATCATGGTTGAAAGTCTTTTTTGTAGTGGACTTTACGTTTTGTAATTGAACATGTCTAGCGTTACTTTATATAACGTTCGAATATAAGTGTTTCCGTGTGGGTTGGGTCATCCTCTCTTTCCCTCTGGGTAATTCCATTTGCTCCCTGAAAATAAATGATCCCTATATCGAAGAAAACTTCATCAATAGGCAACAGTAGATCGAAACGGGCATACGCGATCGAATTACGATTAAAAAAACGGAACCAAAACTCCCGATTACCCTATAAACGATCCCTACATCGAAGAATATTTCAACAGTAACAATAAATAGAAATGCGTCTTCGCGATCGGAAACCCGTTTGAAAAAGCGGAATCAGAACCCTCGATTAACCAAAAACGATTCCTATATCGAAGAATATTTCGGTACAACTTTACAAGAGGGGCGCGTTATCCCGAAGGTCGCCGGACTAGCACACTCTAGCGCCATTTGTGCTAACTGACTGCGTTGTATTCATATCTGACATTCGTATTCATTGGAATTATTACTGCCTTAATTAGATATTATTTAAAATTGTTAGTGCTGCCGACTTCCGGTGATCTGTGGAAGTTGTAGTAAGAATTTAAAGGAGTGATAATTTAAATTACTGTAAGGACCGTAATTAAATTTGGACCGGGTGACCTTCGAGTAAGTTTGGAAGGAACCAGTGATAACGCGCCCTTCTTGTGAAGTTGTATCCCCTGGATTACCCAATAAAGGATCTCTATATCGAAAAAAACTTCAACAATAATAGTAAATCGAGATGTTTCGCGATCGAAAATCCGATTCAAGAAACGGAATCAGAATCCCCAATTAATAATCTATCGCTATTTCGAAGAAAACTTCAACAATAACGGTAAATTTCCATGAAAAATCCGATATTAAATTCCGAACCAGAACTCCCTAATGTCTTATTAACGATCTCTATATCCAAGAAAATTCAAACGATAACAGTTAATAAAAAAAATTGGCATTCAAAATAAAGAAATTTTCATATGAATGTGAAGTATTGTTCTTATAATTAGTTAGGAGTTAGCTGTACCTGTACCAATAGTCCAAAAATTTTAATTTAGTTTATGTGTAAATCATGCCATCAGTGCTTCTTGGAAAATAACTACAAAAAAAAAAAAAAAAGACAAAAAGAAAGAATAACGGAGGGGTTCAAAGTATAGGAATTTCCCAAGAAGCTTTGCACGCCATTGACAATGTGAATTATTATTCCTAAAATTTGTTAGGTGTTAAAATTCTCTGTTATTTCCCAACAAATAAAATTAATAATAATTCCCATTATCAGTAACATTCAGTTCTGTAGAAAAATTCCTTTATTATCATCAAACAAATTAAAAGAATAATTATCAGAAACAAGCAGAGCTTCTAAAAAAGTCCTTTAATTTGAACACCCTTTTTTTTTTCATTTACAATAAACTGCCAAAAATATAAGATATTAAAATAAAAACCTGCTTTTTTTTAAGAAGAAAATGTTCTGAAAAAAATCTTGTAAAATTTATATTTCATGTAATACATGAGATATATTGTAATAAATAATGAGACAAATATTGTTTCTCTTCTAATCATCTACAGAAAGGAGTATTTAATGTTAAAGACTGCGAGGCCCACAAAAACTGTATAGCCATCTAAATATTTCTGATCTTAGGCCTGCCATCAGGAGAGGGCAGACCAAAATCCCTGGGGCCCAGTAAGAGTTGAATAAATGAATCTATACAATCAAAAAGTTTGTTGAACAAATATATGCAAATCCAAAACTCATTACAACCTATAATAAATAATATCACGTACTTTTATCATACTCTAACAGTGTAGCATAATTCTATGCTATGCTGCTAATATGCAAAAAATACTTTTAATATTAATATCCAAATGGTTTACTGAATTTTGGATGTTATTGGTCACTAGGAATGAAAAAAAAAATTAAAAGATTTATCGGGAAAAATATTAATGAAAAATAATTACCTTTTAATGGTACAAATTTGTATCTCAGAGGTTAAAATACTACAGTAGATATGTTCATTTTAATACATAAATAGCATATAAAATATAAGTATTTAAAGATCATACATTAAGATGAAATAAAAGTACAATTATTAAAGTATTATATAAAAAAAATTCCATTGTTTCTATTCCTCTGAAATAATGCAGGAAAAAAATTCAGATCTTCTTATTTAAATAAGAAAAAAAGTGGGTTTTTATTCCTTTTTTTAGCGGGTTATTGTATATCAATAAACAAAAAGAAAAAAAAAAATTATGAAATCTAAGTAAAGAAATTTCCCCTAGAAGGTCTTCATGTTAGTATTAATGTAAATTATTATTCCTATAATTTGTTGGGTAATAACAAAGAAATTTTAACGCCTAACAAATTTTAGGAATAATAATTCACATTGTCAATGTTGTCAATAAAAAGAATTATTCATTTACAATAAACTAGTTAAAAAAAGAATAAAGCCGCAATTTTTTTTTTTTTTAAATTTAGACCATTTGGGAAATTTTTTTCATGTGATGTCATAGGTGTAAAAACAGAGGAATTTTCTTTATAAAACCTCCATTTTTTCTTTCCATTATTTTTTTTAATTTAGATTTCAGAAAAATTCTTTCATGTCATTTCAGAAGTGTAAAAAAAAAAAAAGTAATTTCCTAGAAGCACTGCACTAAATATTTCCGATGGCATTGTTTACACAGAAAATAAAATAAAATTTTTGGACCACTGGGATAGCTGGTCAACACCTAATAAATTATAGGAATAAAAATTCACATTATCAGTAACATGAAAATTTCTTTATTTTAAACACCATCTTTTTTTTGAATTTTATTTATTCATTTACAATGAGCTGTAAAATACAAAAGCATAAAATCCTTTTCTTTTTTTTAATTACCAAATTTTCTATGCTGATGGTATTTCAGAGAATGAAAACAAATGAATTTTCCTAGAAGCAGAGTATATTATTGGTAATGTGATTTACACAGAAAATTAAATTAAAGATTCTGGGCCATTGGCATAGCTGTTTGTCATGATTCACATTATCAGTAACACAAAGAACTTCTAGAAAAATTTCCTTATTTTCATATATATATATATATATATATATATATATATATATATATATATATATATATATATATATATATTTTAATTATTTGCAATAAACAGAAGTAAAAAAAAGAAGAATAAAAAGTTTAATTATTAATTTTAAATTGTGAACCAGCATTACTTATATTTTTAAATCCAGGTCATTTGATAGTAGAATGAGGACTGGTTTATTTTCATATATATTTTTTTTTAAACATTTGCAATAAAGACGAGTAAAAACAAAATGAATAAAAATCCACTTTCTTTAAATTAGAGGATCTAGATTTTAGCTCACATCCTTTCAGAAGAATAGAATCAATGGAATTTTTTTAGTATTATGTTTAAAGTTGTATATTTTGTTCTCCCTTATGATATGAAAATCAACTTATTTCCTGTAGAATTTTCCTTGTGTCAGCTAGTAAAGTTTAGTTTACTTCTGTACAATTTTGCACAAAATACAAATTTGTATTATAAAAGTATAATAATTTTTCATTAATATTTTTTTTTTATAAATGTTTTCATTCCTTGTAACCAATATCCGAAATCCAGTAAACCATTTGGATATTAATATTAAAGGCATTTTCTGTATCATAGAAGCATAAAATAGGGAGCGAATATTGATATAATAAGAAAAAAAATTAAAAAAAAAAAAAAAAAATTTAGTTTAATTATTAATTTTAAATTGTGAACCAGCATTACTTATATTTTTAAATGCAGGTCATTTGATAGTAGAATGAAGACTGGTTGGTGTCCTGGAGTGGCAGTATCCCGGGTGTAGTTGCCTTTAGGTAGTTTGAACGTTTACTCCTTGGGTGCAGCACAAGCGTGACTGTAGGATGTAAAACTGACTCCCATTCGTTGTTTTTAGTAACTTCATGTTATTTTAAGTATCCTTAAGTTATTTAAGGAGTCCTTAGGTGAGAATCCTTGGAATAGAGTGATAATAAACGGGATAAAGTGGAATATTTCGAGTTTGAACCTACATATCGCAGCGCCGCTTGCTCCCACCGTTATGGGGATTCATAACCCGAAAAGATTGTCCTGTGTTCCTTGCATAATGCTAGCCGTGTTGTCCGCTGTAGACCGGGTAAAAGTCAATTTATTTTAGGATTGAGGGTGACTACGTATTGGTGGGTCACCCTTTGCCCGGGTTGGTCAGCGGGCAGCATTGCACACAGTGCCCGGTGCCCAGCTGTGGTAAGGAGTACATAAACAGTGCATGGACGGCGGGCTTACAGTCAGTGATGCACCACGTCTCCGCAGGGCACCGTCTCGTGGGCATAAAACCCCGTTATTATTGCCGTATATGCAAGAATTATATTCAAGAAAGGCCCAAAATCACCACACACCCGTGCTTAGCGCGAGCGGTGGCTCCAGTGGTGGAAATGACGGGGACCGCCTTCAAGTGCGCAGAGTACGGAGATGTGTTTCCTACATCCCGAGGGCTGCAGAACCACGTCACAACGACGCATGCGCCGATGCCCCATTCCGAAGAGGCACCCGCAGACCCAACCGAGAATTAAATGCGGGCTTGGTCACGCATGCCTGTGCTAGGCCACCGAGTCCTGTCGCAGAAGAAGAAGGCGCCGACCGGAGGACTGCAGTTGAGGAAGCCGATAACCAGAATCAAGTTGAATAATAGGTGATTGTGGGTGAGTTCCGAGGGACACTAAGTGGCGAATCGGGACGCCCAGAGGACAGGAGGGTAAAAAAATTTATAAGTTTTTTTACCCGATGTTATTTTTATTTTAGTGTTTTCTTTTATATTTATTTTTGACTTAGAGTGAGTGATGGACAAGAGGTAATTTGACCGAAATTTGTTATTAGACGTTAGTAGCGCTGTGAAGTTAAATTCGCGCATGAAAAGTGCAAACTAAAAACATTTTTTGAAAACCTCAATTTACGTAATTTATTACGCAAATGGGGGATTCCGAAACTCCCGTCGAGGGTCCGAAAAATCTGGAATGTTCTTCTATGGAACATGAAGAGGAGTCTCCAAAATTCCTAAGGGTGGGGAAAATGGCCGCTGACCTGGAGCCCAAATACATAATGGCGGCGGGAAAATTAACAAATACTTATGCTCGATTAGCGATGCCGTCGGAGCTACGTACGACGAGGAAATGAAGAAGTGGGTCTCCCCAACTGTGCATAGGGTTGACAGGATGATCGATACCCTAAAGTTGTCAAAGGAGGAGACAGCTCAGACCCGGGCAAAAGAGAGGAAGGGGATAGGGAAGGACCCTGGAGGTGTGGCGGGGCCATCTAGGAAGCAAGTGACATAGACTCCTAGGGTCCAGAGAGGAGAACGTGAAACGGTCAAACGCGTGACCTTGGTCACGGAAACGACCGAAAACGAAGAGGAGGGGCCGTGGATAGAGGCGAGGAAGAAAAAAAGGCTGAGACCCAGAGGTAGGGCCGAGGAGGAGAAGGAGAAGGCACCCCGAAAGAAGACATTTACGGACGTGCTGTGGAAAGTGGCCCTTAAGTCGAGCCCCAAACCCCAGGAAGAGATAGTCACCTACATCACGGTGAAAGGAAGGGGACTGACGGTAACTGGTCCCCCAGTAAGATTTTTGAACAACTCCCATCCAAGGAGGACCTTGGATTGAAGGGGTCGACCAGGCCAGAAAGATCTTAAGCTGGAGCAAAATGGCGGAAAAGGGGCTTGCCAAGACGAGGTGGCCACGAATAGAGGTCAGAAGTGTCCCCAAACACTGGGAAGAAGAGACGTTGGAGAGACCCCTGTGGGGGAAGATTCCACTGATCGTGTAAGGAGAAAGAGAGGATGGGGTAGATGAGACCCTGCTTCTCCACCCCAGTAAGAAGTGGACTCACGAACAGTTGGGTGATGGAGACCCACTCATCCATCAGACTAGCGTTAATGAAGCTGTCTGAGAATGACGTCAGCGGAGGATGGTGGAGCCTCTCCATGAGAGACTCCCTCGACCCCCCCCCCCCCGCTCTGCCTGAAGTGCCAAGACTATGGCCACCCGGCGAAGTCCTGCAGCAAGGAGATTGCGTGCAGATGGTGCAGAGGTACCGGGCACAAGACAAGTGAGTGGCAGAGGAGCCGCCCCTGGCTGCAGGAACTGCAAGGCGAAGGGCAGAGAGGGGAAGGACCTCCAGCATTGTGCGGGCAGCAGGGAGTGCCCGATACACCTGGAGACATGGGCCGAAGACGAATGCTCGCGGATGAGTTACGTACTCTCGCCCGGAGCGTTGACATCATGGCGATCCAGGAGCCATGGTGTCAGAAAAATGTGATTGCCGGATTTGGTGTAGCGTCGAGGGTTGTCGCTCTGAGCAGTGGAGGTAGGAGGCCCAGAGCTGCAATAGTGATTGTCAATCCTGCCCTCGACGTGATGGAGCTGAAGAATTTCACCACAGTAGATCAGGCGGCATGTTATGTAAGATGGGGCGGCATCACGTTCGCCCTCGTGTCTACGTACATGCCGCCGAGACCGGCTAACGCCGATGAAAGTATAGCTGCCGTGGAGGCTGTCGCGCAAAGGTATAGAAACGCGATAGTCTGTTCCGACACCAACTCGTGGAGCAGGGCCTGGGGTTCAGTGCGTACAGATGTCAGAGGAAGAGCCATAGAAGAGAGCCTGGCGAGGTGTCAACTCGTGGTCATCAACGAGCCTTCTGGCCCCAAATTTGTTGGAGCGAGGATCGACATGACACTCGCCACGGCTACCATGGCGCGGCGCATTGCAGACTGGGCCCTACGGTCCGACACGAGCTCCGACCACCGGGTCAACGCCTTCAGTGTGGTGCAGGAGGAAGGCGGGAACGCCCTAGAAGTGGACAAGGGCTTTGTGAAGAGGCAGGGACTCGAGGCGCTACCGGAGGCACTCCGGACCAGAGTTGGCGAGACCCCCAACCAATGGAAGAGGATATTGAGAGAGGATACCATCGAGGAGTGGAACGAACGGTGGATGGGAAGTCAGAAAGGGGCTACTCTGAGGAGGTTCTTTCCCACCGCCCAAGAAAGACAGAGGGCGAGATGGGTCATCCCTGATTACTGGCTCTCGCAGATGTTGACAGGGCATGGAGGTTTTCGGGGGAAACTACAGGAACACGGAAAGGACATAGACCCCCGGTGCCCCACCTGTGGAGTCCCTGAGATGGCAGAGCACGTCATCGTATCCTGCACCGCAGTAGAAGGACACCGAGCCAGGTTGTTGAGAAAAATCGGGATCTTCGCCATCGCCGAGTCGGACTTTCCCCATCTGATGGAAGAGGAGGCATATTCTTTCTTCAAGGATTTCGTTTACAGGTGGGAGGAGGTGGTTAGCCGGGAACACTTAACCCTGGGAAGGGCCAGATCACCCAACTTCGGTGAACCTCATGTTTGACGCACCCTGGAGGAAATTGGATCCGGACGGATGCAGTGAACCAGGAAGGCTGAACCAGTTTCCGGATGGATCCAGCTGGAGATGGGATCCGGATGGATGCAGTGGACCAGGAGGGCTGGACGGCAACGGACAGATGCAGAGCGCCGGGAGGGCTTACCACGCCGCCCGGCAGAGGATAAGGTGCGCAACCGTGCACCGGACTGCACCACAGTAGCAGGATTACTATTGTTCCCTCAATTAAATAGTCCTCAAAATTACCTGTAAAATAAGAATTTTAAAATAAAGTGTTGATTTATGGGAGCAGTGGCATGCGTTCTCCCAGCGCAATACCCCACTGCTCCCGAATCCCGTATGACCGAAAGGTCGTGAAGGGTGAAAAAAAAAAAAAAAAAAAAAAAGGATCCGAGTCGTGAATGATCATGAAGATGTGACTGTCTCCTTTGAGAACTGCATAGAAGCATTTGAGTCGGTGAAAACAAGGAAGGTTGAGATATACGCCGCCCTAAAGATCTCCCTGCGGACCAGGTACAGGGAGGTGAAGATAGCCCCAATAGTCGTGGGCGCCCTGAACCCGTGGGACCCCAACAATGATAAATACCTGAGGGGGATCACCACTGGAGCGTTCCTGTAGAAGATGAGAAGGCTGGTGACGTGCGAGACATTGGCCTGGTCCAGGTGCACCAGGATATAGGGCATGCGTCTCCGGAGCCGTTTACTTCAAGGGGAATGTCCGGAGGAGTGGAAGGGGAATTGTCGTGTCACTGATCGGTTCTTAGGCCAGGAAACCATGTTGAAAAGTAATGGTCCTCATGTTGTGTATAGTGAGGTGTACTTATGAAAGATAAAGTATTGTAATAAAGATATTGTGAATTTATAAATCCAATTAGTATGTAAAAGTTATGGATTGCAAAATTAATTTTAAAATTAATCTTTTTATCTATTCTTATCTGATGCAAATTAGCGACGCTTAATTCGTGAGGGACCCAATTTTGGTATCTTTCCTATCAGCTGCCAATGACGGTGGACAGTAGAATTTGGCGATCCTAGTTTTTCTGCAAATTCTTCAACTGCTACAACAGGACTTCCTTCAACAGTAGCCAGGAGTTCGTAGTCAAGCTCTATTGGTCGACCTGTTCAAGGCTCGTCTTCAAGTTTGCGGATTCCTGCTCGAAACTTTTCAAACCATCTCTGCACTTGTCATTCACTTATTCCATATATTTCTAAAAGTTTTCAATAAGTTGAAGCAGCATTTTCTCCTTTATCAAACTCCCAAAGCATAACATGGTGTAAGTGGTTTTTGGAGAGATCTATTTTAATTGAAATTTCAGCACAGACTAATTAACTTTCTCCAGCAAGAAGATGATAAACAGAAGAGTACGTAATGCTATAATGAACGAAATGTGTAAACATAATTTAATTGTAAACAGACAGATTTTTAAAACTGACATTACTTATGGTATGACCTGGTATATATTGGAAAAGGCCCTCTAATATTACCGGTTCCGTTTCTTAATATTTCTGTTCTTTTTATTTTTATACCGGTTTATTGTATATGAATATTTTCCTAAAAGTTCTTCATGTTACTGTTAATGTGAGTTATTATTCCTATAATTTGTTAGATGATAATAAAGGAATTTTAACACCTAACAGATTACAGGAATAATAATTAACATTATCAATAACGTGCAAAGCTTTTTGGAAAATTCCTATATTCTGAAGCATCCTTCTTTTTCTTCTTTCTTATTTCTAAATGGAAGACTATAATTTTAACCAGTAAATGGATAGTGAAGAAAAAGATTTTCCTTATTTAAAATTTATTGACAATTGAACCACCAAATTATCAATGTTTCGGATTTCTGCCCCATCATTAGGACCATACTTATTATATGAAACATATTTAGAAAAAAGAACAATCAAATGTTTAAAAAAATTTTCATCAAAAATGAAAAAAAGATGATGATCAAAAATATTTTTTAAAAAAACTGTATACATTTACTTAATAATTAAAAATGTCCTTTATAAAACCATCTGCATTAGGCTGTTTTATTTCAATGTTATCTTTAATAAGTATGGTCCTGATGATGAGGCAGATCCCAGAAATTTTGATAATTTGGTGATCTAATTATCAATAAATTTTAAATAAGGAAGATCTTTCTTTTCACTGTCCATTTACTAGTTTCTTTTTTTTTATTTTATTCATTTACGGAAAACTGGTTTGAAAAAAGAAAGAAAGATCATTTCAGAGGTCTAAAAAAAGGCATTTTTCTTGAAGCACTACATATTATTGATTACTTGATTTTGCAAAGAAAATAAATTAAAATTTGAGGACCACTAGATAGCTTATAATATATAACAGACTATATGAATAATGATTCACATTATCAGTAACATGAAAATTTCTTAATTTCGAACCCCATTTTTTTTAATTCTTTTTTTTTTATATTCATTTACAATATACTGGTAAAAATACAAAAGAATCAAATGCTGTTTGTTTTTTTAATTAGAAATTTTTTTGGATATGTTCTGGCTGTCTTCATTTCAGAGGAATTCAAACAAATGAATTTTCCTAGAAACAGTGCTAATATGGTTTGTACATGCAATATAATTTACACAGAAAATTACATTAAAGATTTTGGGCCATTGGAATAGCTGCTTCTAATAATTCACATTATCAGTAACATAAAGAGCTTCTAAATAAATTTCTTTATTTTCATCTCAATATTTTATTTATTTATTTATTTTTGTATTTATTTACAATAAACTGTAGGGGAAAAAACACAATAAAAACCGACTTTTTTTAAATTAGAAGATCTGGATTTTTTCTCACAACATTTCAGAGGAATAGAATCAATAGTATTTTTTCAGCATTATATGCATAGGTGTATATTTTTCCCCCCGAGGTAAGTATAATTCACCCAGTAAAGTATAATTTACCTCTGTGGTACAAATTTGTATTATAGAAATATTATTAATATTTTTCATTAATAATTTTTTTTTTAAATACAAATTTTTCCTTTTTTGTTATTCCTTTTGAATAATATCTGAAATTCAGTAAACCATTTTGATACTAATATTAAAGGTATTTTTTGTTTCATTGAAGCATAACGTAGAGAGCGAATACTAACGTAATAAGAATATCAATTCCAAAAATTATAATTTAATTTAAGTATTAATTTTATATTGTAAACCAGCATTACTTATATTTTTAAATGAAGCTTATTTCTTAGTAGAAGCAGGTGTGATTGCTGCCCAGGAGTGGATAGTAGCCCACTTATTGTCCTTGAGGTAGTTTGAGCTTTTACTCCTTGGGTGCAGCATGGGTGTGATTGTGATAGGTAAAGCTGACTCGCATTCGTTGTTTTTAGTAACTTCTTGTTATTTTAGGTATCCTTAAGTTATTTAAGGAGTCCTAAAGTGAGAATCCTGTCAATAAAGTGATAAGAGACGCGGTATATGAGACACGATAAGTAATAAAGTATATTTTTTGAGTTTGAAACTAGATATTGGTGCGCTGCTTGCTCCCACCATTATGGGGATTCATTAGGCAATTAAATTAGGGCTCATCTGAAATTGTAGCCAGTCACCAGCACACAGGCATTGCTGTCTGGGCTGGTGAAGGAGGAGATGTGAGAGAGATCTAGCCAGGTGTCTGATTGTTGGATGAAAGGTAGACAATCCTCCCAGCGCACAATCCTCCCAGTGGATACCCATCCAGTGGAGCATCCAGAAGGACATCCCATTGGTGTTATATGGAGATGCCACAGTGAGGATCCATGAAATGCATCGGTTGATCAGGATCTTTCGCCACTAGAAGCAGCAGATGGAGAGGGAAGAGCCACTCTGGCAGAAAACGGTACAAAGAAGAGTCCCAGAGTGCTTGAAGGATTCATCTGACTCCAGCTACTTCCTCCAAACCAGCGAATACATGTCCTTCACCGACTAGCGATTCCAGCTGGTTCCTCTGAATGGTCATTGGAGGTAGGAGTGTGAAAAATTCAGATCTAAAAAAAATAAAAGTGGGTTTTTATTCCTTTCTGCTTTTTTTTTTTTTTATTAGTTTATTGTACATGAATAAAAAAAAGAGAAAAATATGATGGGATCAAAGTAAAGAATTTTCCCTTGAAGTTCTTCATGCTACTGTTAATGTGAATTATTTTTATTCCTATAATTTATTTGGCGATAATAAAAGAATTTATTGTAACAAATTATAGAAATAATAATTCACATTATCAATAATGTGCTAGGTTTCTTGGGGAATTCCTATATTTTTAACCCTTTTTTTTCTTTTCTTTATTCATTTACAATAAACTGGTAAAAAAAAAGAAGAACAAATGCTTTTTTTTTTTAATTAGATCTTTTGGAAAAATTCTTTCATATCATTACAGAGGTCTAAAAACAAATTAATTTTCCTAGAAGCACTGCATGTTACCGATGACATGATTTACACAGAAAATAAATTAAAATTTTTGGACCACTGGAATAGCTGTCAACACCTAACAAATTTAATGAATAATATTGAATAATTAATAGTTGATTGTAAAAATTATAATGCAGAAATAAGATGGTCTGGAAAGCTGTCAAATTCACTCAATTTCAATCAAAAAGGCTCAGAAATAGTATAACCTATTTACTAGAAACCGATGTTTCGACCCACTTTGCTGCTCTTCATCGGGACTAAATAAACAAGATGCAAAAAAATAAAATAATGATATATACATTGAATTATATAAAAATTTACTAAGTAAATAATTAAACAGACAATGAGAAAAAATTTAGAATTTGTAAAATGTAATTAGATTAAACTGATAAGAGTAATGATAATCACTAATTTGTTTTTATTTTTATTAATTGTCATTACTCTATCAGTTTAATCTTATTACATTTTACAAATTCTCATTATTTACTTTGTAAATTTTTATATCATTCACTGTATATATCATTGCTTTATTTTTTTATCTTGTTTATTTAGTTAGAGATTGATAAATTATTTGCCACTTCTATAAATTTGTTTTATTGAAAACTAGTTTCGAATGTTATACATTCATCCTCAGTTCTAAAAACACACAAAAAATTCAAAAATAAGCAATTCAAAATATAGTTTGGTATTATTATACATATTAATTAGATTAATATAAATGAGTATTATAAAACATTTATGAATTATGAATTTAATTAAGACAAGAAATATAATACATGTTGGTACTCACCAAGGTTTAAATGGATTATATCAAACAGAAAAGTTTGTACTGGTTTCTTCTCGCATTGTACTAACAATGAACGAAAGGTAAGTAGGATGCTTTCAGGTAAACAGTTTAAGGTTATAGGAAGAGATCCTATCAAATCCTACTCCCTGTATTTCAAACCCCAACATCCCAAAAAGAGGCTAAGGAGAAAAAAAAAAAAAAAAAAACGGTTTAAGGATCAGGGTTTATCCAGTAAAGCCGGTGAGTTATTGTTTTTTCTGTTATAGATGGTAATAAATAAATTTAAGATTGGACTATTGGAGATATTTATTTGGTCATTTAAGCAAAAATCGGGATTGGATTTGAAGGATTTTATTATTTCAAGTGCTTCATATATATTTAATTTGAGGCTGTTTTCAACGTGATGTATTAATTTAACTCCTGAGTTTTTGATGAATCTATGATTATTTTCATTTAAATTAATTGCAAAGTTGGAATTATCTGTCTTATTATTATATGCACCTGTATGTTCCTTTAATCTCCAATTTAGCCATCTTCCAGTTTTTCCCGTGTATTTGGCTGCACAATCATTACAATTTAGTTTGTATACTCCGCTTTTTTGGAAAGGATCTATTTTGTCTTTAGGAGAAGAGATATATGAGGAAAGGGTTTTTTCTATTTTAAATGCAGGATTTAATCCTAGTTTTTTTCAATTCATTTCCGACTTTGGTGGATATAGGGCCGTAATATGGAATCAAAACATAATGTTTCGGGATAGGTCTATCTTCGGGGGTTGTTGAATAGATACCATTAGTTGTGTTTTTTGTATTATATATTATATTGTATATATTATTTCAATTTCTTTTGAACATACCATTAAATAAAAAGAACTATAATAAAGAAATTGAAATAATATATTCCATAAATTATCATTAAATTAGATAAATGTCAATCCCTAATTAGATTGATCCTTCTATACCATCATGCGGGTGTCAACTGATTGTTTATTTAGCCCTGATGAAGAGCTTCAAAGTGGGCCGAAACGCCAGTTTCTAATAAATAGTTTATACTATTTGTGAACCTGTTTTTTTTTTATTTAAGAATAATAAGTCACATTATCAGTAACATGACAATTTCTTTGTTTTAACACAATATTTTTTTTTTTCATTTACAAAAAGATGGAAAAAATATAAAAGAATAAAATCCTTTTTTGTTTTTAAATTAGAAGATTTTCTGGATATATTCTTGCTGCATCATTTCAGAGGAATGAAAACAAATGAATTTTCCTCAAAGCAGTGCAAATTATTGGTTGTATGAATTACTCAGAAAAATTGAATTTAAAATGTTGGACCATTGGGATAGATGGATCACCTAATAAATTATAGGATTACAAATTATTATCTTCTAATAATACAAATTTGTACCACAGAGGTAAACTATACTAATATTAGGTGACACGGAAAATTATATAAGTAAATAAGTTCATTTTAATCCATAAATAGCAAATAAATATGTACAATAAGAATTTACATTATCAATAGCATGCAAATTTCTTTATTTTAAATCCCATTTTCTTTTTTAATTATAAGATTTTCTAGATAAATGCTTGCTAGTACCATTTCAGAGAATGAAAACAAATGAATCTTCCTAGAAGCAGAGTATATTATTGTTAATTATTAGTAACACTGAAAATTAAATTAAAAATTCTGGGCCATTGGCATAACTGCTTGTAATAATTCACATTATCAGTAGAAAAAAGAACTTCTAGAAAAATTTCTTTATTTTCATCTCATTTTTGTTTTTTTATTCATTTAAAATAAACCAAAGTAAAAAAATAAATAAATGAATAAAAATCCACTTTCTTTAAATTATAAGATCTAGATTTTAGCTCACATCCTTTCAGAGGAATAGAATCAATGGAATTTTTTTAACATTATGTGTAAAGTTGTATATTTTTTTCTCCCCTAAGATATGAAAATCAACTTATTTCCTGTAGAATTTTCCTTGAGCTGCCTAGTAAAGTATAGTTTACTTCCGTGGTTCAAATTTATATTATAAAAATACAATAATTTTTCATTAATATGTATTTTTTTTTTAAATCTTTTCATTCCTTGTGACCAATATCCGAAATCCAGTAAACCATTTGGATATTAATATTAAAGGCATTATCTGTATCATAGAAGCATAACATAGGGAGAGAATATTAAATTGATAAGAATAATTTAAAAAAATGAAAATTTAATTTAATTATTAATTTTAAATGGTAAACCAACATTAATTCTATTTTTTAATTAAGCTCATTTCATTGTAGAATCAGGAATGGTTGCTGCCCAGAAGTGGGCAGTGCCCCACCTGTGGTTGCCTTGAGGTAGTTTGAACTTTTACTCCTTGGATGCGGCACAGGCGTGACTGCGATATAATACTGACTCTATTAACTATGCTATTATAAGTATCCTTAAGTTATTTAAGAAGTCCTTAGGTGAGAATCCTGTCAACAGAGTGATAATAGACGCGGTAAAGTGGAATATTTTGAGTTTGAAGCTAGATATCGGAGCGCCTCTTGCTCTCACCTTATGGGGATTTATTCAAATTTATTTATACAAAAAATTCAAAAATAAGCAATTCAAAATATAGTTTAATATTATTATGCATATTAAATTAGATGTAATATAACAGTATACTGATTTATATTACATCTAATTTAATATGCATAACAATACCAAACTATATTTTAAATTGCTTATTTTGAATTTTTTGTGTGTTTTTAGAACTGAAGATGAATGTATAACATTCGAAACTAGTTTTCAATAAAACAAATTTATATAAGTGGCAAATAATTTATCAATCCATAATTAGATTGATGCTTCTATACAAGTGACATCATGTGGATGTCACCAAATCATTTTTACATTTATTATAAAATATTTTTTAAATAAACTAATATTTAATTAAATTTTCTGTGTAAGTCATATAACAGTAATGTGCAGTGCTCCTTTGAAAATTGCTTTGTTTTTATTCCTCTGAAATAATGTGAACAAAAATCAATAAGGTTCTCTAATTTTAACAAAGTGGGTTTTTATTCTTTACTTTTTTTACCAGTTTATCATAAATGAGGGGGAAACAAGGAAGAAAAAAGGACAGTTCAAAATAAAGGAATTTTGCAAGAAGCTCTGTAAGTTATTGGTAGTATGAATTATTATTCCCGTAATTTGTTTGTTGTAAAATTCAGTAATGTGCAGAGATTCCAGAAAAATTCCTTCTTTTTTTTCCTTCTTTTATTCACTTACAATAAACTGGTTAAAAAAATAAATACATTTTAAAAAAACAAACTTTTTTTAAATTAGAACATCTGGAAAAATTCTTGCCCACATCATTTCAGAGAAATAAAAACAACGGAATTTTCCTAGAAACTCTGCATATTACTGTTGATATAATATAAATTATAAATTTAAGACCATTGTGATAGCTGCTAACACCTAACAAAGTATAGGAATAGTAATTCACTGGCATAGAATGGCCAATATTTTTTTTAAAAAGATGGCCAAAAAGTTGCAATAATATATTGTATTAAACTATATATTTTGTAAAAATGTTGTTATTGATAAAATAAATGTGAGATTAAGTGTTTTTTTGATTCCTTAATATAAATTTATTAATATTAGAAACTGAAAATAAAATTAATACCTTAGGACCATTGAGCTTAACAGGATAAAAATTCTTCTTTTTTTCTAAAATTTTTGCAACAAACTTTTTGTTATTTTAGTGATAATAATCAATTTAAAATACTTTATATTAGTTAGGGATTAATGTTACTGTTTGTTACTGCGTATCATTCAATACTTCTAGGTCAATTCTCTATTATTAACACATAACAAATTTTAAGAATAATGATTTGCATAATCAACAATAAAGTGATGAGGTTTTTGGATAATTTTTTATTTTGAAACCCCTCCATTTTTTTTCACTCATTACCATAAACTGGAAACAAAAAAAAATTGAAAACTGATAAAATATTTAAGTAGCCATTATATGGGCATAATAAATAAACGGGAAATATAATGCCAACATAATAGATATGATAAATATTGGTTGTCATAAATAACAAAACTCAACATACTGCAAAACCATAATCTTTTTATAATAAAACTAATTAATAGATCCAGCAATAATAATGTTTATAGATGTAGGGAAAGGTTATAAGATGTATACAAAGAACCAATACAATAGATAATCCATTAGAGGGCAGTGTGACAATGGAAAAAAATATGTGAAATTAAGACTATTTAAAGAATGTTAAAAGTGTTAATTTTAATCTACAAATGACATGTATTGTGGTAAAATGCATAATTATGTATATATTTTGTTTTTATTTAAGAACATAGTAATTGTTAAATTTCATTTAACTTACTCCAAGTTAAATTATATAATATATATGTTTTTAATATATAGATGCAATACAATGACCTCAAGATGGGGCATTTGCCTCGCACTTAGTCAGTATAAATTAAGGATGTAAGATAAATAATATAATACATGAAAGATTCATTTCACAAATCTTATAAGGAAACTTCTAATTCTTCCTAGAACACTAATAAATTTAAAATAAAAACCTTTTTTTTTTTTTTTTTAATTTGAAGATATTCTGGAAAAATTCTTGCTCACATCATTTCAGAGATATAAAAACATAGGAATTTTCTAGAAGCACTGCATATTAGTGCTCTTATGATTTGTACAGAAAATTAAATTAAATATTTTGGACCATTGGGATAGATTGATCATTTAACAAATTATAGGAATAATAATTCACAATATCAGTACCTAGCATAAAGAACTTCCCAGAAAATTTCTTTATTTTGAACCCCCCTTTTTTCTTTCTTTTATTTTATTCATTTATAATAAACTGGTTAAAAAAAATATATGAAATAAAAACCCTTTTTTTTTTTTAAATTAGAAGATTTTTTAAAAATAAATTCTTGCCCATATCATTTCTGAGAAGTAGAAGCAAAGAATTTTCCTAGAAGCACTGTGTATCCTCCTTCCCATAGTAAGCTTACCAATAAAAAAATATCTAATTTTTAGTTGAGTAAAAAAAAAAACGTATTATGTATAAGGGTCACCTTTGATAATTTTAATATTCTCTGTTTGTAAATGCAACACCAACCAAAAAAAAAAAATTAAATTTCTGAAGTTGCTCTATATACATAGAAGGATAATATGATTTTTTGGTTCTCCTAAAAAGTAGAGATTTTTTTTTTTTTTGAATGACAATATGGTTGATGATGATTGGTAAAGAAAATTAAATTAATACTTTTGGACCATTGAGCTTGCTTTTGACATGATAAAATTATAATTATGTTTTCTATAATTTTTTTTTCAACAAACGTTTTTGTTATTTTTGTAATGTAAATTGATTTTAACTGTTTGATATACTGTATAATTTGTTAGGTGTTAATGGTATTATATATTACAACATTAAATTCATTAATTTTACCAAAATTTCTTTATTAGTACCTAATAAATTATTGGAATAATAATTCACACTATCCATAATATGCAGAGATTCTAGAAAAATGTTTTTATTTAAACCCTCTTATTTTTTTTTCCATTTAGAATAAACTGATTTAAAAAAAGAAATAAAGCCTTTTGTTTTTTTAAATTAGAAAATTTTCTGGAAAGGTTTTTACTCACATTATTTTAGAGAAATAGAAACATAGGATTTTTTTTGAGCATGTAGAGTTATACATTTATTTTTATTTCCCAAGATATAATCTTTATGTATTTCCTTACATATTAATTTGCTATTTATGTATTACAGTAAACTTATTTACTATAGAATTTATGTATTCCATCTAATATAGTATAGCTTATGTCTGAGGTACAAATTTGTATTATTAAAATATAATAATTATTTTTTATAAATTATAAAATTCAGGAAACTAAGTGGATATCAATATTAAAGGTATTTTCTGTCTAGTAGAAGCTAACATAGGGATCAAATATTAATTTAATTAGAATAATTTTTAAAAAAAATAATAAAAAAATTAAATTAATTATTAATTTTAAATTGTAAACCAACTTATAATTTTTATTTGCTTATAATTTTTAATTGAGGCTCATTTCGTTGTAGAATCATGAGTGGTTTTTGCCCAGGAGTGGGCAGTGCCTTACCTGTGGTTGTTTTGAGTTATTAATGGTAATCATGAATCATTTTATTGAAATAATTTTATTTGTTTAGTATATAATGAAGAAGAGACTGGAAAATTTCTTTAATCACAAGAACTAGCAAAAAAAAAAAAAAAGAATGTTATGTGAGTATGAATATAGCATGAATAATGGAGGTATGATCACTTTTGTTATCCCTTACGCCAACCAGAACAGATTTTAATTTTCAGCACATCCTTTTAAATGTTTTGAATAGATTTAAAATTTTTGGATTCAAAGGTTATCTTTGATACTAATATCACTTTCATTCTGAACTAAATAATTGTTAAAAGTTGCGCCTCTTTCATAAAAAACAGATCAATTCAGCATTGTTTGTTAATTTAAGATAAGAGATTAAATTTTTTTCCCCTCTATGATTTCCCTTTATTTTTTTATTTTACTTAATCAACAACATAAGGTCTAGGCATTATGGTAAATAATCAAAACATTTTATAGAGATTTCATCTAATTGATACATTTTAAAGTTAAAAGTCCTATATTTATTTAGTTTATAATAATAACTTATTTTAGTAAATCAAAACCGAGCTTAAGGGGCTTGTTTTTGTTTTCTTTGCTGTGTATGCGTACTTTATTATTTTTGTTTTGGTTTTTATTGGTTAATTCCTCATTGCTGATATTTCATTTTTAAAAAAATAGACATTTTTTAGGTTTCATCTTAAAAAAAAAAAAAAAAAATGATAAACACCAATTCATAAGTAAAAAAAAAATTAAAATAAAAACAAATATTTAAAGAAATAATCATTGCAGTTAACAAATAGTTCAGAAAGCAGGTATCTAATGCAAACAAAGATTATTTAAAAGAGTTTGTTGTCCGTCTATAAGAAAATTTATATTCAAAGTTTATTTTAGGTGGACTCAGGTATGCTATTCATTCTTAACAGCTTTTTAAAGCATATGTTTAATTTATTTTGCTATTCTTTCTATATTAGTTTCTATTTAGAATATTTCATCTGCATTTTTACGATTCTCTTAAACTATATAAATCAATTATATGATCTGAAATAATAATAACAATGAATTTGATGTAATTTGTTCCTGTTCATATTTATTGTTAAACTTATCATTATATGTAAATGAAGCAATATGCCAAATTAGAATAATACCTGATTACAGTTGTGTTTTGAATGATTAATGCAAAAGATCAAAAAATAATTATTATGATGACACAGTATGGATTTATGCCAAAGAAACATATATATAATTTTTTGAAAATAAAAACCATTTTTGATATTTACAAATTATTCTCTAACTTCTAAAAATAAAAACATTTTGATGAATAAATGATTTATAGCAATATGTTTGGTTAGAATATTTGTTTTGTGTGAAGATAAAATTTTATATGACTTTGTTCCTATCCATAAACAGTTTGACATTTCATTGCTTAAGCAATAAAGCAAGATATTTTTTCATAAGTCCGAAAAAAATACCATTTTAAAAAAAAGTAATGCATCATTCTATAGACATCTTGTAAATCAGAAAAATGTATATATTCTACAAAGTGATGCCTGAAATGGAAAAATAAATAAATAAGTGTATAGAGAATACATTTTTTTTAAAAATGTTTTTTCTTCCTATTGTAAAATTAATTTTTTTGAGTTACGTGTTGTCTCAGGTTGACGATTTGTTGTTATCATATATTTGTTTAGAAAAGCTTTTATTTCCACCATGGGCGTTTTGAGGAGCATTCTCATATCACTTAAATAATGAAAATTTTTGAATAGCTGCGAAATTATGTTTAGAAAAGGAATATATAATTTAATTTGTGGTAAAGAGATTCATGTGTGATTGCAAAAAATTATTGGAGGTACTAGCTACGGACTGTTTGGTAAACTTCTAAACAAAATATTATTTTATTTGGTGATGAACTACCTTTCGCCTGATGATGTTTTTATGGTTAATGACAATAAGGTTAAGTAATTTATTTCTGAAAAAATTATAAGAGCTTCTTTGAATGTTTCAGTTATGATAAATAAGTTTCAAATCCATATAATCAATAAGCACTTGCCATTTCAAAAAATGAACATTGATGCAACAAAAACAATTAAGATCAAGGAAGATCATATCTTATCTAATGCCAATAAATCTTAAATGATAAAATTGACTACATTTTGAAGTCGTATGGGAGCGATGATTCCTACTTTAAAAGTGACAGTATATTACTTCAGTAGCAATGCCTGATAAGAAAAATGTTTTATCAGAAGTTTGCAGAAAGTTAAAAATAAATATTTTAAATTAGAATAATAGTATTACTTGTTACTTCCTGACGACTTGACTTGCTATTTTATTTTAGTAATTGGCATTTTTGGGACAAATGGGTATAGGTAAGTGTTTTTAAAAATAATTGGATTAAAAAAAACTTACATAAATAATATTTATTAATATATGGTTTTCAAATATTTTTATGTTACAGAGAATTTTTAATTTATTCTAACATTTAGGGGCTGTTTCTTCAGAATCGATGAACTATTACAGGTCACTTAAATATTAATGCTTATAAAAAAAAGCTGATATAATGATTATTATTGTTTTAAATTTATTTATTACAATAATCCATGATTGTATAATATGAATTTAGAAGTGAGACGAGCTTAGCCAGGTAAATATATGCCATAACTTTTAATTATATATTTTATTGACTATTTCACAAATTTTCATGTAAATGGTGCTACTAAGTTATTTAAATTATTTAAATGAGATTAAATACTTTTGAATAATCTTAATTAGATAATATACAAATAAAATTTTATTCGTTATATTATATTTGGTAGGTATTGTGTTTTGATTGTTTGACACAGTTTGGCTAATTATAGTTTTTAGACTTTAAAATGGACTATTAAGTCCGAAATGTTGTCTAAATAAATAATTAAGTTGTCTAGATAAATAAAGGCAAAAGCCTGAGAGTTTCATTGTTTTTCTCTGCAATTCAGTATTTTGATAAATTGAACAACTTTCTTACGAGTTAGCAACACTGTATATCAGAAAAATTGATTATTTTCATACTCCTCTGTTTCATAAATTTTATAATGAATTTATTTGTTTTATCATTTTGAAAAGTTTACAGTTTCGTTTTATTAATTAGAATTAATATTTAATTGATTTCATTTGTTTTAATCCGTTATTAAATATTATTAGCACTTAAATTTGTACTATGATTTTACTATCTTCCATGCTGCGAAATATAACCGAGCATGTAAAATGAAGGAAAATAATTCACTTGACAGTAGCCTTGTTAATCCATACTGTGTTTTAAATTAATTAAAATATTTTAATTTTGTAATTTAATTACATTTCAGCTGTAGGGAATGAATAAATAAGAAATTGTTTATTTTCAAAATACTGCAGTGTAAAATGTTAAGAAGCCATTACATAGTATAATTATAATCCATCTGTCAGGATTCTTATTAAATTATAATTGCATTCCGTTACTAATAATTTCTTATGTTTTAGCATATGTTTCCTAAACAAATATTATTTATTTAGGATTGAATAAATTTATTACTTCTTACTTACCTCTATCATTACTAGGTACATTGTATTTAACATATGTAGCATCTCAATACTTAGCTTTTAACTGCTTACTATATCAAATTTAATTTGTTACATTTGTAGTATAAACATATACTGAGATGTATGTAATACTGATCTAGAGTAAATGAAGTTACAAAAATGTGTTATTTTGCCTGACCTTATACTATCTATTTTATCCCTCATCTCCGGTGTATGTAATATATATATATATATTGTATAACTATATAATTAGTGTATATGTAATAAACAGTTTAAAATATCTAGTACTGCAAAAGAATTGTTAGCTGTTGTATTATAATTCAGTTTTAGTGGATAAACCTTTATTTTACTTGTGGTAGATTTTTAGGTATGTTTATATAAAAAAACATTAAAAAAAATTAATTGTAAATAATTTCAGATATTATGGGTTATTGAAGTTGTAAATTGTAAAGGATTGTTAATTTTGTAAAGTATTTCAACCACTTGTAAGATTTGCTGTATTGATCTGTGACCTACAGCAGCGCTTCCTGGTATGGAATGTGTGAAACACTCCGTGTGGGTAGTAGTTCTACTATAAGTTGGAGGATTTAAAAACGTCTTATTATTTCTAAGAATTACATGTTTCATCGATAAGAAGCTTTAATGATGTCATCTTTTGATCTAGTGCCATTTTGGTCTTTCAGTAACGACCCTCTTACTTCTGTATGCCTGTTATACATAATCGATTCTCTGAATTATTTTTTTCCATGTTTGAATCATTACCTCGATTCTTGAGGACCAACGCATACTTACCTGGCGTGGGGGTTACCGTGATCACTAAGGCGGTTCCCCCAGGGTGAGGCTCTTCCATTGCACTTCGGTCGGGCTGACCCCTGCGAATACCCCAAATGTGGGTATCTCGGGCGCGTAATTTTTGTTAGTCGGGACTGCGTTCGCGCTGTCCCGGAATAAATCTCTATCAACCTAACTGATACTTTACATCTCCGAATGATTTCACTTTGAAGTGACGTTAGATATTATTCGTAAATAATTAATTACGTATAATAGATTTAAGGTAGACATTCGCTGGTACTGGCCCGCGGTTGCGTTTGGCAGAGCTTACCAATCGTAGCCGCTAACTGTTACTGCTTCTATATTTCGCTGAAACCGCTCGCCGCAGCGGCCAACTCTTGCATAACCTATAACATTATAACCTCTCCTATGTTTATAATCTTATAAACTATATTGTTATAACTAAATAGTATATCCTTAAAACTTTTAAAACTATATGTTATTTAGATACATACAAATTATAGATAAATTAATACGTTTACTTACAGATATGGAACTATATATATACATATTGTTATGCTATGTAAAACTAAATAGTTGTTAAGTATTTTAGACAATGAACAAAGTTCGTCTGTCGAGGTTTCTTTATTGTTTATTCTTAATACAATAATAATAATGTGTGAATATAAAAATGAAAATAAAATGATATGTTTTTCCTCATATTATTCTTTACTATTACATTTCTGTAGTCATAAAGAACCTGAAACTGATTTAAAAAAACTGCTAGACATTCGGCGTTATAATCACTAAATCCCTTTTTGTTAAATCCCCTTAAATCCCTTTTTAAATGACATTGTTTCAAATGACAAGCGGGAACCGTCGGGTCTGAGGCAATATGACTCCTTCTGGAACAGTCAGGGACGCAGCAGTATATGTATGACGTCATACCTAGATTGCCGGGCAGTGCCAGCGAAATACAGTTGCGGCAAAAAGTATTTGCACACCCAGTTTTTATAAAACTATCGGTCATAAGGGAAATAATAATCCACTGAACTTCACATTAATAAAAAGTATATTTAAAACTAAAACAATTCTATATGTGTACAATAATTAACTTTTTAGATTAATGGGAAAAAATAATGAAATCCTCTGGCAAAAAGTATTTGCACACTTCCGATTATTTTTTTTATTTTGAGAATAAATATAAATTTAATATTTTGTAAAAAGTCCATTGTCATCAATAATTGCCTGTAGACCTCAGGGCATGGAGTGGACCAAGTTTTTAACCAAATCAAGACTGATTGTGTTCCCATTCTTGGACCAGTACTTGTTTCAAATAGTGATGTGATGCTTTCTCACATTCTGATGCAAGATGTGTCTTAAATTTTCTGTAATATTTATGTCAGTTGATTGAGGGGGGGAGGGAGGGGGGGGAGGGTGTACAGCTGTCTTCGCACATTAAATATCAACCATTCCTTGGTTTTGGTGGCAGTGTATCTTGTATCGTTGTCCTCCTGGAACACATATCGATCCCGGATATTCATTTTTTTTTTTGGTACTTGCATGCAGGCTATGGCTCAAAATGTTCACATAACCCTCAGCATTTAAAATTCCGTCAATGGAAACAAGATTTCCCACACCGTGGTATGAGACTCACCCCATATACAATAACATGCCCACCACCATATTTTACTGTAACAGAAACATTTTGCTTTTTCAATTCTTCCTTACGCCGCCTCCAAATACTCTTCCGCCCATCGGACCCAAACAAATTGAACTTGCTTTCGCCAGAGAATATGACATCCTCCCAAAAGTTTAGCGGCTTATGTAAATATTCTCTGGCAAAAGCAAGACGCTTTTTACGGTTGATTTTATTTATATAAGGTTTCTTTCGAGGTACTCTACCATGCAGGTCTTCAGAATTCAGGCAGTACCTGATAGTCCTGTCACTAACCTGAACACCAGTAGTTGTATGGACCATATTAGCCAGGTCTCGAGAACTTATCGTGGGATACTTCATAGCTTCATTTTTTATCTTTCTCCTCATCCTGGAATTGAACTTTTTCTGACAGCCTTTTCGCTCACTATTTTCAGTTGTCCCACGATCCTCATACCTCTTTATGACTGTGGAAAAATTTATACTTAATAAATCTGCAATCTCACGATATGATTTTTGTTGACCCCGCAACAAAACAATTTTTTCGCGAGTTTCCAAACTCAATTCATTATTTTCGGCATGATAGTTAACCAGTGACTCAAGAATTCAATTCTTGATGCTTTAGCATTGTAGGAAAACATTAGATAGAGTAGATAATACTGGTGTAAGAATTAATAAATTGTAAACAAAGGATATTAGTGATAGTACATAAAGTGTGCAAATACTTTTAGCCAGAGGATTTCATTATTTTTTTTATTTTTCTCCATTAATCTAAAAAGTTATTTATTGTACACATATAGAATTGTTTTAGTTTTAAATATACTTCTTATTAATGCGAAGTTCAGTGGATTATTATTTCCCTTATGACTGATAGTTTTATAAAAACTGAGTGTGCAAATACTTTTTGCCGCCACGGTATATCCCTACCTATTCAGTCAAAGTAGTAGTAAATTGCCAGCAAACTTTGCCGGCCGCAACCGCGGGCAGTGCCAGCGAAAGTCTACCGTTAGCAAGCATTTTCAATGTATTGGCTGCCACTGATGGTCACTCCAATTGGGACAGTTGGAGCACTGTGAGTGCAGACTATTTCAAAGGCCCCTCTGTCGATCACTCCGTTGTTCCATTTTTTATGCTCACGTAAAAATGCATAAATAATGGCTCAAAAATAGCAAAAACAGTAAATAATTTAATCTTGGCCTCCCTCTCCAAAAAATATAAAAAATAATGGACATTTTAAGCAAATTAGGAATTCCAAATCCACTAAAAATGTTTATTTACTCATTATTAACTATAAGTATTTTCTAACATAATTATTTGTAAAAATATAAGTTATTCATATCAATATTTAAAAAAAAAAAAAAAATTATACAATCAGCACCGTAAATTTTAACAACACTGTACCTATTTACTGACAGACAATTTTTATTATTATTAGATAGCACAGCCGAAAAACTGTGCAGTTCATTGTTCCACTCCATCCGTTTTCCACACTCACGATCGATTGGGGTGATTGGATTTTGTTATAACGCGGTGGATTTTAAGGCCGATGAAATTCCAGCTGCTCTCTTCCACTCCAACCCCTCCAAATAGGATTTCACACCCACAGTTGTTCCATTTGGTGTGGAGTTATCGTCAGTGACCTCCTTTAAAGTAAACAATGGTTTACGAATAGCTTTTTTTTTTCTTTTTTTTTTAAAAACTCCTTTTGAATATTTTTGGTTATACGTACTTATATTTACATATTCTTTCTTTCTGTTGAACTACATTTTAAGGAGTCTTTGAGCTGGAATTGGTTTGAGGTTTTACAAGTTAATGATATTTTTAAGTGCTGGGACACACTTAAGTGTTGTACTTTTTACTTAAAACTAAAATCTTATAACTACTTAATTTATCCTAATTTTTATAATATTATTCTGTGTATGTTTTATTGCTCTTCCGGCATTTTTTGTTGCCAACGTACAGTGGTTGACGCTGGTGTAAGATCTTGAATAGGAGGGTTGGCCAATGTATTTAATGAATCAAAATTTTTAATGTGGCTGCGTTTTATGAATTGAGGCACCGTCGATAAGAACTCATGGAGTTGTTCCGTAGACCTCAACATCTTTCTCAATACCGTGTTCTGGAACATCCGAATAGGAATATGCTGGAACTACTGAAGTTTTTGAACAGTTCCAGACCAGGTCCAAGTAACTGATTGGATGCGTTATGTCTGGGATTTTTATCGGCTATTTAACTAATGGAATACCTGCTGAAAAATATATATATTTTTATGTCTGGGTATGGTTTTGGAGCCAAATAGTAATAATTAATTTGTTACAATTTATTGTGTTGTATAAGTAGGTGTTTCCACAATTTTATTAAGTAAGCTCAATTCAGGATTATGACGGACCCAGTGTTAAATACTACCATATCTTACCAAATAGATACAGTGACGCTGTCTGTGATAAGATGGTGTAACTTTGTTTTATTTGGCTTACCATGTATTATGACACCTTTACATTTGTTGTTAGTTGACTTATATTTTATTTATTCAAGTGAATGTTACTTTTTGTTTATTTTTCACATATGTATTAAACTAATCATGCGTGAAATCAAGATTATATGAAAGTTACATCAAGAGCTGTTATTCAATTTTTATGAAATTTATTTGAAATCGTTTTTTTTCTCAGGTTTTGGATTCAAACAAAAAACGATTATAACTGATAGTATACCATATAAAAGAAACGGTTATTCGAGACCAAAAAATCGGTTATCGGTTTTTAACATCTCTATCCTACAGTTAACACAACTGGACTGCCAGAAGGCATTCCAAAAGCCCTAAAACTCTACATTGAAACGTTGTCATGGCATATTGATAGTCTGGAATATTCTCGATATCTTGGAACAATAAATTTACGCTAATGTGAACACCTGAACTCGAAGGCAATGAGCTGATGCCCTAGCAAAGAAGGGCTTTGAAACTATGCTAATTGGTCCTGAGCCTAGTATACTAGTATACCCGGGCGAGAACTCTCGCATTAGATATCAATGCTTATTCTAATCCCTAATACATTCGAGGTGTAAGCTATATTAGGGAAACAATATAATATTACCAAAAAATTTTATTTAACATACAGATTTGGTGAAGCTAGATAGTTTGTAATGACTATGTTGAAGTTACAGTTCATACTTAATAAGTAATTAGCTTACCCCACTGAAAAACATCTCTTCAATTTAGCAGTTAGGAAATTAGATCCAGCTATAACATTTTCTATGTGTAGTATTCATATATAGTAGTGCCATTTAGGGTTGGACATGGGAAACAATATATAATTTCCCACTCATTAAAAGTTTTTATAAACAGACTCAAATTGATATAAAGTTGCCATGACAACGGCACGTACGCAAGATGGCATGAGGCCCGTGCGGACCTATATCGTGCATCATCTCGAAAGCGGTAGGTTTTAGAGCTTTAAAACGCTGGACCAATACGTTCCGCGGGAACGTGTGTGATCTTGATGCCCGCGTCAAAATCTTTAAAACCCAATTTATTCCGTCTCGATCCGCCGACTCTCAGTCGTCAAATCTTTGAAACCTCCCAGTTTTTTCATCACTTTTATTTAAGCCCTAGTAAGCATTTAACAATCGAAATTAGGATTCGTCACTTCTCTATGAAATTCCTTTTCTTTTGATACCTCACTCATCAAAATCCATCGCTCCTGAGAGCCGGAAAAGGGATCTATACTACCGTAATAATATATAGTAGTGACTAGTATACCCGAGCGAGAACTCTCGCATTACATATCTTAATGAAATCGAAGTATAAGCAATAAACAATATAATATTATCAAGAAAGTTCATTTAACACACACATTTGGTGAAGCTTTATAATGACTATGTTCAAGTAATAGTTTATACTTAATAAGTAATTGCCCTACTGGAAAGTACCCCCTCAGTTTAACATTAAAGCAATAAGACTCAACTATACCACTTTCTGTTTGTAGTATTCTATCATTCATGGAAACATAAAAACAATATTTTATTTACAAAACGTTTTCACAGTTATTAATTCGTTTTTGTTAACAGTCTCAACTGGCTTTAAAAGGTATAAAGTTGCCATGACAACGGCAGGTACGCAAGATGGCACAAGACCCGTGCGGACATTTATCGTGCGTTATCTCGAAAACGGTAGGTTTTTAAGCTTTAAAACGCTGGACCATTATCCAGCGTCTTGATGCCCAAGTCAAAATCTTGGTGCCCAAGATCTTGGTGCCCAAGTCAAAATCTTTAAATCCCAACTGATCCCGTCTCGATCCGCCGACTCTCAGTCGTCAAAGTTTTGAAACCTTCCAGTTTTTTCATCACTTTTATTTAAGCCCTAATAAGAATTTAACAATCGAAATTAGGATTCGTCACTTCTCTATGAAATTTCTTTTCTTTTGATACCTCATTCGTCAAAATCCATCGCTCCTGAGAGCCGGAAAAGGGATCTATACTACCGTAATAATATATAGTAGTGATTTTTGTATTTTGACTTAAATTTTTGTTAATTTATTTTGCATTAAACTAGTTATTGAAATTAAGTTGCTAGATCCATTTTTTAGTCGTATTTTCTCCCAAAATAACATACTATTGCACTGTATCGGATGGGGTTGGGGATGAATTTTATATCCGTTTCGCATAACCCAAGATTACGATGAGCTGAAATTCGGAATTTATTGAGGTCTTCTAGGCAGTACAATACCATAGAATTGGGGGGTAAATTTCATTCGAAATTTCGGCCATTCCCGCGACATAAACCGATTTTTCGCGTTTTTTTTAAGGTTTACCTCTACAGCCCTCACCGAATTGAGTTAGAGGGTTGAAAATTTGTATGCGAATTGAGTTGGTGTTAGAGAAGTACCTTTTGGGGGTCTCAACTTTTTTCCTATCCCCATTTTTATATTTTGTATTTTCTATTTTAGTGAAAATACGACCTTAGTAACGGAGCGCTGCTGTTGTCAGCTGTCCGGCATTCACCATTTTTCCAACTGACTTTAACCAGGGCAACTGTCAGCCTGAGACAAGAGGTGAAGCGAATACAACTGAGAACCTACTCATTCCTCAAAAAACTGAGTAGGTGCTCTGGTTCGATGTGAATTAATAGTAATGCTTAAATACTTTATAAATATTATTTATTTATAACCGATTTTAATTCAAAACTACTTTTCTTTATTATTATTGTACTATTATTATTATAAGACTGATTATTGATTTGGAGTACCAGTTCACCTTTCTAAGTGAATTAAACATGAGAATGCTATATGAGCAGATATTCGATAAAATGCCGATATACTCTTTCGTAGACTCAACATTTTATTGAGTATCTGCTCACAGAGCATGCATTCTCACGTTTTATCCAATTAGAAAGCTGAATAGGTACTCCGAATCAGTTATTTGTGAAGCACATTTTCCATACACTTAGTAAAATAATAATTAAAAGAATTGTAAAATAATAATAAAGGAAATTAGCTTTGAACGAAAATCGATTTTAAATAAATAATAATAGAGTATTTAAGAATTTCATTGTATAACTTCTATTTATTCACATCCAATCAGAGTAGCTGCTCAGCTTTTTTGAGGAGTGAGTACATACTCAGTTTTATACACTTCACCTAAGGACATTACTGTAATGTCTCACTTTCGCGACAATATTACCACGAAGCTTATCTTATGGCAAACGCCGTTGGCAGGATATGTTGTGGTGCTTTCAATAACTCGAATTGTTGAACTCAGATGGATTTGTTTATCGTGTTTGGTAATTAGATAACCTTTCTCCAATTTTGTATTGACCATAAAGAATTATATTCAGAAGCCCATCATCATCCGAATCATTCTTCACCTACCGCTCATGCAAGTGTGTGGTATCTTTCTGTATATAATAGTCTGGACCAAGCTGTGCGATCCTCAACCATTTCTCTTCTCCTGTTTCAATTCAGACCTATATTTTCCAAACATTCTTTTACTAAATTGTTCAAGTCAAATACCAATACCAAGAAATTAGTAACCAGCCAATTCAGATGTCAGCAGGACTGAAAAAAACGCAATCGCATAAACACAAACCACATACAGCACTTCTCACATCAGCAGTCTACAGAATATAAGATAAGATCGTGTATGTCCTTAAATCCCGATGATGCCTGAATTGGCGAAACGTTGATAGGTTTGTTATTTACTATTATTTGAGGGACTTTGGGTTTTGTGTTGCAATATTATGATCCTAAACGCCATTAGATCTTTCTGCAGAAGGCTATTTTTTTTTTGTCTTCAAATTATCTCTTCACATTTTGAAAGTTTTTTGCATAACCAGAAACAAAATATAATAATATGTAAAATGATAAACGTTTTTAAATTTTTTTTTCCTAAGTTTTGAAAATTGGAAATTTTTTAGGTTGGACTATTGTATATAATATATATTAGTATATACCCATTAATACAAAAGATATTCATGATTTACAAGTTATTTAACACTAGTTAAAATTTATCAACAACGTAAATACATTGCTGTAGCAATAACCCTAAGTATCACTCAGAAGACGATTGCTTCTTAAATAGCAACTCATTTCACAATTTATTGACGCAAAATCTTTATTACCACTCAATTCGAGTGTTTGCCAGAGGCTTGGTTTTGACACGGTTATTTTTAATTAGTTTCAAGGATTATGTACTTCTAATCCCTGGCTTTATTTACTCGTTACTAAAAAAAAAAAAAAAAATGAATAGTAAAAATATACTGTCATCCTGGATTAGATAACAACTTGGACAGGATATTCATGAATAAACAACATGAAGGTAAATAACCATCCATGTTATTTAACGAGCTAAGGCAAACAGTATCATCAAGATTCTAGGGTAGAAAGTCAAAAAGGTCAATTATTTTCAGAATTTTGAAATTTAGTAAGGTTATTTCATTTACAATACCTTTATCTCTAAAAATTTAATAAGTGCTGAACCGAGAGGCCATTCGAGTTTAACGATTCTAGAACGACCCGTTAATTGAGCCTTAGGACGGGCGCATAATGAGACGCAGATCAGGCCGCACAGCTTCTGTGATACTAGTGGCACGTGAGACACATTTCTACCTCAATTCACGATATCCTCTTCTAGAACACGTGCCACAGAAACTGAGCTGCTCTGCTCTGCGTCTTAATGTGCCTCATATTTATGATATTTATTTTTTAATATTGATATTCATAAAATCAGAGCCCCAAAAAAACTGTTCACTTTTATTTCGAAAAAGTTCTTGTTCTAAATTAAACTTTTTTGAAACAGTTCATGCAAGAACTTATATATTAAAACTTTTATCATAAGTTCTTACAAGAACTTTTTATGGTCAAAACTTATATAGAAAAAGTTCTTTGAGAACTTTTATAATAAAAGTTGTATATTAAAAAAGTTCTCTTTAGAGCTTTTTAGTGAGATTATAATAAAAAATTCTCATTACTATGTGGAAAAGACTTATGGAATTGTGTTTTGAAAGTTTTTCCGATATTAAAATATTGTTTATTTAAATAAGCATTCTGTAGGCGATTTAATTTAAATTAAAGCAATTTTTCGATTGAAATTAAAAATTACATGTTAAATAAAATAAAATATCTAATTTGGACAACACATGACTTCCTTGTACGCCTATTAAATTGTAAACCGGTGGCTCATAAACTGATCGTGAATTTGGTTACTAGTTTCCGAAAATTGCAGTAAAAACGACACTCGGCTTCGCGATATCCATCTATGACACACACACAAACACAAGCTCTGGACACACTTAGCTTATATCTTATTATCCTGCTGCAGACTTGTTCAGCACACAAGGGAGGAAAACAATTATTTTACATTCAATTTGAACATTTAAAACAAGTAATAAAAATGTTTAATTAGAGTGGGAAAAAATCGCGTTTGTAACCTTTATTACCGAACCATATGATCTCTGTATTTAATTTTAATATAATTTTTTATGTGTGATCTTCAAATAAAGTACCATTTTCGGCTAACCAATTTTAAGCAAAATATATTATATTATTTATATTTATTTAAAAATCTTATTTACAAAATTTGAGATGTTTTACATTATAATTTAATATAATTTTTGATGAAAGTTTATTACCTTCAAGTAAAGTACTGCTTCCGGTTTCCCAATTAAGGCCTAATGTGTTATTTAAATCTATATACAAATTATTAATACTAAATTTGAGAAGTTCTTAAAGCTGTATTAATATTTTAATACAATTTTTAATGGAAATCAATTATGACCTTCAAATAAAGTACTACTTCCGGTGATCATGCAGTGATCAAAAAGGGAGTTTCACAACTAGATTTTAAAACAATCATAAATACAAAATTTCAACTTTCTACGGCTAACCGTTTTTGAGTTATGCGAGATACGCACGTCCGAACGTACGTACAGACGTCACGACGAAACTAGTCAAAATTGATTCGGATATTTCCGTTGAAATCTGAAAACTGAAAATTTTCGCGATTACAATACTTCCTTTACTGCGTACAAGGAAGTAAAAAGGCAATTGTTTTTCTATTTGTTCTTTTACTTCGAATTTTATTTATTATCTATATTTTTGGTTTAAAGATTTTTTAAAATGTTTTCAACGATACTGCTGTTTTCCGAGGTTTCCTCTACCTCCCTAAGATCCCCCTCAAGCTTTGCCCCATAAATATTTGAAAACTTATATTTGAGAACTTATATTTAAAATGTTCCTGTAAGAACTTTTATTAACAACTTTTAATGATATAAGTTCTTAAGGATCTTTTTATCAGAAGGTTCTTTTGTGTAGAACTTTTATGTTAGAACATTAATTGTAAATGTTCTTGTTAAAGAGTTAAACTGAAAGTTTTTTAAAAAGTTCAATAACTGTTTCGCCTAAAATACTTTTATAAAACTGTTGACTTTTATTGGAAGGAAGAGAGGAGTGAAAGAAGGGGTGGCGAAATTAAGCTTCCCTCCTCGGAAAAAAAACAAAACCTAATTCCGGCCTTTGGCTCATGCCCCCACTTTATAGAAGCTGGATAGCCCCCGTGCCCAGAGTCGATTCACTGATACATATTACACAATAAATAAATTATCTGCCACAGCCGGAATCAAACACGGGTTTGGGAGTCCCTGTCTCACCCACCACTCTCCTGGGCCAATTAAATGCATAACTGAAAAAAAAAAAAGTAAAAATTTAAGCCGCAAAATAAAAGTGATTTGGCTTTCATCGTCGGTATTATCGCCTTAACCTCAAGGACGTTGTAACGCGCATGCCGCAAGACGCGCGCGTGCCATGATACCCCAACCTTAAACAAACTGATAAACTCTAAACTGAATTATATTTTTGGAAACATCTAGAAAGTAAGCCATTATTTTTTTTACTTCCTTGTACACAGTATAGGAACTATTATAATAGCGAAAATTATCATTTTTCACATTTTAACAGAAATATCCATTTTAACCATCCCAGAATCCATTTTGACTAGTTTCGTCGTGACCTCTGTACGTACGTGCGTATCTCGCATAAGTCAAAAACCGTTAGCCGTAGAAAGTTAAAATTTTATATTTGGGATTTTTGTAAAATATACTTTTGAACCTTCCTTTTTGGTCACTGCATGATCACCGGACTTTATTTGAAGGTCATAATTGACTTCCATTAAAAATTATATTAAAATATAATGCAAAACTTCTCTAATAATTTAGAATTTATGATTTATATATTGATTTCAATAACATGGTAGATTTTGGTATAAATTGGCTTACCGGAAGCGGTACTCTAGTTGAAGGTCAAAATAAGCTTTCAACAAAATTATATTAAAATATGATGTAAAATATCTAAAATTTGGTAAATATGACCAGAAAGTAATAGTGACATAGATAGTTCTAATGTTGTCACGGAACACGAAAAAATCTTTTGGAAACTTGTTATCTACTGAAAGACAACGGAATGAGACAACGGAATGAGACCTCCAGAAACTAGAGCTTTTGTGGGTGTGTTAATACATGCACGTAGCGAGGCCGAGATACTGAGATACATGAGATACTGCTATCTTCGGAAACTAGTATCCAAATTCAGGATCACATTTTGTACCACCTTTTATAGTTTAATAGCCGTACAAGGAAGTCATGCGGTGTCCACATGAAATATTTATAATTTCAAATCAAAGTCAAAAGGCTGACGCTTTGTGTCTAGTGCGTTTTACATTGACGAAAATATGAATCGTATTTTTGCATATTCGATAGTTGGACATGATAGAAACAATGTATCGATTTATTATATTTTGATAAAGAGATAATGAACAAGTTATGCCAGTCATTTTAGTTGAAAAAAATTTCACTTTTTTTTATATTTACTTGAAGAATTTTATTTAATGCTCTTTTCAAACAAAATGATTTATTATTCTACCACCTACGATCGTTCAAACAAAAATATGTTGTCTTTGAGATCTTTCCGTTATAATGTAATATTTAATCAAGAAAATGATGCATTGTTACATACCTCACTTATCTTCTTAATAGCACATTTAACCGGATATTACCAGAGTAGTTGGGAAAAGAATTTATTAATACAATTTTCTAAATTTCTAAAACTGAATCGTTTATTTCAGAAACCAGTTAACAGACATTTTTACTGGATATGTTTTTATTACAGAGTTAGTATCTCGGAAGATTAATTGTTCTAAAATTTCTGTTGTATCTATTGGTGGGATACTTGTGAAAAGATTTGTGACGTCGAATGATACTAATTTCGCGTTATCCGGAATTAATACCGGAAACAAATACAATAAAAGACAATTAATGATATCTATTCAACAACCCCCGAAGATAGGCCCATTCCGAAACATTGTGTCTTGATTCCATATTACGGCCCTATATCCACTAAAGCCGGAAATGAATTGAAAAAAACTAGGATTAAATCCTGCATTTAAAATAGAAAAAAACCTATCCTCATATTTCTCTTCTCCTAAAGACAAAATAGACTCTTTCCAAAAAAGCGGAGTATACGAACTAAATTGTAGTGATTGTGCAGCCAAATACACAGGAAAAACTGGAAGATCGCTAAATCATATAATAATAAGACAGAGAATTCCAACTTTGCAATTCATTTAAATGAAAAAAAAAACAAAATTCATCAAAGACTCAGGAGTTAAATTAATACATCACGTTGAAAACAGCCTCAAATTAAATATATATGAAGCACTTGAAATAATAAAATCCTTCAAATCAAATCCAGATTTTTGCTTAAATTACCTAATAAATGTCTCCAATAGTCCAATCTTAAATTTATTTCCAACTATAACAGAAAAACCAATTACTTACCGGAATTACTGGAAAAAAGCCGACCCTTAAACCGTTTACCTATAAACATCCTACCTATCTTTCTTTCATTGTTAGTTCAGTGCGAGAAGAAACCAGTAAAAACTTTTCTGTTTGATATAATCCATTTAAACCTTGGTGAGTACCAACATGTATTTGATTTCTTGTCTTAATTAAATTCATGATTCATAAATGTTTTATAATACTAATTTATATTACATTTGATTTAATATGTATAATAATACCAAACTGTATTTTGAATTGTTTATTTTGAATTTTTGTGTCTTTTTAGAACTGAAGATGAATGTATAACATTCGAAACTAGTTTTCAATAAAAACAAAATTAAAGAAGTGGTAAATAATTTATCAATCTCTATTTTTTTTGTTTTTGTTCACTTAAAAAAGTGCATTCAGTGGCTTTCTGAAATAAACGATTCAATCATAAACAACACTTCATATAATAATAATCATAAAAGGCATACAAACCCGAAGGTTCGATGCCGATACCATTAACCTCAAAAACTTATTCTTCCTTAACGCAATCCTCTCTCTTACTTTTCGGAATTTTACCTGTAGGTGCTGCAATGATTAACTTTTTATGGATTCGTTCTTAATACGTATACGCATCTAGGGAAAATTATAAGCAACGAAAGTGAAATGGATCAAGAGGTTCTATAACGGACGAAAAAGGCAAATAGACGGAGGGAGAGGAGGCGCACCATAGAAAAATTAAATAAATAACTTATATACTATTTTATAGTTTTAGGGAGCCCTCGGGTCTCCCGTCCTTTTGGGGGTGTTTCATACCTCCCAAATCCCCTTGTAGCCCCTTACTCTTTCCAAGAGGGACCCCGCAATATCGTATCGCCCAGGGCCCGCAAGGTCTTGATCCGCTACTGCCAATGAACTGCATTACCAGATATCAAAACCAATCAAAGGTAAGCAGGAAGTAAGCAGAGAGGCAAAATTTAGGCTATTTAAATTGTTCCTCCCAGTGTTCCTATATAGATCGGAAAGTTGACTGAAGATAGAAATAAAACTAACAAAATTTACAAATGAAAAGTATATCGTGATAATTATGATATTATAAGTTTTGTAAAAGATTACAAAGATGTTTAAAATGTTGACAAGTGGTTAATGAAAATAAAAACAATGTAAAAATTAATTAAAATTAAAATAATGCGTTATTTATATGTGATATATTAAAATATGTGAAAACTATTAATTAAAATGACTACTAGCTTGAAGATTTGGAACTACGTAAAGTATATCGAGATAATTGTGATGTAACAAGTTATATAAAAGATAACAATGATGTAAAAAAAGTGGATATTTTAAACATCATTGTAAGTATAATGTACTTTATTGTTTCATGTAATTCATAATCTTTCCTTCACTCTGCTCATATTCTTTAATTTTTCATTTTTTACATTATCTATTTTAACATATTTTTCTTTATGTTTCATATATTTTTATCATGCTTGTAATTTCTGTTTATTACCTTCTTTTTTTTTACTGTTACTGGTACTGCCTCTGTTGTTATCTTGTTTTTCTTTTAGCCCTGATGATGGCCTGAAACTTAGGCCGAAACGTTGGGACAGAATAAATTAGTGTATTAGTTTTTGACCCCACCACCAGACCAACTTCTTCCTTGATTATTAGAGATGTTGAAATGATAATACTGGTTTGTGGCGAAACCGATGGACCAGTTACAAGAACAGAAGATTTTGAAGAGGGTGCGTGCTACACAGATGGATCAAAGAATATAATATAAAAATATAATGGCACTTATCAACCACAGACTGTAAATCGGGAAATGAAATAATTGGCGATAGCTGATTACAAAGAAGTAGATCGCCAATCCGTTGGTCTGTTACTAGGCAACGTCAGTCAATAACTCACTTATTTACCTACAGCAAATTACAAACAACCAATATTATGAAAATTAAACAAAAAATATTTGATGTGGACAACATATGACTTCCTTGTACGCCTATTAAACTACAAATCGGTGCCTCAAAAAATGATTCTGAATTTGGTCACTAATTTCCAAAGATTGCAGTATCTCAAAAACGACACTCGGCGCCGCGACATCCATCTATTGACACACACACAAACAAATGGGGAGGAAAACCAGTATTTTACACTCAATTTTAACACTTAAAACAAGTAATAAAAATGTATAATTGGATTGGAAACCAAATTGCGTTTGTAACCTTTATTACCGAAACATATGATTTATGTATTTAATTTAAATTTAATTTTTGATGTAAGCTTATTATGACTTTCAAAAGTAAAGTACCCTTTTCGGCTCACCAATTTGAATCAAAATATAGTAAATACATTTATATCGATATAAAAGACCAATTTACCAAATTTGAGATGTTTTACATTATATTTTAATATAATTTTTGGTGAAAATCTATTATCACCTTCTAGTAAAGTACCGCTTCCGGTTTTCCAATTTATACCAAAATCTAGTATGTTATTTAAATAAATATATAAGTTATAAATACTAAATTTGAGAAGTTTTGCATAGTATTTTAATATAATTTTTGATGGAAATCAATTATGACCTTCAAGTAAAGTACCACTTCCGGTGATCAAGCAGTAACCAAAAAGGGAGGTTCACAACTAGATTTTACAACAATCCTAAATACAAAATTTCAACTTTCTACGGCTAACCGTTTTTGAGTTATACGAGATACGAACTAACGTACGTACGTACAGACGCCACGACAAAACTAGTCAACATGGATTCAGGGATGGTCAAAAATGGATTTTTCCGTTAAAATCTGAAAACCGAAAATTTTCGCGATTACAATACTTCCTTTACTTCTTACAAGTAAACAGGGTTTAAAAACTACTAATATTTATTGTTTTATCCATAATTATTTCGAGATCTTTACTGGCCATGATCTACGTGCTTCGCCGATTTCATCAACGTTGTATTTAATTTAATAATTGATGCATCTTTCATATTCGCTATCGCCAGTTTTAAAATACGTTTCTTTGCATATCTGAACATTCGCATTTATATTTTCTAATAGCTCTTGCAAAATTCGATGAATTAACTACATCTTTAATATCTTGGAGGTTAGAGACCTCTATCACTTACACTTCGCATGATTGCTACGATGCAAAATAAATGCCATTCAAGAAACTGCGATATTTATAGGCAGTCATTAAAAAAAAAATGTAATTCTATGGTCTAGATAAGTTATGCAATTTTTTCTCTACCTCTTTGTAAACATTGTTAGTAGATGATAGCAGTTATTGGAAAATAACCGTTTTTCAATTAGTCGGTTATTTTAGAAGGGAGTTATAATATAGCCTATTCAATCTGTTATTTTTTCTCCTGAAATAACCAGTTACAGTATTAAGGGGATATATATATATATATATATATATATATATATATATATATATATATATATATATATATATATATATATATATATATATATATATAAAAATATAATAATTATTATTAATATAATTTTAATTATATTATAATTTAAATTTCTTCAAAAGCCAATTTATCTACTTTCATTTTTTAATTATTCTTTTTTAGATTCAATTATTTATCAAAATCTCATCATAACAATATTTCAGGCATTAAGCCCATTTTCAAATGTCTATCCTATAAAAATAATCAACTCGAATGTGAAATAATTTTTTATATTTAAATATTGTATTGCCCTAATCTTTCTTATTAAAAAAATATCCTTACTACTTTACACTTATTTCATTTGTACATTTTTTACTTTGTGTATAAATATCAAATAAATTAAAAAAGGTTTTAGGTTTTTAATAAACATTTAAATCAAAAAGTATTTTTCCTAAAGGCTTAAAAAATCAAAATCAAATTTAATATATTTTTTTTAATAAATAAGCACATTATTTTTTTAATGCAATAATTCTTTTTCAGATGGTAAAGTACCCCTTTTGTTAGTTTATGTTGTGTTGTTATACATAATAATAAATGTTTCCAAAGTAACCCTTTGAAAGGAGATTTAATTCAAACCAATCTAATAATAATTATGTCTAATAATAACTAAAAAAAAAAATAGAGGAAAAAAGTTTAAAGTATATTTAGTTCTTATTTAAACTTATATAAATTTATTCTTATTTATGCTTACAATCTACTTCAATTTTATATTATTTTGGAAGGAAACACCTTCATATTTCTTATGCCTTTATTTTATTTTGGGTGATTTTTCGGACTTATATTGTCTATTATCAAACTTTAATTTGACTTTATACTCTATGTATGCCCACTCATAATTTCGCCATTCTTGAACGGATTTCTGTTATTCTTTTTTTAATTATAAGGGTGCACTTCTTAAGGTGGTCCAGTATATTCCTTGTCCCATTTTATCAGGATCCAATAAAAGCTTTTTTTTAAATGTAGGTTCACTCATAACTTTACTATTTGTAAGCCGATTTCTATGATTCTTTTTTTAATCAAATGGGTAAACTTTTGTGGGTTTCGAATAAACTTCTCCAGAATCTGACAAAAACTTTTAGAGATAGAGTATTTTTTAGTTAATCAAGTATTTGCAATTTATATTTTGTTACATATGATCATGAATTTAAACGTAATATAATATGAAACAGCAACAAAAATTTGAGAATACTTAAAACATTATAACATATTTTTTCAATATTATTGGAGATAGAGAGACAAACTTCTCAATGGACAACAGCTATTCACTCACAATAATTACAATAGTTTAGTTTATATGTACGTTTCTAAATCTGTTTGTTTTTTTTCTTTTCAAATAAATAAAACAGTCATTTTTCCAACAGTGAGTCACACAATGGGAAATTAATAAACATAGGCAGGTACATAAAAAAGAAAGAAAAGAAAAGTGATTTTTATTTTTATAAATCATGATTTTTATTAAAAGTCCAATAAGTTAATATTTTTTTAAGTCGGTACCAAGCCGCTCCACAACTTGAGAATTTTGAAGAGAAGAACTTAAAATAACTTAATAGTTGAAATGAACGAGTTGTGGAGCAGCTTTGAACAGACATAAAAAAATATTAACTTATTATGCTGTTTAGGTTGATTTGCAATAGTAATTACTTATATAGAAATTATTTAATAATTTCCTTACTTTTGTAAGAAAAATTATTTCTATCTCTTTAGTAGTCCTTGTGTACAGTTTTGAAGTCAGTTTTTTTTTCTTAAACATTTTATGCCCTTATGTTTAATTCTATGTAAATTAACAGTAATATATGGAAAGCAGAGATCCTATACTACTTTTAGAAACACACTTTTAGTCACGCCTTGCTTTATGCTACATGTGATTGAGGCTATCTTGCTTAGGTAGGGTTGGTATAAATATGGACACCCTGTCTCATTGTTAATAAGGGGCCTCTTTAGGCTAAAAATCTTGTTATAACAATTGATGAGGCTATTAAAACACTGGAATGCTTCACGGGAACTTCAAATGCAGTTTCTCTGTTCGAGATTTCTCCAGTTCCCAACATAAAGAAGAGAACCACCAATTAGGGATGCTAAGCAGCAGGTGCAACCATCACGGGAATGCCATACAAGGATCAGTTGACCATATGGCATGTCAAAAGTGCTCTAAAGAAGAGATTGTTGAGTTTCCCGGGGCCAGAGACCCCTCAGGGGTTGGAAGAACCCTGTGACCCTCCCTTTGAGGAAAGCGATGATGACTTGAATCGATGATAGAGATACACCATACTCGAGTGATACAGCTTGCATCTTTTGCGATGAAAAGTTCTTAGACGACACTCGCAGAGAATGTGGGTTAAATATCTTTATGCCAAATGTAGGCTGAGCCGTGGGTTGGATGCGCCATATATATTTGCGATTCATATAAATAATTATTGACTTGATGTTCATTTAAAATTCAATTAAAATGAGAGAGTTGTATCCCATTTTTTATTTTCTATTTCGAGAGTTATCATGTTTTTTCTTATTTTGTTTTGGTATTACTAAACTATTCATTTTACATCCTATTTTTAGCATCTCAATCATTACAAATTATTTTCTGATAATTTATAATATAATTTTTTTTTTTAATAACCATGCCAGTAATCAACAAAGAATTTAAGAGTTCAAAAAATACTGTTTGGTTTGCATCTTGCAAGATTTAATCTAATTATTAAAAATTATTTTAACTATGATTTGTGGTTATGATTGAATGATAATATAATTGAATGATATTAAATAAATATATTCCACTATTTTAATACCTGCAATGCATTATGAAAAAAATAGCTGCACTTATTTTCTTCATTAAACTATCAAATTTTTCATATTATTAATACTTATATTTTTTTTATTTTCTATTTCTAGGATTATTGGGTTATTTTATAGAATTGGTATACCAGTTACTTTACAGTAATTACAGTGATCATCAGTAATTATTAATATGAGATTCAGTGATCATATGCTTGTACATAAATATAATCATAAGTCAGAAAAATGAGAAATTAAAAGATGATTTGTTGTCACTTTATCTGCAATAAAACTATTTTTATGATTATTGCTACTAATTTTCCTTAATTTTTTATGAATATTTTCTCTTATTTTTGTATAATTATCATATTTTACACATCTTTTCTATCCTGGTCTAGAGCACATTTGGTAGTGATTTAAACTTATATAATTTTAGTTACTGAAGTCCTTGCTGTATTATCTGAAATATTTAGCAATTAATTATCAAATACCTCAATTAAAAAACTAATATCAACCTTATTAGACCAAGGAAAATTAGAATCTTTTTTTTTGAAAATTGTTATTGACGGGTCACTTGTAAAAAAAAAAGGTTAATTTTTTTTTATGTTAATGATGTAATTAATGTGCTCCTGTTCTATTTATTCAAGTATCCTTTTTATTTGGTATTCACCAGTATGTCACGTGAGTGTACCCACTTAAAGCTCATTGTTCTTCATTGAAATTTTATCTATATCAGGTCCATTATCCACTTATCATTATTGGCTCAAGATAAAAAGGCTCTTGCTAGAGGAAAGGCAGCCAGTCAGATTGTCCACTCAGATACAAGCCCCCAGCCTTCTTTGCCAGATAGCACAAATATGGATGCCAAACAGCAATTATCAAAAAATGAGACTATCCACCTTCGTAAGAGACATGTCGGGTAAGTGGTATAACTTTCTTTTTTTTTTATACCTATTAATTTATAATCCGTATTGGTTACTTAATTTACACTGAACTTAATTTGTTTGTTTCTTTAATATAAATCTGATTTTATGTGATGTTTACTCTTGTTGAAGTGGGCATCCGTCATTTTAGGTCATCGTTTTTAGAATTTTATTTTGATTTGTACATTTTAATTTTTGATAATTTCATAATAATTTAGTTTATATTAGTTATTTATTTATTTAATTTTAATATATTTAATAAGAGTGGGATTCATTAATGCCCAACATGGTAGCAATATATGTATGAACTGTGACCATATGCGAATACAGGTAAAAAAATTGTCTTTTTTGTCTTTGAACACATTAATATAGCAGCTTCACATTTTGTTTCTAAATTTCTCATTGTTCATAATTCTCATATTTATATTGAATTATACTATTAGTTATTCAAATTGAGCAATGTCAAAAACAAACTAAAAGTAATAATAATATATAATGTAATAATTAGGAAGAATGTATATTTATTTTAAATATTATATAATTTTTTGGGATGCCTTCTTCATGATACAAGGCATTTTAGCTATATAAGGCTTCCACTGCTACATAAATATTTTGTTTACTTGTTTATAAAGTGAGGTTTCTGGATTAACATCCCATATTCAGAATTGTTTTTAAAAATGGAATAATTATACAGAAACATAGTAAGACTGATATGCTGAACCAATATATCCCTTGATATATTGGTTTTATATATGACTTATGAAAAAAGAACAATTAGAACAAACTGTAATAATAACATTTATGAAGAATGTAAATAAAAAAAAATTAAACAGTTACAGCCTTATATGGCTACTATACCTTAACTTAAACCACTGCAAGAAAAGTGATATAACTCCAAAATGCAATCTTCGAGAAAAATCAACTTAAAGAATACTATAAAACTTATACTGTTTCAATATAAGTTTTAGAGTATTGTTTAAGTTAATTTTTCTCGAATATCACATTTTTGAGATGTGTCACTTTTCTTATGGGGTGTGTTATCTAGAAAATGACCAAACAAATTAATTAGATTATCTAAAATCAATATTCATTTTTCCTGATCATTATATATTAAAATATATATATATATATATATGTGTGTGTATATAAATTTTCTTGCCCAGTTTTAATAAAGAACATCATGTGTTAAAATAAATTAATTAACCAAACTCTACAAATCCTTCAACGGGATGTGTTGTTTTTGTGTCACAAGTACACATATCCTTTGTTTTGTTCTCATTAATTGTCAGATGTATCTCTTGAGCAGCTCACAAAAGATACAGAGAAGCTTTCTCTTGTGAACATTTAGACCTAATAACAATATCTATGTCATCTGCATCACTAGCTTAGTGAATATCGTTCCATTGGGTTGGATGCCAGAAGCTCTAAAAACCTTCTCAAGAGCTAAGCTAAATAATAGGTTGGCCAATGCATCTTCTAGCATAAGCTCTTTGTTTGAGGAGAACTCACTAAAAGCTCTGAATTTTTACGGAATCTTTTACTTCATTCATTGTCATATTTACTAGCCTGATAGCCTTGGATGGGATCCTAAGTTCTTGAAGAGCAGCATAAAGTTTGGGTCTCTTTATGCTATTGTAAGGAGACGTAAAGTCTATGTGCATTTTCTGCCATCTTAAAAAAAATGGTAAGAAAAAGCACTTTTTTTTTTCAAGCGGTTTTTCCTCAGTAACTCGTTTCCAATACATATTAGATACAATAAAAATTTCTCATTGTCAATTTTAAAGAACGCTAAATTTCCTGTAAGTTTTATATGTAATATTGTGGAAAATTTGGGACAGCTACTAAGATAAGGGACGTTGAATGAAAATCTGTAAAAATTTAATAAAATCGCAAAAAAATTAGATATGTCAGTGGTTTCACCTTAATAACTATATTTTAGTGCAGTTTAGTACAAAATGCATTATAACCAATCTTTTAGAAGATTAAATTCTCTACAACATTCGTACAAAATATCTGTAATTACTCTCAACAGATGTCAAGAAATATTGAAATAATAATTTTAGAGTAAATGGATTGAGAATAGAAAATCTCATCTTTTATTCAAATTAGTATTCCTGAATGTAATATCATCTTTAATCCATTATGTATGTAATATTCATACTTTTAGTTCATGAGATTAATGTAAATTCTAGGGGAACAAGAATTTTATGAAAAATAAAAACACCTTGTGACCAGAGTTCATAACAGAACTTTATTATTATTAATGAATTAACTAAAAATTTGAAAATATTCTAACAAAGTTTTAAGCAAAAATATTAACTAATCTCAATTAAATTTCTTAAGATGTTTTCTATTTGCCCGTTTATAAGAAATATTTTCAATCTTTAGAGTACAAGTACTCATGATGAAATACTGTCGCTATCGACATGCCCCCTCAAGGATCTTATATTTACTAATAAAGCCATCGAGACATGCAGTAAATTTCCGTTTCTTATCAATCGTCAAATGTTTGTTCATCTGTCAGCCTCTTTTTATTGAGATTTTTCTCCTTTTATCATATTATCTTATCTTATGACATTATGTACAAACATATTTTTAGATTTTGTTCTCAAAATGTGTATTATCTTGCATTGTTATGCTTTTCTAGATTGAGTTATCTCTCTTTGATGTAATTTTGCAACTCATTGTAATTTTGTATATCAATGTTTTATCTTAATAGTGTTATTGCCGTTATCTTAATTGTGTATATAGTCAGCAATCTATAACTCATATTTTAAGGGAATGACAATGCAATTCGAGCAATGTATTGTCCGATTTAAAAATATTTTTTTAGTTATTAAAGTTAGCTTTCGAACACTTATTAGTATTGATCCACGAGCCATTGCATAGTGCATAAATCAAAATATTTTCTAATATAATATAATATAATATAATATAATATAATATAATATAATATAATATAATATAATATAATATAATATAATATAATATAATATAATATAATATAATATAATATATATAATATATATAATATAATATAATATAATATAATATAATATAATATAATATAATATAATATAATATAATATAATATAATATAATATAATATAATATAATATAATATAATATAATATAATATAATATAATATAATATAATATAATATAATATAATAATATAATATAATAATAATATAAATATATAAAATATAATATAATATAATATAATATAATATATAATATAATTTCTAAAGAGTTATCTACTACCAAACTATTCCTACCATTTTCCCCTTTTTTACATTTCTTTATAAGTTAATACAATGGCCAAACTGTAGAAATGAATTCCTTTTGAGGTAATCGCTTCATCAGTTACAATGTATTTCTCGTTTTGAGTGCATCTCTCTTATATAAAAACATTGCCAATCATGGAATTTACTGGGGAAGGTATGAACTTTAAAATAGTACATCTGAATTAGGAAAATCCAATCGTTAGAGAACATTGCATGCCTCTAAAGTGTGATCAATCAATTTTATTTAAAGCTCTAACTTTGAAGAAACTTTTTAAAAAAATCATCATATATCGTTTTGTACTTTTTGCTTATTCTTGTTACTTTGTCTATTAGCTTTAATTAATTAATTAATTTACCTTTGTTATGGGGCGTATTCATAATCAGGATGACATTTCCTATAAGAAACCACTTTCAATATGTACATTTTTGTTCATCAAATCTTCTTTCTTATAGCACTGTGTACTGATCAAATTTTTTTCTAGACATAGTATTGCTTTTTAATAATAATTTTCAAAATGTTCTGAATTTTAAAATCTATGCATAGTTATCTTTTTTTTTCTAAGGTAGGTACTGTCAATGTTATCTATTTTTACCAAATAAATTTATCTCTAAGGATTGTAAAAAATATTGTTATCAAATAATAATGCTTTATAAAAAGTTGACTGTATATGTAATTAAATTTACAGTTTGAATTTGTATAAAACAGATTTTCTCATTCATATTTTGTTCGCAGAAGTTCGAAATGGATTTTTGTTTGAATATTTTATTTATTTATGAATAAATAGGCTCTTCAATCACTGGAGTTGTGCCAGTTTATTTTATTACAGTTTTAAAATTTAAAATTTTATTATAGTTCTAAGTCTACTTTAATTTCAGACTTAGTATGATCTTTTCTTCATCCAGAAAGTGAACATTCAATTACACTTCAAATTTAGTTTTTTTTTTAAATTCTTTTAATGATACACTCTTAATTTTACAAGCTTTCTTTTTCATTCAAAATTATTCCATCATCGAACTGAATATTTAGTAGTTTTGAAATATTTTGTTGACAAATTATTAGAAACCTTGTTGATGAAACATACGGTTTTCTTACTTGAAATATATAGATTTCAGTTTTTCCACGTAGTTTTTCCCTTACATACCAAAACATAACTGCATAGTTCGATTTAGATAAGTCACAAACTTGCTCAGTTATCTGTCACATTTAATTTAGTTTAATCAATTTTTATTTAAATAATTATTTAAAGGAAGAAAAAATTGAAATTAGCCTAGAAATCAAATGTAAAGTCACTATGTTCATTTTGTCTTCAATCGAAACTTGATGGGTACTTATGTTCAATAAGTCAGCATATAAACCTTAATAGGCATTTCTTTGTGTATTGTCAATTTTAGAATGATATTATTCTCTTAATATCTTTCTTATGATAACAATTACAGTTCAGTGCCCATTCATTATCTCTGCTTTTATGTCTTTGAATTGCATTTTGTTATCTCTCAAGTTGTTTATCTTAGGGTCTGCACTGGATGTTTGATTTGTGATATTAAGGTCAAAGAAATCATGTTATCAAATTAGGGTCAATTATGTTATGTTTGTATAGTAAGAAATACTTCCTGGTTATTTGAGATATTTCTACTAATTACGTTTTAACATTTAATTCCAAATTGCATAATTAGACCAGAACTGTTGATACAAAATTTGATAAATAACAATCAAACCAATATTTGTGGAACTTTAATGTTCCATTAAATAAAAACATTTGATTCAAATCCATTCTCATAGATGATTATAAAATTTTAAAAACAGCTTAAGAATCTTTATTTATTTGGAAATATTTTAATTTTACATTTTTGTTTCAGAGAATCCTGTAAACTTTTTTTTCGGAGTAATCCCATTAAGATAGTGAGAGCTAAGGGTCAGTACATGTATGACGAAGAAGGCAGAAAATACCTCGATTGCATAAACAATGTTGCTCATGGTATTAATAATTTATTTTTTAATATTTTACTTATCTTATAATTTTCATTTACATATATTATCATATTAATATTTTATAGTTGGCCATTGCGATGAAACCGTTGTTGAAGCATCAGCTAAGCAAATGGCAACTTTGAATACAAACAATAGATTTTTGCACGATAATTTGGTGCTCTGTGCAAAAAAACTGACAAGTACCTTTCCTGAATCTTTATCAGTCTGTTTCTTTGTGAACTCTGGCTCAGAAGCAAATGACCTTGCTTTAAGAATAGCAAGAGCTTACACTCACAATGAAGATATCATATGCTTGGAAGAGTAAGTGGATGTTTTTACAATGTTTTATATAAGTACATAGTTATGAAACTTCCAAATTAATGTTTATAAAGCTGTTTTGCTTACATAATAATACAGTTGAACCTCTGTATATCGAACCTGAAGGTTTCTTGAAAAAAAATTGATAAATGGATATTTCGAGATATGGAAAGATTGCAATTCTTCACCCTTTTCTGGCTAAAAACAATTACAGCTATTCTTTAGGAGTAAAGCAGTACGAAAGGAAATTTTTTGGAGTTAATGTTGTAATAAAGGCAATTTTTTAGGGTTAAAGAAAAACAAAACTGAATGATCAATAGCACTTATTTGAAATATTGTACAAATTACATCTGTGATTGCAGGTTTTTTACAAATGTACATTTATAATTTCATAAGGACATGTATTAAAAATATGCAAACATGCATAAACATTAATTTATTTTTATATGTAATTTATTTTTATATATAAGATAGTTTCTAATGTCTATTTCATGTATAATTCATCACTGAAGTCATATTTAGGAGCAATGCTCACAACAAGAAAGGCAAAGTTAAACTGAATTTAAAATGATGAAAATTTCATTCTATGTTAGGAAAGAGATTCTGATAATTTAGGTGATCCTGTGGTTCTTCTGAAACAAGATCTTCACTGAATTTCTATTGCATTGCAAACCAGTGGTACATTTTTTTTTCTTATTTAATTATTTCCCATTCTGATGTACATAAACTAAGGGCTGTTTTTGATGACAATCACATTTTATATATTTTTTTCGATATATAGTAATTTTATTTTATATACAGAATATTTTTTTCTAATAAATTTTCAAGATTCCTAAAAAAAGTTCGATATATAGAAATTTTTGATACACGGAAGTTCGACTGTATATTTTTCTTTATGTATTTTTACTTTGTTTATTAATTCACTGTTTTTAATTTCAGTGCATACCACGGTCACTTGAGTTCCATTATTGACATTTCCCCCTACAAATACAGAAAGCTTGATAAATTTCCTAAAAAGGATTGGGTTCACATTGTAAGTACTAAGATTTATTTTTTCAAATTTTTATATTTTTCTCATAAAGAAAATAAGAAAGATAGAAAAAAAATTAAATGAAATATAAAATTTCAGTTCTTTTCAAATATCAGTTCACTGTTTTCCTCTTATATAATTGACTAGTAGGTATTTGTGGCAAAATGTCTCGCACTCCTTGCAGGCACCCCTGCCCTATGTCTACCGAGGGAAGCACAGGGATGAGGAAACTGCCGGGGAGAAGTATTCTCAGGAAGTTGACAAGCTGATCGAAGAAGCTACCGAAAATGGAAGAAGAATCGCAGCATTCATTTCCGAGTCTCTTCCGAGCTGTGCAGGCCAAATTATGCTGCCTAAGAATTATTTAAAGAATGTTTACAGGTCTAAGATGGTTTCTTTCTTTATTTAAAAGACAATTTATCATAACTATTAGTTAATTGTAATACCATTTATTTAGGGATTGATAACTTATTTGCCACTTCTATAATTTTGTTTTTATTGAAAACTAGTTTCGAATGTTATACATTCATCTTCAGTTCTAAAAATACACAAAAATTCAAACATAACATTCGAAACTAGTTTTCAATAATAACAAAATTATAGAAGTGGCAAATAATTTATCCATCCCTAATTAGATTCTTCTATACCATCATGCGGACGTCAACTGAATACCATTTATGTCGACATATCCTAAATATATGACAATTTTCGGTGTAACATAAATTAAACAAAAATTAATCCAGTAATTATCCATTTCATCTTTATCTTAATTTCTTAAACGGCAAACTGGCCAATCAGGGCCCTATTTCATAAAGATAACTGTTGTAGACGACCCTGGGGTGTATCCTTTTCAAATATTAATAAGTTGACTATCAGAAAAAAATTCCATGCTATAAGTAGAAAAGTTCATATATCTATTTGTTCAACAAATCAGGGCCCTATTTCATAATAAAGTACAAGTTCAAGTCTGAAAAGTACAAATGTAAATGTTCGTTTTTAGAGGTTACAGTTTACTTATCGTCATTAGATAATAATAATTGTACTCAATTATTTTTTTATTTACTTTTTTAATAAAACTATTTTGAATGTTATCGTATTTCAACATTTCGCAGTTTAAGTCTTAGGCGTGGTAAGTCATTGGCTCACTTGTGCTTGTACTATATTATGAAATAGGAAGTGCCTATGAAGTAAAGTACAAAATGTTATATAGTTGATATATATCATTAAAACATTGTTATAATGTTGAAACACGATAACATTTAGAATAGCTATATTAAAAAACAGTAAGATAACAAAAATATGAATAATATTATTATCTATTAACAATAAGCAATCTGTAATCTCTAAACACTAACCTTTTCATTTGTACCTTTGTACTTTATTATGAAATAGGGCCCTGAAACAACTCAACGAATTTTGGTGATACTTTAGGATTATCTAGCAGTTAGGTCTGAGTAAAAAAAAATGCTAAGATTATCTAGAAAAAATCACCAGATTAAGGCAGTCTGAGTACAACCTGTGATAATCTAAGTTGAGTCGATCTTATGCAATTTTTTTAAATGTGACAAAAACAGTATAGTCTAAAAGACCTTGATAAAATTAAAAAAAAATACAATTATTTACAACTTTTTAAATAATTTGATATATATACTTTGGGGAAATATTTATGTTGAAAGGAAATATTTATTGAAAATAATTAATGTTGTCTAGTTTCTGAAATATCAACAAATTCAAAATGTGTCTCATAACATAAGACTTTGATAGTTTAAAACAGTTTTAAATTTATTTGTAATAAATCGATTTTTTATTAGTCATATATTTTATGGTTCCATTTTCAGATTTAGATATCTTTTGAACAGCCTTCCATAATTTTTATTTTTGTTATTAAAATTTCCATATAATTTTTATTTTAAAAAATTCAATACTTTTTGAATATTTATTATTGAAGAAAGAATGAAAAAAAAAACCTTCAAGCCATAAAAAATATTTATTTTTTTTCATTTATATATACTTGTAAGATATAGTTTTCCTAGTATAATCGTTTTAATTTATCTAAGTGGATTACAAAGGCTGTGTATTTTTTAACCCGTAGCATTAAATTGTTTTATTAATTTTTTTTTTTTTAGTTAATGCTCTGAACATAAAGTTTTGCTAGTTATAATAAAATTTTCCAACGGGGAAGTTAGATATTTGATTTTACTCCTTATTTTGAAATAAATATTATATAATTACAATTTGTCATTTTTGTTATAAAGCATACATAAATAGTGTTAGTTTATTATTAATTTATATTTGTTATTTTAATTTTAATATTTACAAGTCAAATGGCTGTTCTTACAGGTAATGGTTAAATTTTAACAGAGTAGCTGATACTTTTAAGAACAGTCCTAAAAATGTTTCCACTTTTTGAAAAAATAACAACTTACCATGGACTTCATAGTTAATTAAATATTAATGTAAGTTGATTTCCTGTGAAAGTAAAAGCTATAATTATCATTTATAAATTTACAGCTCAGTTAGAGCTGCTGGAGGAGTATGTATCGCAGATGAAGTACAAACTGGTTTTGGTAGAGTCGGAAAGCACTGGTGGGCCTTCCAGTTACAAGATGTAATTCCTGACATAGTGACTATTGGTTAGTAACATATTTATAACAATATTTTTTTTTTCCGTTTAATTTAAAACATATTTTATTAATAATTAATTAAAACGATATTTATAATAAATTTGTGCTATAGGTAAACCTATGGGAAACGGGCATCCTGTATCCGCAGTTATTACAACTAATGAAATTGCCCAAAGTCTAGTATCTATTGGAATGGAATATTTTAATACAGTGAGTAATTTAATTATTCCCAAGAATATCACAATTTTCATTGTTAAGACTTTATTTAAATTATTTTATTCTTGAAAATATAATTCACCTTAATAAATTGGTTCTTCATCTCTGATTAGTCTTAAAATAAGATGACAATGTTATAATTTTTTTGTTTCCACATTCTGTAGAACAAATAATAATTTATGAAATCAAGTGCATTGAGAACATAGTTGTAATTTTCATAATTTTTTTTGCCATATCTTAATTTTTGATCCAGTCTTTCTCTTCTTTAGTCAAGTTCAACTACTCAATTATTTTTGATGATTCTTGTTGATGGACTGTTAACAGCAAGAAAGGTACATTATAGTTTGAATTAAAAGTAAAATCTCGCTTTTCTAATTTAGTTTACATCTCTCCTTGTGAACGTAATCTATGGACACTTTTTAATCCAAAATTACTTTGTTTTTATGCAAACATTTTTTGTTTGATATATAGAAATTTTATATATATATCCAATGAAACTTCAAAGTTTCTGAAATAAATTTCTCATCTCATAGTTACTAGGAAACCCCAACATTTTAGGTAATGAAAAATTATATAGGTGAAGCAAAAGGGCTTGGACCAACTTAAAATAACTGATATTTTTGAGAAACGATAACATGAATTAGCAAAGTATATATGTATCGATAATTTTTTTTTTACTATGGTTTGTATAGCAATATAATATAGCAATATATAAATGCATCTTTTATTAAATACATATGCCTATAGTTCTTCCAATGATTTATATTCTTCTGTCCCCCTTAGAGCATAGGTACTCCTCCCTATAACAAGGCTGGATCATTTCCGGTTGGCCTCTACTATAGTATCATCCATACATCTATTATAGGTCAACTAGAAGCAAAGAGGTTAAAATAAAAACTAAATTGCATTCAAGGATTGTAAAATTTATTTTTTCAACTTTCTTCTTTCTTATATCCAATTATTTGATTTTAAAAAAATAATTAGTTGAAAAAAGAGACCAAATATGAATCTTCCAATAATATATCATCGCCACCATGTTTAAGTTACGAATGTGAAAAATCGCAATTTTCCAAATTCCTTAGTTTTATTAATTTATCAGAATCATATTTGCAAAATAAAATCTTATCGACACAAATCTTGGGCTCAGAAAAGCAAATAGGTCTAGAGATAAAAAAGTTTTTTGTTATGCGAAAGTTAAAAGTAAAATGTAAAGTTCTTTATTGGTCTCCTGAAAAGTTGCTGTATTCCCATTTATCACTTGTGTGTTTGTGGCGACCAACTGTAATTCATAATTTCTGTTTTCCCCAACTATTCTATATTGGCTCATTGAAGTTAAATTGCATGTTTTAGTAAATCCATTCTTTTATAATTACAGTTTGGTGGGAATCCAGTATCATGTGCCGCAGCTCTCGCTGTTATGGAAGTTGTGGAGAGAGATAAACTTATGGAACATGCCGATCAGGTAGGAACTTATTTGTTAGATGAACTGAACAAATTGAAGGAAAGATATATGCTAATTGGAGACGTCAGAGGTGTTGGATTGTTTATTGGGATTGAACTCGTAACAGACAGAGCTACCAGAACGCCTGCTGCTCCACAAGCTCAACATATCATTACGAGGTAATTACTGCAACAATTTAATATTGAATTTGTAGGAGAAAAATATGGGTAATAGTTCCGCAGAGCTACTAGTGGGCGTGGCCTCTTGACAGGTCGGCTAATGTTTTTGGGACCGTCTGTACATCGAATGATGAGTCTGTTAAGGTGGCAATTGACGATGGCTCACAATAAATTTGTTTGTTATTATATATTTAATTTTTTAATTTTCTTTTGGAAGATCATGATTCCAACCTTTTTTTAATTTTTGGGCGTGGATATCAGCCTGAGCGAATTTCAGCTGGTTATTATTTACTTGTTTATACTTTATTTGCCTCTTGCATTTTTGATTTATAATTTTATAAGTTATTTTATTGAAATTAGGGGATTATGGTTTATGATTGGTGTTGTTATAGAGTTTATTTATTTTCTATAACTCAGCATGGTTATATTTTTAAGTGGGTTATCTTTTTTTTTTTTTAAAGGGAGAAGTTGGTCGGGGGGTGCGGTCAAAGAATTTTTTTTTAATTGTTTTAGTATTCATAAATATATTTTAATTTTCTTTCATTTTATTCCTCTTAATTTTTTAGCATTTAACTTTAATAATTCATTAAAATAAATAAAGGGCCTGAAATTATATATTCCACACCATAAATTATGTAAGTTCTAAAACCAGGTATAAATCATTTAAAACCTATCATAAATTGTTAATATTGATAAACTATATTAAATAATAAAAGAAGGTTGGAGTGATCAGATTTTAGATTTTGGTATCAAAGACTAATCTTACTTCGGGCAGACTCGGCATTCAATGTATAGACCGTGACAAAAACATTAGTCGACCTGTCAAGTGGCCACCACCAGTTCTGCAGAACTATTACCAAAAAATGTTTTAAACTTCATAATAAAAAATAAAAATAAAATTATTATCAGGTTCAAGGAGGAAAAAATCTTAGTGAGTGCCGACGGGGTAGACCGCAATGTCCTGAAGCTTAAACCACCGATGGTATTCAGTTTTGAGGATGCAAAACATTTTTTGAGGATACTCGATGAAATTCTATGTGAAATCGAAGAATTCGAATCAGAGTTTGAAGAAGTATCAGTAACTCCTACTATCAACACCAATGCATCTCAGAGGTGAGTTTTTATTCCATATGTTTATGTTGTAACTTTTTGGCAAGATAAGGGTTTTTTTGGAATACTTTTTTTTTCTTATACTAGAATTATGTTGGCTTATTGGGCCATTTTTACCCTTTCAGCCTGATATAATTTAGCCATTCTAGCATATATGCTGTTGTGAACTATATCCCATAGATTGGGACTAGAATTTATAACTAATATGATAAACAGAATGGAGGACCACTGTATCTATATACAGATGAAATGATTTTTTGAGAAGAATGGGAATTATAAGAAAGCCAGTTGATTATAAAAGATAAAAGATTGTTAAGAATAACAATGCAAAAGAGACAAGATATTAATTCTTATATTTGCCACATACTTGAATGATTAAAAGCTATTGCAATTCACAGGTAGGAAATCAAGGAAGGTGTAAGAAAAGATAATTTAGGATAATAATGATATAGCGAACTCACCAGGCTGAATATCTTGAGCAGAAACAGCAGCAATGGGGCAATTAAAAATGTAGATGATGAATGAGATAAAAACATAATTATTAAAAAGCACTGAACACAACTTGATATGATATAATGAATAAACCAAAATGGTGGTTGTAGAAGTGCGTAATTAAAAAATATCTTATGTGGACACCCCATGACTTCCTTGTATGCCTATTAAACTATAAATCAGTGGCTCAAAAAGTGATCCTGAATTTGGTTTCTAGTTCCGAAGATAGCTGTATCTCAAAAAGGAAACTCGGCGTCGTGACGTCCATCTACTGACACACATACATATCTTGACACACATATCTTGTTTCTGGAGGTCTCATTCTGTTATTGTATGTCGTTTTCTTTCAGTTGGCAAAAATTTCCCAAGAGATTTCTTCGTGTTCCGTGACAACATTAAAACTGTCTATGTCATTAGATAAAGCATTGGAAATCGACAGTTTCAAAATTTTAAGCAGAAGGACCCGCTTAACTTATTTCTTATTCTCCTGCTGCAGACTTGTTCAGCAACTGTGAAAAAAAGTATTTTACACTCAATTTTAACATTTAAAACAAGTAATAAAATTGTTTAATTAGAGTTGAAAAAATCGCGTTTGTAACCTTTATTACTGAACCATATGATCTCTGTATTTAATTTTAATATAATTTTTTATGTAAGTTTATAATGACCTTCAAATAAAGTACCATTTTCGGCTAACCAATTTTAACCAAAATCTAGTATATTATTTTTATTGATATTAAAGTCCTATTTACCAAATTTGAGATCTTTTACGTTAAATTTTAATATAATTTTTGAATGAAAGCCTAATATGACCTTCAAGTCAAGTACCACTTCCGGTTTGCCAATTTTAACCTTAATTTATCATGTTATTTATATTAATATGTAAGTCTTATATACCAAATTTGAGAAGTTTTGCATTATATTTTAATATAATTTTTGATGAAAATCAATAATGATCTTCAAGTAAAGTACCACTTCCGATAATCATATAGTGACCAAAAAGGGAGGTTCACAACTAGCTTTTAGAATAATCCTAAATACAAAATTTTAACTTTCTACAGCTAACCGTTTTAGAGTTATGCCAGATACGTACGGACGTACAGAAGTCACGACGAAACTAGTCAAAATGGATTCAGGAATGGTCAAAATGGATATTTCCGTTGAAAACTGAAATTTTTCGCGATTACAATACTTCCTTTACTGCTTACAAGGAAGTAATAAGAGATGTGTGTACATGAGCTGCAAGCGAGGGAGTATTAGATGCGAACAGAAGCGCATCGGAAGATAGAATATAATCTAATTGATGTGGACATTACAACTTACTGTGGGAGAATGGTGCATTGTCTACCAAAAAAGACATTGCGTTAGAATCGCTATCAACTGGGGAATCCTTGTCGATAACTACAGATTCGAATAATTACTTAACTTCCAAATTGGTCCATAAATCCTCAAGTGATGGGCATGAGTAGATGTGTTCTCCAATCATCTCCATTGTTGCAAAGGGGACAGTCTGGAGAATCTGCAATTCCAATCCAATTCAAGTATTTCTGCAGATAATCATGGTCCATTCTAATCTCGAGGATGGTTAAGAGGGAAACGTCTTCCTTCCTCTAATGACGTACTCCACTTCTTCACTTCAACCAGTTCATAATATTCCTGCCTTAAGTGGTCAGTGAATATTCCTTCCGTTACTGAGAATATTCCTAGCATATTCAAAACTGAGAGCTCGGTGAGGTTGGTCCTTCTGAGATACATTCTTTGTGAGCTTATCGGCCTTCTCATTACCATTAGGAAGTCTCATTTAATATTAGTTGGTAGAAATGGTATCTGCAGGTCTAAATAGTGGCGTAGCCAGGATTTTGTTTCGGAGGGATCCATCCAAGGATCTACTTTAAAGAAACCCACCGCAACTGAGGATGTAAAGGGGCCCTCCCTATATATAATATTTCCTAATCCTAGGTATATTATTTATAAAATAACATTCAAATATGTTTATATAATTTTTGTTAACAGATAAGAATAAGTAAAGTTATTTTGAAATTTTGAGGGGGAGTTCCGTCCCCCTGGACCTCCCCTCTGGCTACGCCACTGGGTCTACACTTCCTTGTCCTCACTACCTGCACCACTAGAAACTACCAGAATAGCTGCCAGAGAATCAACCAAAAACACAACTTTTTTATGATTTACCTTAATCGATTCCTCACTGCATTGATTAATGAATTATATTAATAATGATATTATTAGGTATATTGTGAATTAACATCTTTCTCCTAAGTTAATTTTCCTTCACATTTTTCTCGACGTTTCAGAACATTTTTCTTGACGTTTCAGGACATTTTTCCCCCTCATTAGGACACCTAGATTATAATAATAATTAATTATTTTACAACTTTATGAAGTAACAATAATTTTATATCTTATTTTTACTTTATCAACATTAGAATTGTTATTATTTCTTGTTCCCCTTTTATCAATATAATTTGTCTGTTGCTTTTTTTTAAATTAAAAATATACATATTTTACGAGGAATATTAAAACTGATCTTTTTAGCATCTCATAACTCCATGAACTGTTTACTATCTACTCATTTTAATTCCTACTCTCTACTAGTGGTCTTATAATGGTATATTGTTGATTACGAAGTACGGCTATTAAATAACGAGACTGACGTTGCTGCGGGACAAGTACGCATGCGCCAACCGCCATTGACTGACAGCTGTTTAGTGTGAAGCTTTCTCTTTAGTATGCGTTAGTCTCGCTTCTGTATACAATAAGGTTTAGTTAGAGCCTACGTTCGCGTTAGTGTTGTTTTTCTGTTTTGCCGGATAAAATGGTTAGTGTAATAATAGAGCAACGAATTATTGTGAAATTTCAATTCAAAATTGGAAAAACCGCTACTGAAACTTATAATTTACTGAAAGAAGTGTATGGCAGTGAATGTTTATCGCGGGCACGTGTTTTTGAATGGTTTAAGCGTTTTAAAGGTGGCCGAGAAGACGTTGAAGATGATTCGCGGTCAGGTCGCCCTTCAACGTCAAAAACGGATGACAATGTTGAAAAAGTCAGTAATTTGATTAGGTCTGACCGTCGATTAAGTATTCGTGCAATTGCTGAAACTTTAGGCATTGATAAAGAATGTGCACGGCAAATTTTACATGACAATTTTAACATGCGAAAAGTGTGTGCCAAAATGGTGCCTAGTAAGTAATTATGTATAAAATAAAAATAAATTTTATTGCAACGTCAGTCTCGTTATTTAATAGCCACACCTCGTATATGTTGTATTATACTATATGCTATAATACTTTTTTAGGTACAACTACAGAGAAGCGGCGCACTATCAGAAGAGTCTAGAGTCTGAATCGAGTGTCGTCTCACTAGCGATCTCTGGCTCCATTCTTGTTAACTACGTGCCCCTTTTTTCCACACTTTCTTATAAATTTGGTTTTATGCTCACCACTTAAAGCCGTTTTTTTACAAGCAATTTTTCGATTGCTATGAAAATTCGTATGTAGTAGTTTTGAGGGGTGCAAAAAACGAATATCGACTTTGTCTCTCCCTAAAAACATATTTTACCCCGCTTTGTTACGCTTTGTTACGTAGCGACAAATTTTATTCCCAGTTGGTACACCCATTGTGATTTAATTTTGTTAAATTCTAGTTCGCACCTATTTATGATAGTTAATGAGTACTTTCATGTTTTTAATTATGAATTTAATCATTTATAATCATAATGGATAATAATAACAGTATTTATTTTTGTAGAAAATTAAATTAATTATTTAGAAATTCAATTGCGATAGTAAAGTGGTAATTTTATGGTTTTTAGTTATGAACATATTTATTTACCTTATTTTTAGATAATTAAATTAGAACTAAATTAATGAAATTACTTATTACAAATGTTTATTTAATCATGGCCTTGAATTCTTATGTGAAATATAAGGGGGAGATGTTAAGTACATTAAAATAAAAAGTAACTTTTTTATTTAAAAAAACAAACAAACAGACAAATAAGAATCAATGTGCAAACTGTGAAACAGCTTTAAGTGGTGAGCATAAAACCAAATTTATAAGAAAGTCTGGAAAAAAGGAGGCACGTAGTTAACAAGAATGGTACTAGAGATCGCTAGTGGGACGACACTCGATTCAGTCTCTAGACTCTTCTCATATTGCGCCGCTCCTCTGTAGTTGTACCCTTTTTTAAATTTGATTAATAATAATGATAAATAGAATACAGTTGAGTTTAAGATTATGATTTCATTTAAATACTCTAATAGTGATACACACATGTTTGATTTTAGGATCGCCAGTTTCTAACTAAAGGAGTACTTCAATAGAACATCTAACATTGTCTGTATATTAATATTAAATAACTAATTAATTCATTTGTCTAATTTTCATATGTAAATAATTTGGTGTTTTGTTTGTAAATAATTTATGCAGTATTTCAGCGTTACTTAAATAACAGCTGACTTTATTTTTTATATCTCATGTATGAATACAATTTCTTTTTTTTTTTTTTTTTTTTTTTTTTTTTTTTAATGAAATTGAATAAATTATGTTTAAAACCTATTCTTTGTATGTAAGAGTTTTATGAAATCATATTAAATGTTTAACCAAATTAATGTATATAGATCTATTTTAATATTCAAATAAAAATATTAACTGTCTTTTGGATGCATTGTCTTGAATTGATTATTTGTTTCTGTATTGTTTATTAGTGTATTAATTTATAATTTTACTCATTTTTATTTATTATTAATTATTACTATTCTTTTTGTTTTAATCAATATTTGTTTTTACCTTATGGAGACTCTCCCATTCTAAATAAAATAGTAATATTTTACTATTATATCTATATGACAATGAATAACTCTTCTAAAAGTTAGTTCGACTAATAATTCTACAGGTTTATTTCAACTTAATATTTCTCTGTGAAAATTGATTTATATAATATTTAATTTTATATAATTTTAAATTATTAAACAAAATTATAAAATGACTGTCATAATTCAATGTCAACAAAGGTTTTTGTTTTCACAGATCAATTGAAATTCTAAATATAATAATTTGTTGTTGCTTAAAAAAATATATACATATATATTATCTTTTTCTAGTCTTTTAATTGCAATCTTAGATATTTGTGTATTAGTAAATATAAAATTTTATTATTTATTATTATCGTATTATTGCTATTATTCTAATATTAATGTATAATTGTATTTTATGTCTATCTTTTTATGTGTTTCGTATTTTAAATGAAATATGTATTTTATATAACATTGTTATATCTGTTTTTTGTTTTTTAAGTTTAATAACTTTTAATACATGGTTTTAAATTAAAAAGTTTCTTATCATAAAGTTAGTTGGTTCCAAATTGCCCATTTTCTTTTTAATTCTCAGCAATTTTGAGCAGTTTATCACTGAAGATATGAATGAAACTTAGCTGAATGTAGGAAGTGGACTAATGTAGGCAATTCACTTCTAAAATAATATTAAATATAAATACAGATATTAAAGAGTAATTTATAATAATCAGTAACGAGTAAAGTCTTGTTTACAGGATGATAGTTTCTGTCGTGACAGTACTGTCTCGACAGTGATATAATGTGGCAGTGCGACAATATCCTTTTCTATATGCTGACAGTTAATCTTGTGACAGTTGGATTATTGACAGATGTAAGAACAGCTGATTGAACACTAGCAATTTGTTGGTCACCATGCAAACTAAATTACAAACGAACCTCTGTATATTGAACATGAAGGCTCCCTGAAAAAAAATTCGATATATAAGAATTTCGACACATAGAAAGATTGCAATTTTTCACCCTTTTCTGGCTAAAAACAATTACAGCTATTTTTTAGGATTAAAGAAGTGCCAAAGGCAATTTTTAGGGTTAATGATGTAACAAAGGCAATTTTTTAGTGTTAAAGAAAAACAAAACTGAACGATCGATAGCACTTATTTCAAAAACTGTACAATATACATCTGTGATTGCAGATTTTTTACAAATGTACATTTATAATTTAATAAGGACATATATTAAAAATATGCAATTTTAATTTATTTTTTATTTCGCCCCAAGATAGCTTCTAATGTCTATTTGTGTATAATTCATCACTCAAATCATGTTTAGGAGTAATGCTCACAAGAAGAAAGGCAAAGTTAAACTGAATTTAAAATGAAAATTTCATTCTATGTTAGGAAAGAAATTTAGAGAATTTAGGTATTTCTGAGTTTCTTATGAATTTTCAAGAACAAGATCTTCCCTCGATTTCCATTGCTTTGCAAACCAGTGGAACATTTTTTTTATTACTTAATTATTACCCTTTGTTCTGTACGTAAATTAAGGGCTCTATTTGATGATGACAATCAAATTTTAGATTTTTTTAAATTGAAATTCTTTGTTCAATATGGAGAAATTTTATTTGATATAAAAATTTAAGGTTCCTAAAAAATTCGATATATAGAGATTTTCGATATATAGAAGTTCGATATACAGTAGTTCAACTGTATATAATTTTTATTCCACATCCAAGAATTAAATAATGTCGAAAACATTGGAGACAATTAATTTAGAGTTCTTAAATAATCGAAACATACAATTAATAAGTTGGTTAGTCTAGGTTCATAGGTAAATGAGTTTGGACAGACAGCTCACTGCCAAGGTGTATATATGCATGTATCAATAACTGTATTTATTTTTAATGTGTTAATATTGGAAGTTTATTTTTCCTTAAAGGTTTAAAAGTTATGTCATTATTATTTATTATAATTTCATTTTTTTTTTCTTATTTGTTTATTTATGCTATTATTTACTCAATATCATATTCTTTTTTATTCTACTCTAAGGCTCTAAAGCTCTACTGATTTCACATGCAATATTATTCTAAAGGGATATGTCCTGGAATACATAAAGAATTTATTATATATATATATAGTAGTTGTCATTGCCCCGACAGGCACTGCCAATAATCAGATCAAACCTAACAGTGCGGCAGTATTATTATGATTGTAAATGCTGTCAACTGTAAATGACGGCAACTATCCTACAATTTAAACAATGGGAGTTACTGCCATGATTGCAACTGTCGTGATAACTGTCTCTGAGTAAACGGGCCTTAAGTAATACAAAGGGAAAGAAAACAAGGTATAGCCGAATTGAAACAGTCTATTTACTTAGAAAGATATTTACAATAAATAAATTACAATAAAAAAAAAAATGGTGGTATTTCAACTAATGATACTTCAATTCTACATCTTCTTTTTAAACAATAAATAAAATATTGTACTATTTTTGTAATAAAACTAAAATAAAAGGAAAGACAACTTATAAGTAATTTGGTTTGAAAAATTATACACTATTTACAACCTCATAATGAGTTAAAACATAATTCATTTTTTTATTCTTCTTATTGGCCAACAATTATCAATTTATGCCAACATCAACAGAATTTAATGAATTTATTATTTTTCATAGATTTATTCCCATTTTATTTTATCTTTCCCAAGTTCCTTTATTTTTTATTCTTTCCATCTATGAAAAACAATATTCATTTTTTAAATATTTGAATTGTAAAAATTCAGGAAGTTATGGTCATATCGTTTAAAATTGAGTTGTTAAGTAATAATATTAAAAAAATTATAAAATAAAATTATTTCAAACAATAAAGCCTATGAAAAAGAAAGGTTTTACTTCCAATTTTATAATTGATTTGTTTTTTATGTTTTGATAAATAATTGAGGCATTAGTTGGTAAAAGGACAAATTTGTGTATGTACCCTTTAATTATATACCGTCATTATCCTTGTGAAACCTCCTATGTGACAAAAAATCAGTTTTGTGATTTTGATTTTTTTAGAAACAAGGTCTTATCTCCTATGTGCTGGTGAAAAGCACTCTTGTTAAAAAATCGTAACATGATTTAAATTGATCAAAAAGAATGCTCCTATTATTTGCGCTTATCACATAGGTAACAGTTACCTATCGAAAACACCCATGTGACACTTCCAAAACAATCATCACATAAATGGTCTCACAGTTATTATCTATCACATTGGAGTGTTTAAATTAGTTTATAAAATTATATTTTATAACATTCCTTATAAATCGATTTTTTGTTTGTACTGTAAAATATATTTGACACATAGGAAGTTTTACAGTAGCGATGACAATATGGAAAAAGAACTGAGCGGAACATGAGAATACAATCATCAACTCCATTAGATCTTTGATTCTTAATTTTTTCCAGATTGGAAAATAAATTTTGTGGTTAGATCTATTTATATTAGAGATTTTAATCGGAACACTAGACCAAGATATAAAGTAGACTTTTGCTAATCCAAACACCGCTTATCCAGACCATTCTTAATCTGAACCATAGTTAAAAAATAAAAAATATCAATTCAATGAAACCGTCTGAATTATAAAAATCTTGCATATTTATTTTCCCAATTTCTTTAGTTGGAAATAGTATTTTTAATATAGTGCCTGGTTTATGCTATTCAAAAAATAATTAACTATGGGTCATGAGTTTGAAGAAAATATGAAAAAAGATTGCTTTCCAAGAATGATTTAATTAGCTTTTCAAAACACCTGTCACCTGGAGTCATCTTTTTAACCTGCTCTTCATTCGGAAGCAGGTGGGATGAGGCTTTAAAAAAAACAAAAACCTTTCAACTTCCAGACAAACGAAAATTTTAGACTCTTCCTCAAGAAAATAATTTAAAAATTAAATTCTGAACAATGATTAACTATTGTCAAAATATTTTCTATATATAATTTTTGTTTTTAAATTGCCTACTTATTAATAAAGTTACATTTTTTTACACAATTGATTATCCGAATTTTTCACAAATGGAAAAGTAGCATTTTTTTTTTTACAAAAGCAAAGCTTTCTTTGTCCCTTTTACAGTTAAGGCCTCAACTACTTTTTATTTATTTATTATTTTTTTTTTTATGATACTTCAAAACAATATCTAAACAATTATAGCACTGAAATTTCTTTATTATTTAATAGTAAGTACCAATTTAATATAAAATCATATAAAATCACAAAAGCACCAAGGTCTATTTTATTATTAATTGGTTGTTATAAAAACAAAACAACTAACTATAATTTTTTTAAAAATTGTTTCAACCTCTACAGTTTCTAAAATCAAATACCATATTTGCCTGAATATAAGCCAATATTTATTTTTTTAAATTAAGGTTTAACCTATATTTGAGGCTGAACTTATATTCAAATTCGATCTAGGAAACTTTGGGCTTCTAAGTCACTTAATAGTTTATTTTTGTTTCTACTTTATTGATGGAAGACTCATTACAGTTTATATTAATAATAAGTGATAACTTTTTCACTTGCAATCTCACATTTTTGAGAGAAAAAAGCTTAAACAGAGTTGAAAATGAGTGCTACATAAAACCAAAATTGAAGAATAGCTGATGTAAATGGTAGTTAGAATTAATATTTGAGAATACTGACCTAATTAGGCAAGCTTAAGCAGAAAAAAAATGTTAGAAAGGAAATGATCAAATATTTACCTGGAATTATCAACAGGAAATATTTAACAAACTTTAATCAGTGCTTCGAAACGAACCAAAACAAATTAAACAGATTAGTTTTCATTTTAGTGCTTTATTTTCCTATCAATTTAAACCATTTCACTATTTGAAGAATTATTAAAATAAAAAATATCGTCTCACAGTAACGGACAAATTAAAAACATTTTTTCATTTTTTACACTAATTATTCATTTTTTTTACAAATTTGAAAACTCAATTCTACAATATAAATTTTTATGAATTCAAAGCATCATCATAATATTGATGCTATTTCTTTTTGAGATATTTATATTATATGAGTAAATTGATTTCTTATTAGTAGTTTAATTTTTCCTCTCCCATACTTTTTCCCTGAAAATTATTTTCAAAATGGGAGGTAGACTTTTATCCGGGATCGACCTATATTCGAACAAATACGGTATTTATCAGACAAATTATTAAAACATGTAAGTACACTATTGAAAATAAAAAATAAATATTTTTCTAAGAATCGAACAACATAGTATTACATTCTTCTTTGGTAAATTTGTAATTCATCACTTAGTAGTGATTTGTTGGCATACTTCGACTTTTGTTTTCAGTCTATCCCTTTTGCAACATGCTTTGCGATTACTTTTACAGCAGCGAATGTTTCTCTTCCAGTCGGGATTATTTGTGATCCTGGAAGGAGGAATCCATAAGTGCCCCTATCCCTAAGTTCTACCGTGTAGCTATATTTGATGCCAGCTCGTCCCTTAGCCCAGTCATCTGAACTACCTGAAAACAAATATATTTTGGGTTCTTTATACTTCAATTTTATTTGCTTCACAATATTATAACATTTTTAACAAGGTTCTTTCATTATAGTTCAGAAATGAGAAAAAAAAATACAAATTATTAACTGATTATTTAAGACATATAAAATATAAAAAGTATAGTGTATTTTAAAATATTTTTTAATATAACTGGATTCTACATTTTATGTGTTATTAAATATATTAGGTTGAGTCATAAATAACTTCCATTTTGTTATTAGACATTTTTTTGCTTTCATTAAATTACGAAGTAGTATTAATTTATTATGTATTCACCACTATTATGTATGACCTCCCATCTTTCTGAAAGCTTATCGATTCCTTCCCTATGAAATGTGGTTGGTTAGGATTGGAAGAAATTTTCAACAGCCTGACTGACTTCTTTTAAAAATTGAAGGTTTTTGAAAACAAAAATGAAAACAAATTAATCAAATTTAAATAAACTTACCAGAGGTGGGATAAAGAAGTGATGGAGAACTTCCAATTTTATAATTAGTTCCATGTACTTTCTGTAATGCTTCAATCGCCCTTCTCCCTAGGTACATCAGGTCATCATGGTCTTTGGCTGTTTGTCTTGTATAACCCCAAGGTAAGAGCCACATTTGAGAATAAGAATGCAAAGTGAGGTAGGCTTTTAAACCTTCTTGTTCTAATATAAAATCTGCGATCGCCTTAGTTTCTGGTTCAGAAAATGGCCGTGGTCCTAAAAAAAAATATTTATTAGCTGGATAAAGCCCCTAATTACTTGAAAAACTTAATATTGTTACCTAAGAAGTAGTTTTATTTATATCACCTAAGGAGTATTATATAGCTTATCAAAGCATTCCAGATTTTTTTTTTTTTTTTTAATTTAATTTGTTCATTGCACTGTTGGGCAAAGATTTAGTCAATACCAGTTTTAAATAAGTTAGTCACTGAATAAATGTATTATTTTGCGAATAATAAATAGGCAAATTATTAGCAGCACCACTCACATGTAATTTTAATCAAGCCATTATATGGTGTGATAAATTTGTGTAAGGCTTATTAGGTATTTGGTTAATGTAATTTAAACAGAACTGATTGTTTGTACATTTTTACCTGCATATGTTGGCCCACAAGGATTATCTGATGCACCAGCTTCTCCCCAATGAAAGTCAAAATTCCTGTTCAGATCAACACCTCCACATCTTTCATCTGCATTCCAGAAAATTCTAAAAATATATATTAAATTTTAATAATTATTTCATATTTACATTTTAAATTTCAGATCACTGGCTTATGTTCAAGAAAAAAGGCTCTCATACTTGATTTTCATTCAATTATTTTTAATAATTCTATTTATTTTGTTGTGCCGAAGAAATGTCTATTTTAATAAATTTACATCTTTTTTTTTTTTTTTTATTGGGGTTTAACGTCCTTTCCTATCCTATTAAGGCATACAGGACGGGTTATCCTACAGGTTACCAACCTATTCTAACCAGAGTGGGAAGGTCGAGATTCATTACGTGGGGCCGCCACGAAATAAATTTCAACCCGCCCAGGCCGGATTCGAACCGGCGCCGTAGCAGTCTCGGGATTGCCAAGGCGACGCCTTAACACTCGGTCACCACGGCCTCCAATAAGATTACATCTGTACCATCCTCCATTACTGTCTATTTATCATTATTATCTTTATCAAATTAAAATATTTTTACAGTGGATCTATCAGTATTGGCCCATTACCAGTATTGATACCTCAGTGCTCATTCTGACATTATATCCTGCTCACTTCTTAATATCTGATTTAGATTTCTTTAGTTCTTCATCTTTAATCTTGCCCAATATGAACTAGACCATTAATTTTGTGAAGAATTTTCTAGTTAAAATCACTGGTTCCTTTCAGCTGTTTTGTTGTTTGTTCAGAATTTGATAAATTGTTATTGCATTCATGTGTAAAAAACTCTCTTTTGTGGTAACAAAAATAAATCTTCAGACACTTAATATTTAAATTAAAAAAAAAATTAAATTCTTCCAGATTCATCATTATTAAAAACACAATTTTAATTGTTATTTAATTTATTGTATGCATTATTACCGCCATTGAACATCAAAAACTATTCTCATCCTTCTAGATTTCTCTAAAGCATTTGGCACAGTTGACCATAGTATCCTCCTTACAAAACTATAAAATCTCCTCTAACTATGCATGATTGTAGGATTATACAAAATCTTCTCCAGCTATGCACTGGTTCCAATCCTTCCTTTGAGGTTGGTCACAGTATGGAGTCGTCTCAGGTCAATCTCCATCCAAGTCACTGACCCTCTCATGTGGTGTCTCCCAGAGTTTATCTCAGTCCCCCATTCTGTTTGTTATTTATAAAAACGACCTTTCCGTCCTTATCCGTCACTCCTAATACCATATCTAGACTGGCAATTTCCAAATGTATCTGTTCTTCCCTCCTTTCTATCTATTACCAGGCCCCAAAAAAACTCCATGAGGACTTGATTCGAATTAGTCACTGGGCAGTAGCTAAGAACCTAAAGTTGAATGTGGAAAAGACAAAGACAATCCTAATAAGTTCCAATCACCTCCTTAAAACTGTTACATCTACCAGCCCTGTTCCTAAATAATAATCCCATTAAATTCGATCTCTCCATCAAAAACCACGGAACCACCTTTGACCTAACTCTTTCCTAGAAAAAACATGTCTCAAATATCTCCTGTCGTACATTTTCCACCTCAAAGCGACTAAATTATCTTCATCATCAATTTTCATTTGAAACCCATAAGATCCTAGTTACTTTTTAATTATTATGATTTCTTTTTTAAATTATTTATTATTAGAAGTTTGCTTGTTTTACCTTAAAGACTTAAAAGTTACTTCATTATGATCTATTATAACTTACTTTTTTTTTTAAATTTCTCTTACTTTTGGCCTCTAAAGCCCACTTTTAATTTTAGTATTTTTCATTTTGTTTGAGTTTAATGTCCTTACTTACCAAATCCAATTAAGGCAGACAGGACGGTTATTCTACAGGTTACCAACCTATTATATCCTGAGTGGGAAGTTCGAGATTAATTCCTTGGGTCTGTCAGAAAATAAATTTCGAACCACCCAGGCCGGATGCGAACCAGACTCGAGGCTGCTAAGCCCACCTATTATTGCCTGTATTTTTATTCTAAAGGGAGGTATCTCAGAATAAATAAAGAATTTTATTATTATTATTATTTTATATATTACTCTAGAAATTCATTTTACATGATACAATCATGTAATAAGGAGAAAACTTTCAAAATCACTATTTAAAGGTATTTGAGTAAATTAAAATTCTTATGAAATAAATTTCTATAATCATTACTATAAGAGAATCATATAGAAATATTAAGCAATGATATGAGTTTAAACTGAAGCATCTTCAGTTAATAGTTTAAAATAAATGTATAACTAAATCATTTATAGTTGAAAATTAAAATATTTTTGTATGCCATTTACATATATATTTATCTATAGATAACTTATTTTAATGACTAATAAGAAATTCTTTACCTTCCCATTTCATGTGGCCTAGTTTTCTTAGATCGACTTTTCCGCCAGAACCTATCGGTGTTATGGGTATATTCGTAACCATCAGGATTCGCCAGGGGCATGATATACCAATCAACGCTGTCCGCAATAACTCTGTTGGTCGAATAGTTTTCGACAAGTTGCTTTAGCATAAATAAAGCAACCGCAGGAGCTATCCATTCTCTGCCATGCATGCCTTGAAAAATTTATTCTATAATAAATATATATAGTAAACAGATAATTCATAAATTGAACAATAAATTGTTTCTTTTTATTTAATTTTATGTTTTCATCTTTGCCAAAAACAAGACTTATGTACTAATCTTATATCACTGAAAATCTCAAAAAAAAAAAAATTATTTGATTCTTATTTCATTTATTTCATAATACTCTTAATCTTTTTAAATGTTTGGATTATCTTAAAATTTTCTTATATAATGTATATTTTCTTTTTAAAATTTAAGTTTACAATATTAAATAGATATTGTTTACCATGAATTAAATATAAGAGATGAGGTTGCACTCAAATAATATACACAGGAAATCAGCTGCATATATAAGAATAAAATAATTTATCTATTCCATTTAATTAGGATGGCCATACGACCCATTTTGAATAGGATTTTCAAGGCATTCCGTCGGTTTCTAAAAATGTCTATTTTTTTCCTCAAACTCTTCCCTCCCCTCAAAATTTTGAACTTTGATCTTGTTTCAAATAGGTTTTAAAAATTCCACAAATTTATTGAAAAACTTCATCTTAAAATAGAAACAGTTAGTTCAATGTTGATGGTTCGTGTATATTTTGATTATACTTGTGAATAATTTTATGAAATGATTCTTAAAAAGAAGGTTGTTTTAAAAAAGATAAGTTTTCTTCTTAGACATGCCCTCTTCTGCCACAGACTGCTGCAAGGAACCTGCATGTAGGACCTGATCTATAAGTCTCGATCTTGTACCCACTTGCCGTGTCTATTTCACTCCATTCGTCTCTTGTTAAATACCTCCCTGACTGACACCTTCCCAAGTGTTTCTTGGCCTTCCTCTTGGCTTTCTTCCCTCAACTCTCGTTTTTGGCCATTTTTTTCTCCTGCATTCTTTGGACATGGCTAAACCAATGTAGCCTATTTCCTTCTATTGTTTGTCCATCTATGACTGGTAATTTCGACTGCCTCCTTTTGGATCAAAATCTTTATGGTCACCCCAATATTTAATTTTTAGTCCCTGATTTTCTTTATATTACTTCTACTCTTGTTCACTACTTTTTATGTATTTTGAATATATTTATTTTTTATTTCTGTTTTGTTATACCATTATTATCTATTTTTTATAGCCCTTTAGGCCAATACTTCAACACACTCTAAATACTACAACAGTTTTATTGCATGTTTTTATTTTTTGACTGCTCTCTGAATCATTATCCCCTGGATTAAATTAAAAAAAAAAATCTGTAGCTTTTTTATGGAAAATATAGGAACAAAATTATGCTTGTATTGTTATGATTTATCGTCAATTAATGACACAGAAATTAAAATAAAAATGAATACAGAGATTTAAGCTAATTAATATGATAGATTACAAAATCAATAATTTTTTTTTAAAAAATAAATTATATATATTTCTGAAGGTCTAAAAAAAGTGCCCAGAATTAAATTTAAAATAAGCAAACCTTTTCATATACATTTTATTGATGTTTTGACCAATATAAAGCCATTTTTAAATATGATTAAAAATTATCTATATTATAAACTGCAAAAATCTAAATTGCAGTTACAGTAAGTCCTTGGCTAAACATTTGCGTTATATTACAATAAAAAACTTATCATATTGTGCCAAAACATGCAATTTTCGTTCATAATTTCAATTGATACAGTAACTGGAGGCATAAATTAGTTAAAATGATGAATCTTTTTGTTGACATTTTTTGATCACAGTATAATATGTTTTTAGTTGACATCCGCATGATGGTATAGAAGAATCAATCTAATTAGAGATTGATAAATTATTTGCCACTTCTATAAATTTGTTTTATTGAAAACTAGTTTCGAATGTTATACATTCATCCTCAGTTCTAAAAGCACACAAAAAATTCAAAAATAAGCAATTCAAAATATAGTTGGTATTATTATATATATTAAATTATATAAATCAGTATTATAAAACATTTATGAAGTATGAATTAAATTAAGACAAGAAATCAAATACATGTTGGTACTCACCAAGGTTTAAATGGATTATATCAAACAGAAAAGTTTGTACTGGTTCCTTTTCGCATTGTACTAACAATGAACGAGAAATAGGCAGGATGTTTTTAGGTAAACGGTTTAATAAGGATCAGGGTTTTCCCAGTAATGCCGGTGAGTAATTGTTTTTTCTGTTATAGATGGGAATAAATTTAAGATTGGACTGTTGGAGATATTTATATATTTTGAATTGCTTATTTTTGAATTTTTTGTGTGTTTTTAGAACTGAGGATGAATGTATAACATTCAAAACTAGTTTTCAATAAAAGAAATTTATAGAAGTGGCAAATAATTTATCAATCCCTAATATGTTTTTATTATGATATAAACATTTTTATAAGGGCATAAACTTTCAAACTTTTTTTTTGTGCAAGTAGTGCAGAAAGATTTTTTAAATTTATTAAGATGCTAAAATTCAGGGAAAATTATTAAACTTTCTAACTTCTTCTTCTTTATTGATTAACATTATAAATCAGAAGACCTTGTGCAGGTAAATTACAGAATAACTTTTAATTATATAGTTTTATTTGGCTGTTTCTCAAATGTTTGTCAATAACGATGCTATCAAATTGTTTATAATTATCATAATGAATTTAATTCATTTTTGAATAGTAATTATTGGATAATAAAGGAAATTTTATTTATCATTTGTTACTTTTTTTTTTTGTACAGTAACTGTTGACAAAGTTTTGTTAATTATGTTTTTAGACTTGAAACTGGACTAATATAGTCCAAATCTTTGTCTATGTAATCAATAAAGAAAAAGAAGTTTGAAAGATCAACAATTTTTTCTGAATTTTAGCATCTTAATTAAAAAGGATTTTTCTATTATACCTAATTAATATAATGGAAAAAGAAAAAAATTACTCTTAATAAAACTACTCTGTAAACTGATTTCTAATGATATTTGTTACTGATGATATACTGACCTGCATCGATCCAGATTCCAGGTTTATCACTCCTTTTCCTGTTCGTCGACACTTTCACAACCTTCAGTGGCCTTCCTTCTGAAGACTTTCCGATTGTGATAAGGCTAACCAACTTCGGTTCCAAAGTGGCCAGATATTCCAGATAAGCATCGATATCTACAATCAATAAGATTATATAAGCAAATTTTCAAAACTGACTAAATGATCGATGAAATTTTTTTTAATAATTTCATTAAAATTAGAAATTTATGATAAAGTAAAAAATCTGGTGCGCGTATCACACAACTTTCTCTAATCTCCTTATTTGAAATCAATTTTAAAAGTTTCCATTTAGCTTCTATGCAATGATATAAAAATATAAATTATTATTTAGAACAATCACTGAACTTTTTCTAAAATCTTTACCTCTCGAATGGTATTTTAAACATATATATTACTACTCTTGTTTCCGTAAAAATTTGTTTTTTATCCGAGAAAATATTTTTATTTTTTTTCTCCTTTAGTTAGATATCAAATTCTTTCATATTTTATATTTATCCATTTTTCATTATTACTAACAATATGAGAAGGTTAATTATTTCAAATATACAAAATTAAAGGTACATAAGAGGAAGCCGTTTTGATAATTCGACATTTAAGCCCTGTCAGACTATTTTAATGAGGACAAGACCTAGCGGATATTAAAGAACATTTAATTGTACATTGGTATGAGTTTCATCAAAATCGTTAGAGCCGTTTTCGGTTAGTTTTGATTCCGTTAGTTTTGAGCTGTTTTGATTCATGTAAAATCAATGATATAAAGTAGTATAAATCAGTGATATAATTTACTTCTAGTAGGTAAATTTTAGTGAAAAAGTTGTTTTAACAATCCAAGCATATACCAACCTTAAATATGTAATTTCAGTTTCGTGTAAATCGATGATATTAAGTGGTACTTCCATCAAGTCCATAAGCTATATCTTTGCCAATACTGGCCTGATTTCAATGATTTGTTTTTTTTTTTATAGGAAATTTTATTATCTTTCATATGGTTATATACATCACTTACCATAAAATGCATACTTTTTGAGTTATACGAAAATAAAATTTTCTTTTCATTATAACTTTTTCCCTGCATTATCTCTGTGATGTACAATAAAAAGCTAAAGGGCTTTAAGGAGAAGACTTTAGGCAAAATCGTTAGAACCGCTTTCGAGATAATTGTTAAAAAATTTAAAATCAACGATATAAAGTAGCACTTCCGGTAAGTTGATTTTAGCGGAAAAGTTGCTGTAATATCACAGGCATAAGCCTACATTAAATATGTAATTTCAATTTCTTACAGCTCTTCGTTTTTGAGCTATAGTGTTCACATACACACAGAAATATGCACAGACGATTTTGCAAAACTTGGTTATTTGAGGACCTTAAAACGCGTATTTCCGTTGAAAACTCGAATTTCAAATTTTTTCTAAGCCCAATACTTACTCTTACTATATATTTCATATATAGGTAAGTGAAAGTAAAAAAAAATGACATGGTAAATGACATGACTTTTGCGAAGATAGCACTCAAAATTTCATACAAACCTTTAGCTCTATGATACCTCGACCAGGTTAATGGATGGGCCCTCGCTGATTTCTCCTCTAGTCTCCCTGTAAACTTTGTTGTCTTTGGATTCTGCTTCTTAATCTCCATCTAAAAAATATAAAACAAAAATAATAATTATAATAGTAAAAATGTATTTTTTTTCTCTTAATATTGAAATGAAAAGTAATTTTTAGTCTAGGACATAATGTAATTATTAGTAATAATTTAAAATTCAAGCAACATTTTTCTGGCTTAATTACTACTTACAACTCTTCTTACTAGCTACACTACTATACTACACTCTACACGAGCTACACTACACTAGCTATATTACTAGCTACACTTACTTAAAACTTAATTACTACTTAATGGTTTGTGTATAAAATAATTAAATTATAAAATAAAAGACATGAATATGAAAATACATGAAAATATTCAAATTATAAATACAGTAGACAGTCGATAATCAGAACGTCAGTTATCAGAACTGGTTGCATAGAAAAAAAAAATCAAGTCCGGTTGTTCTGATTCTATCAGTTTTGTAATGATTTAACCAAATCCTTTTTCACTGAAACCACTTGAAGATGAAATCCAAATTGATGGGTATGACAATGAACTCTCTAAAATGTTAAAGGTGTTGAGCAATGTTGATGTTTCACCTGATTTAATTTAATTATTTGAAAATTTCGCGGCACCCTTGTGGTGACCTGAAGTGCTGCAGCACTCAGTTTGGGAACCACTGGACTAAGAGGTAAGCAAGTCATATGAAAAAAGGCATTAGTATAAATAAGAAGTTAACAGGACAATATAATAGAAATGTAAGATTTTTTTCATGAAAAGTTTGGAGGTATAAGTTAGAATTTACAAATAGAGGAAAAAAAACTAGCAAATCTATTATTTTTTCTGATTTCCAATCAACTAATAATCTATATCTCCTCAGTTAAAGACTGCATATGTGAGTACAATACAGGAAAATGATGTGTCTAGAATGCTTAAAAAAAAAAAGTGCAAAGAACGCAAAGGAAGTCATTTCTGTGTAACAAAGTATCACAACAAGGAAACTGCTTTGTTTAAAAAGATATGGATAAAATATTTGTTTTTTTACAAATTTATTTTTATTTTTAGTATGGACAAGACTATGAGAGAAAAATGTTTTCCAAATTGAATGAATTCTAATCAACAATAAATTTTTGAAATAAGACTAGATTAATCTTATGAATCATAAAAATAATGTGTAGTGTCTTATTTTATCTAAGGCTAATATTACGATTATAAGTATTTTGATTTGAATCATTTTTTGTTTTTCTCTAAGAATTTACAATTATTTAATTTACAATTATTTATTCTTTATTACTCTAAAAAATTAAAGTATTAAAAAAAAGTTCGGTAAAATAAAATTTTGGTTTTCTGGACTGTTTTTTTTTTTTCTTTTTCTAAACATTGAAGTATTTTCCAGGTTTGGTAAAAGTGGAAAAACTACTTTTAAGGTTTTTTTTTTTTCCCTTCAGTTTAGTAGATATAGGAAGATAATTATTTTCTGCTTAATATGTTCATTCAATTTTTATTATTATACTACAAAAAAATATAACTTTCTCTAAAGAGAAAATAAAATGCATTTCCTCAAATTAGCCTCACTTTCTTCTGGCTATTCATGGCCCCATTAGTCATTACCGGCGGATCCAAGAAGTTAATTATTGGTGCATATAATAAGCTAGTGCAATTTATGAGATGACTTGCAATGGTAGAGTCAATTTATAACCAACCAGTGGTGAATAATCAATCATTAGTGAGGTGATGGTGGAATAATCAAGTATAACACCGCTATTAATATTAACATATAAGAACTTATTTACATGACATTAAAGTTATAATTGCGTACTACATAATATCTTGTAGAATATATTATATTATATTTTTAAAAATAGCTGTATGTAATAGTGAATATTTTTTTCCTTATGACTATTTTCACTTCTTTAAATTTACCAGGTAACTTTAGAAAAATATAATTTTTAAGTTTCGATACAAAATACCTACAATTATGTTTCCATGTGGCTCTTTCTAAAAATAAATCCACAGTCACGTAAAATTGATTAAACATAAATATCTAGGGATTATTATCAGTTTTCAAAACTTTTATGGAACTTATTCAAAAAGTTCTATTTTATCAGCTTCGAAGAAAATTTTTACAATAAAAGTTTCAAGCAACTTTTTTTGTAATAAAGTTCTTAAAAAAACTTTTGTTAAAAATCAAGAAAAAATGGAAAAGAAATATTTGAAGAAAATTATTAGGAGCATCAGAAGATTGGACTAAATATGTTTTTTTTTGTTGTTTTTTCATATTACTGTCAGTGCTGTTGTTTAGTGAGGAAATTACAAATTCCCACTAAATAGTAATTTTATTTTCATTTTTACACATATTAAAATTATTCAAGATACAGGTTGACTCTCTTAAATGAAAAGGAAGAAACTTAAAGCTTTGGAAGAGCGTTACTGTAATTAATACTGAGTTCACCATTTCTTAACATGAAATAAGTGAAAAAAAAATTGTAAACTACCTTGAATCGAAATGAGAGTTTTTTCAAATTGATAGAAAATTAAATTGAGTATCTAAGAATGTCCTGAACAATTACCATTTTTTAGATTTATTTTTTGGTGAAGATGAATTAATTTAACAGAACTTTTAAAATAGATGTTCTATAAAAGTTTTTATTAAAAAGTTTCACGGTAAAAAATTCTAGTTCCAAAACAACAGGAAAACAATTAAAATTTTTTTTTCCAGCCAGATCGAAACTGATTACGAATAAAAGTCAACTTTTTATTTCAAACCCTGATTATTACTGATTATTTCTTGAAAGGCTCATATAAAAAAATTTCTTGGACAGGCTATGAATATCCATTATTTAAATTTATAATCACTTAATGCAGATGTCTTAATAATGGCAAATGGAGCTTTGAGTCTGTATTAAGATGTATAATTGATTTCTATGGTGCCAAGGCAGACATCTGTCAAAATTAGTAATTTACACCGTAGGACTTAAAAATAAAACCAACAATAGTAATAAAATAGAAAATCTAAAAGGAATAGTGGCTATACCATGTAATTTTATTTATTCTTACAATAAATAAAAATACGTAATTCTACTTTTACAAAGTTATTCTTAAGGACTATTACACTTACCTCTAAGTTGTTGCTAAGAACTGTGAATTCTATATCTTTATCTGCAAGGTATTCCTTCATGTATTCGGCCAAATCCGGAGACACCAAAACGTCAGTTGTCCTGTTCTTCATCGGAAGCGACCAGAACTCCAGACCTGGTTCGCCTGATGACATTTTTAATTATGTATGAAATATTTTTAGTTTATTTCGATGAGTCAGTATACACTCATCATTTATGTCTATGATGATTATTCGATATAAAAATTTACGAATATGATTGCTTTTAATGTCAGAAAATCAAAAGCTGAATTTTTATATGACTTTGTCAATCCTAATCTTGTGAGATTTAATGAAAACCTTTCAAACTTTTGTAATATATTGACTTTAACAAATAAACTGATAAAAATTCTTTATAAATTATGAAAATAAATCAATTGACATGGATTATTAAATACATTAATATATCAATGCTATAATATATTGTCTATTAATAATATTGGACAATATTTGATTATAATATAGTTATAATATATAATATAGATATACAAAGAAATTTTCTATTAATTAGTCTATATCATTTCATTATGATAAGGTTGCTTTGTGAACTGAACAGATATCATTTCATTATGATAAGGTTGCTTCGGGAACTGAACAAACTGGCTAATATTAAGTCCTGTTTGTTATTTTTTTACTTTGAATTAATGGGCTCCCCATGGAAGCTTAATGTTGTCATTTGTCATATGTCTATCCTAATGCTACTTTATTGCACTACTATTTCCTTTCCATGTGGATAATAAGTTTACCATTTAAAAAGCTTACTAATCTTGATTAACTTGACATCTAAATTTAGAGAGACATTATAGATCTTATTAATTTTTCTTATTTTCCAAAATCAATCAACACGAAACATGAGAAAAATTCTTTTGTCGAAGAAATTTAAACATTTTCTGTTAACATTGTTATGATTTGAGCATCAAAGACAGAATAAATGAGATATATAGTCTCACTATAATGCTTTTATTTAGATTACTTTTTAAGTGTTTGGATTATAAAAAGTTCTGTTATCTGTATTGACATCAAATATTTTAAAAACTGTATAAAATTAGAAGGTTTAAAAAATTAGAATATCTATTTTATCTACACAAGTAAAAATAACTACTATATACTCTATATTATGGCGATGAATACTAAAAATTAGTTTTGATAATAGATATTTAAGTAAGAAAAACTGACCAATGAGGTTTTCCAGCTCATCCCGAGCTTCTTGAGTACTTGGACGCACCCTGAGAAGTTGGTAGTTCCTGTAGGACACCCTCTCTCTCCTTTCTGAAGACTGTCTCTTTGCTGAAAGAAGAAAATCCATTAGTTATTATTCCTTAATATAATACTATAATATAATACTTTATAATTAATATTATTTACTATAATATGATAATAATATTATTTCTGCTGTTGGTTTCTTTAGTTTACATTTTATATTATAATTGTTACTATTATAGTTACTTAAGATTAAAGATCTTAATATTACCATAATTTTGTTATAATAAAAAAGGATTGAATTAAAGAAATTTTTTTTAAATAATATTTTGTTTATAATATGTGCCCATAATTATGAAAGTGGTCTAAGTCAAAATTAAAAAAAAAATGAATTTATCACACGACATGATTTTAAACTAAATTTATTCAATGTAATTTTTACGATTTCGTCAAAAATGAACCTTTAGATAGTAGTAGTAATTACAACGTTATTCAGAATTCATTTAGTGTTAATTATGAAAGTGGTCTAAGGCAACAATTTAAAGAAATTATATAAACATAACTTAAAGTATTCCTAAAAGAGGAAGACCAAAAATATACGAAAATATTCAATTACTGCCATTATACAACACCACTAGACCAGTAATGGAAGAAAAAGATCTTATGTGTTTACTACCATACATCCCTCCATTTTTTCAGGAACATTTTAAAAATCTTAATAACTCGAAATTATGATAAAAATGGATTAATTGTTAAAAATGATTAATAAATGTTTATGAATTATTTCGTTAAAGTTGTTGTTTCAAATAAAAATCACAATTTTTTATTACTTTAGGTCAATAACAGGACATTCAGTTAATTTTGAAAATGGTCTAAGTCAGTTCAAGTTTTAAAAACAACATTTTCCTATGAAATTCACACAAAATTTCATATCTATAATAAATTTCCATTAATCAAGACTAATAAAATTGTAAATTGAAATGTCGCATAATATAAAAATATTTTTTAATTGGCACATATTTGATTTTGTTTTAATGATAGATGCTCTGGAAAGCAATGAAGCCATTATTGTAATGGAGGAGAGGTAAATACTGATGAATTCGAGTGATATTACAGGTTTTTTGGATTAATAGATATTTGTTTTTCACTATACCATTTACATACGGGATTTTATAAACATTGTGGATTAGTTGATTTGCGATATGAGTACATTTCTTACAAAGGACTTTGGGCCGCAAGGGATACAAGGGACCGGTGGAAAATAGCCATTATAAAAATATTTGTATAGCAAAGTTACTATTTAATTTATTTTGATTTAAAAAAATAATTTTTAACAACAATAAATGCTGTTGAGTCCAAAGAAGGGTGAATCTTACAGAAGGTCTTGGGACCATTTTCATTTCAAACTATTAGGATGTTTATAAGCAGGCATGTAAAACTCAATTAAAGTGGCTATATAATGCAATTGGTAAGATACACACCATATTTAAAAATTATATTTTAAAATGAGCATTTTTAAAATTTGATCAACAGTATAAATGTGCATAATATTGATTGATATACTATAAAATCTCTATTCAGCAATAATGTCTGTTCTTAATATTATTTGAGTTTTTCTTACTATAATTAGTAAAAAAAAAAAGTTATAATGAAAAACATCTCCATATAATTAAAAACTCCGAGTTGATCCATTACATATAGCTGTCATGCTATAATATCACCATCAATTTTAATATATTTTTGATATTCAATGAAATTCTGTATAAAAAATGAAAGTTTTTTTTATAAAGATGATTATTAAATTCATAGCTAAAACAGCTAAAAACTTGATTTTATTTTTACATTGATGTAACTGTCTAGAATATGTTTTTTTTTTTTATGAAGCTGCTGCGATCCATTGGTGGAAGAATAATTGGATGGTCAGGATCAAAGCACTTTTTATTAAAAATAAAATTTTGATTTGCTAATAAAACAAAACATAAAATTATAACGATATAACCCTCAGGAAATGAGCAGACCCAGGGCCTAAGAATTCTTGTTTAGATTTCAACTCTACTAAAAATTTTATAATATAAAAATATGAATTTTGTTGGGGTTACTTTTATCACAAGCTACAAAATCAAACATTATTATGCCTTTGTTAACTTCATTTTGAAATACTTAATATTAATTGAAAATCAGTGGATTATCTGTTATAAATATCAAACTAATAATGATTTGTAAGGCATGAAGAATAACACCTAAAATAAATAGTCCATAGCTTTACTTTGAGATATTATAGTAATACATTTATTATCTATCTACTTTCCAGCCTCAGATTTTCTCAGAGATAGTTGTCATTGTTTCTATAAGTGAAATGTTTCAGTGTAATTTAAAACAAAATCAATAGTTTTGAGTTCTGTTGGCTAACTGTTGGCTTATTTTCTGTAAGTATATAAAGTTGTGATTAGTAATGTACTAAGGTTTTGTGATGCAAAGTAGCTTCTGTAACGTAAGTCTCGATACTGTGGATAGGAAAGTTTGTATCTTTATCCTTATATGTAGAATAAAAAAAAAAAAAGGGATTAATAGTTTAGACTGGTTTAAGTAATAACTGTTCGAGGTCTATCTTAATTAACACAAATTACATTCTGTCAATGAAAAAAAAAAAGTGACACCAAACAATATCAAAAACTGGTTTTCAGTCACTCTGGGTTATTTAATATTATTAAGTAACCATAGTTAATATTAAACTGATTAGCTTTAAAATATAACTATCAAAGTATATGTTCCTTGATACTGTGTAAAAAATAGGCAAGTCTACTTCTAGTAACCTGTTATAGAGAAGGTTTTTGCTGTATCTTCTTTGTGGAACTGGTTTTAGCTAGGACTTATAGACAGAAAAGCAAGCCATCAAATATATTTTTTTTTTTTTATGACAGGAGTTCTAGACCTTTTTTTCACGACTAAAAGGTTTGAGTTAATATCTAATGATTAAACTTTACTTAACCTAAAAATGAAATTTCGCTCGAAATTTGCCGCCCTCTAAATCCTGCCGCCCGTGACAAGTGTCCCTTTGCCCCCTCTCCTCCCCCAGATCCGGCCCTGATTGTTGGAAGCCGGCTTTAAATTTTACTAATTACTTACAATACTAATTCCGAACCATAACACACTAAAGACGATTATTCGCTAATCGAAAATTAAAATGTTTGTTGAACTGAAATTGATTCAAATTTTAAATAACTCGGCAAATTAAAAACGACATTGACGGATAAGAATTATTAAACAGTAATTAAAATTATTAGCGTTTTTATTCGGTGAGGTAGCAATAAGTTGAAAGTATTTATGTGCGATTTTTTGAGAAAAAAAAGGCACGCGTGTTAATATAAAAAGATACATGCATCAGAGCTTCAGAACAATTATTACAAAACAATATTTTTTATTTATTTATTATAGTATTGAGTGATGTATCGTTTTAATAAAATAAAAACATGAACCAACACCAAGTATAAAATAATTCGAAAGAAGAAATTGGTTCTAAAAGCGTCCTTTTTATAAACGAATATCCTCATTGGCGACACTAGCCCGCCAATTTAATTACCTATAACAATGTTTGCACTCAGCAATATGGCTGAAGCCCTCTTCCTTTACATCAGTTAGTCTGTTACTGGTTTCTGTTCTGTTAATGTTCCTCTAGTTTTGTTATTATTTCAATATATTTTAACAGTGTTAGACTTCGTATATTTACATATAATAGATTCGGTTTCCTAGTTTGAACAACTATTTGGAAATATTCTGTGTTTAATTTCGCCAAGATATATAGTGATGCTATGTTCATATACATATGTTTGATGACAATTTAAAACAGGTTCTCAATATATATATATATATATATATATATATATATATATATATATATATATATATATATATATATATATATATATATATATATATATACATATATATTAAACCTTGAGGTTTAATATATAAATTCTTACTTATCAGTGATTGTACAATTTATCATGCTAATTTATTAATAATCGTGCATTTAATGTATTTAAAATGAAATCATTTATCAATGAAATAAAATTAATTTTTTTAATACTGCAGGTACCGGTTAAATGTACTAACTACAATATTACAGAATTAAATAATTTCATCGACAATTTCTATTTAAACTTTAACTAGGTCTTTTTTTTCGATTTATTTAATTCACAATTCTTGTTCATCTTAAATTAAATTTTTTTATTATAATTTTCAACCTAAAAAATAAAATAAAACGTAGATTAATGAAATTTGTTTTTAATAAGTCAAATATTAAGAATTTTGATGTCAGTGCGAAATTTGATTAATAATTTCATGTTAAATTATATTGGAAGCACATATTTGTAAAAATATTGAAAAAATAAGTTCATTTATACTTTAAACTATAATCAAAAAGAACTTTTATATAGAAATTTAAACTTTGAAAATTGTTTAAATAATGATATCTTATTTAGTTCCGATATAACTTGACAACAAAACCAGGTAATTGTGATTCAATAATTTGATTATGCTTTGGAAACTAATAAATTTTTTTTTTTAAATTGAAACATTGATCGAAACTTAACTGTCGTTGAGATATATTGAAATTGAGAATCGTATTATATTGTGAAGCGAATTTTTAATTATTTTTTTCAGTATCTATTTTGATGTCAGCTGTGGCGACAATCCTCGACCAATCAGAAGCCAGAACTTTCTGATTCTTTTTCTATTTCTTAATAAGTATCGTTTCATTTAATAAGTATCGGTTCGGGCTGTGTCGAGTGGTTATTTCTATTTTAAATATGTGTAAAGTGTTATAAATGCGATAATAGCTATTTGTTCAATTTTCCTTTAAAGTTCGGTTATTGCAATATTTAATTTCGTTTCGAAATCTGCCTGTTTTAAAGAACAAGGCGGATAGTGAACTTCAAGAAAGAAGGCCATATTGGAACATTCTGCAGTGAGTTATGAATTTTAAATAATGCATGGTGATTCCTATTATTATTTATTTGTAGAAATCTATTTTCAAGTGTTTACTTCTAAAACAAAATATTACTTCATTGCTTAAAAGTTTTTTTTAATACTTAATAATTCTTATTTGTTTTATATGTGATTTAGTCAGAATGCAAATAATTTAGTAATGATGATTTATGTAAATGTTCATTTTTTGTTAATATAATTTACAGTTTTATAAAAAAAATAAAAAATAACTTCAAAATGATATGTACTTGTTCATCTATTTTAAATGAAGGTACTGCCATCTTGGATTATTATGTAGACTGTAAATTTTTCTCTGCATCATTCTCACATTCTATTCTTAATTGTTTTTATGCAATTTTTAAACCTCTTTCCATTTTTTTTTACTTTTGTACAATACCATTTAAATTTCAGTGACTATTGATATTTAATAAAATTAATTCTGAGCAAAACTTATCCTGTAATGCAGGCTGATGTATTTGTCTTTTTTGTATCTTAATCAGAAACTTCAAAAAATTTTATCTGTACAAATTCTCGAATTCAATTCAATTTAATACTTAAAAATAGATTTAGTTTGACTGTAATTAAATTAAAACCGTTGATAGATAGCATACATAATTTCCTCTGAAAATTTCAAATTGGCAAATTGCATTTATAAGCTTGCTATATAGCTATTCATTTTTTTAAATTATTCTTCGATCGCAAATCATTTTTTAAGCATTTAATTTATACCAATAAATGTATTTGATTTACTTAAATGTTTACAATTACTAAATAGTTTAACTAAATGTCTGCTGTATGAAATGTTTTAATAATAAATGATAAATTTTTTATCATGTTTTTAATTGTTTTTTGTTAATTGAAACTTGTTTTTATGTAATTCTTGTTATAAAGCTATAAACCAGATCTACTTCAACACTTATTAACTGTATTTGTCATATAAATGATTCAGCCAGGATGCAAATAATTTATTAGTTTTCTAGTTGTTTTCCGCTTCCGGTGCCATGTAAACAATTTAGTAAAAAATATCTGATGTGGACAACACATGACTTCCTTGTACGCCTATTAAACTATAAATCGGTGGCTCAAAAAGTGATCCTGAATTTCGTTAAGATCACAGTATTTCAAAAACAACACTCGGCGTCGCGACATCCATCTATTGACACACACAAATAGGGAGGAAAACCAGTATTTTAAACTCAATTTTAACACTTAAAACAAGTAATAAAAATTTTTAATTGTATTGGAAACCAAATCGCGTTTGTAACCTTTATTACCGAAACGTGTTATTTATGTATTTAATTTAAATATAATTTTTGATGTAAGCTTATTATGACCTTCATGTAAAGTACCATTTTCGGCTCTCCAATTTTAACTAAAATATAGCAAATACATTCATATCAATACAAAAGTCCTATTTACCAGATTTGAGATGTTTTGCATTATATTTTAATATAATTTATGATGAAAGTCTAATATAATCTTCAAGTAAAGTGCCGCTTCCGGTTTTCCAATTTAGACCAAAATCTAGTATGTTATTTAGATCAATGTATAAGTTATAAATACTAAATTTGAGAAGTTTTGCATAGTATTTTAATATAATGTTTGATGGAAATCAATTTTGACCTTCAAGTAAAGTACCACTTCCGGTGACCAAGCAGTGACCAAAAAGGGGGGCTCACAACTAGATTTTACAGCAATCTTAAATACGAAATTTCAACTTTCTGCAGCTAACCTTTTTTGAGTTATGCGAGATACGAATGTACGTACGTACGTACAGACGCCAAGACGAAACTAGTCAAAATGGATATTTTTTTTTTTTTAGAGACTTGGAAAATGGCTCGGGTAGCCAAAACGTCGAGATAAATATGAAATATTAAAATCTCGGTGACTTAGGTGCTGTTTTTTAAATTTTTTTCTAAATAATTTATTAGTGTTGGTTATGTTCAAAGAATATGGGGAGTTAATTACTGATACTGCCATTTTGGGTATTCTAAAGGCTGTGAAGTTTTCACTTAGACATTCTTATTTTTCTATTAAGTATACATAAATTATTTTAATACATTTATTTAACCATTCTTTCAGAATGAAACTTATAGATAATACTTGTTTCCTATTTAAAAATAATATTTCAAATGCATTACTGGCTGTAGATACTTCATCAATTACCTAATTTAGGTACCTATCTACTTTCATAGTTGCGATACAATATTTTATGTTGGACTAAAAATAGAAATAATCGCGAGTTTGATACATTTTAAATATATTTAATTTTATCAATTATAATTCATATTCGGGGCCGGAATTAAGATTTTTTCTGGTGTGATGGCTTTGTTTAATTTTGGCGTCTCTCCTTTCACCCATATTTTTTCTGATTAAAGTAGTCAAATAATTAAAATAGTCAAAAGTTTTACAACGGTATTTTAGATAATATATTTCGAAATAAATATCATATAATAACATTAATTTATTTTATTGGCTGAATTAAGGTCTAACCAATCTAGCAACAAATATTTTTTTACTTAACCTAAAAAAAAAATTCACTCTAATTTTGTCGTATTATGAATTCTGCCGTCCGGGGCAAGTGCCCTCTTAAAAATTCTCTTTTCTGTAATAACGTCAAATGGCAACTCCATTCTGTCGTTTATATTATTAAAATCAATTTTACGGAAAAATGAAAATTAATCTCTCTAACTGAATTAAAACCTGATGAAATATCTGTAGACCTAATTTCCTGGGATTCCATTTTAGAATTAATTGTTCCTTTCCTTAACTTGAAGAAAAAAAATTAATTAATTAAAATAATAGAACACTAGGTAAGTTTTGAAAGTTATTTCCTTTTTTTTTTTTTTTTTTTTTAATAGTTAATTAAGGGGGTTACTGAAGATCACTCCACCACCACCCGCCAAGAGGGACGTGAAATAACTGTAAGTGTGAAATTCTGACGGAGCGGCTGGAATCCCATCGGTCCTGAACTTCAAAACGACACATGGACTACACCGGCTGTGCTATAATAATAATTATAATACAGTGGAGCGTCGATTATACGAACGTTCGATTATCGGAACGGTTTTTTTTTACTTATTTTATTTTTTTTTATGTGCGTAATTTTAATTAATTTGATCATGTAAATTACTTATTGATATTGTTAAAAATTGTTGTTATTTTGAATAAAATTAAACGAAAAATAAAATTATTTTTCCCAGAACGTCTATAAACTAAGCCATCCTTAATTATTTCTCAGAAACTGCTTCGTTAAATAGTATTTGTATCTGGCTCATAAGTGTGTCTGTGCGAGTACGTGAATTTCGATTATCCGAACTTTTGATTATCCTAACCACCACTGACAACATTAGTTCGGATAATCGACGCTCTACTGTAGTAAAAATAGTTGGTCAGTAAATACAGAATAGTTTAAAATTACGATATCGGTTGCATAAAATATAAATATTAATTAAAAGGAAGTAAACATTTTCAATTTTTTATATGCTTAAAATTTTTACTATTTTTTTTTGGGGGGGGGGTTGCTAAAGATAAAATTATTCAATATCCTTGTTATTGTAGAGGTATTGTTTATATCCCGTTACTTCTCAAGAGTTTATCTTCAATTAATCTATGCATTGAAACATTTGTAGGAAGTAAATATTATAATATACGTATAACAATTGAATAAAGGTCTGACCAAAATTATCAATTAGGCATTGGGGATAGCAATGTCGCTAATTTCACCCTTCTGACTGCCAATATAATTTTCGTAATATTCAGAGATAATATTTCTTACTAATTAAATCTGAACAAGCAACAGATTGAAATTATGTTTCAAAAAAGGTCGTTACAGCTTATTATAAGTAACAAAAGGCAAACAAGAAACATTATCTGGTTTTAAAAAATGCTTTGATTTTGTAGGTTTTCTTTTTCGAAATTGAAACCCCAACTAAAGAAAATTTCTTCAACATTTCTTTTTGGGGTTCATATATATTTTTTTAATAAAAAGAAAGATTGTACTATATAACGTAATGTATATATAAAAAAAAATCCGACAGCGAAAACATGGCTTCACTTTCCCTAATTCTGGAGGGTGGTGACTGACATATCCTTTTCAAGAATCTAGTTCACTCGACTCCTTGTATGATCTCTACGGTTATGCTTTTTTGGGCTTCTCTTCAACATAGATTTCTCAATACATCTTATTTAGAATGTAGATAGATATATTTGTTGATAACTAAATTTAATATAAAAATATGATGAATAAAGGTAGACTTTTGCTGGTACTGCTCACCGTAGAGGCTGACAGTGACTGCTGGCATTTCAATAATATAAAAAATTGAAAATGTTTACTTAATATTTCAATGTACAGATTAATATAACCCTCGAGAATCAATGGAATCTAAATAATGTCTCTAAAATAGCACAAGCATTAAATAATTTAATCTTAACTAAAAAAAAAATAAAAAAAAATAGTGGTAATTCTAACCATAATATGAATTATAACCACTAAAAATGTTTATTTCCTTTTAATTAATGTTTATATTTTTAACTTCATTAAATAAACAAAAAATTGTGTTATTTTGCGTGTAATATTATGTAAAATATTTTATACAATCAATATCTTAAATTTTAATTATACTGTATTTAATGACCAACAATTTTTATGATTATTATTCTTATAGCATAGCTTAAAAATTTTGTGAAAAGCCGTGCAGTCCATCGTTCCACCAGTTTTCCACACTCAACGTCGGTTGGATTTTGGCGTGACGTGATGAGTTTAGGACTGATAGAATTTCCGCTCCGCATCACTCCAAAAAATCCACACTGGATTCACACTCACGGTCCAGGATTGGAGTGATTGTCAATGGCCACCTTGATCAGTTATAAATAAATCGAATATATACAAATTTAAAATCCTACCGATTGTTCTATTATTTATTTATTTTTTTCTTTTATAAATGTTCCTTTCCTTTTCAATTTGAGGAAAGGGATGTTTAATTCTAAAATTGGATTCCATGACTGGGTCAGCAGATATTTCATCAGGTTTTAATTCAGTTAGAGAGATGTCTACTTTTTCATTTTCCCGTAAAATTGGTTTTAATAATTTAAAAGGCAGAACGGAGTTGCCATTCGACGTTATTCTTTGTAATAGAAAACTGAATTCCGAAGATGATAAATAGCTTTAACAATATATTTATACACACGAATAAAATAATCTATTATTGCAGACAGTGTTGATGAAGATAATATAGAGATAATATGGGTTTTATGATATATAATTAAGACACTTACTTACTAAACGGCCGACCATTGTTGTGGGATATAAATTACACTATTATTACTGCTTTAATTATATCGCAACATTCGACTTCCGCTCGCTACGTTCACGCAAGATATAAACAAACCTAATACGGATCAGTTTATGGTGTCAGCTTATAACCTCAATATATGGTCGACAGTTTAGTACGTAAGTAACTTAATTAAATATGTCAAAGAAATTATTAAATTTGTTACTATTTAAATTTTTAATGCAAAAATAAAATGTTGCATTGCAACTGTAAAGATTGGCAAATTAGTTGATTGATGAACTGTCTACTACAAGTACTGTATTTAAAATGTTATTTTGTAATAAGGAACAAGTGTTATCTATAAATGGTTTCATTTTAAAACAAAGTTTAAATGAATTTATTATAATAATTTATATTATTATATAAATATAATAAAGTATAAGAATGCCTCGGTGAAAAGTTCACAGTCTTTAGAATATCCAGAATGGCAGTATCAGTAATTAACTTTCCATATTCTTTGAGCATAACCAACACTAATAAATTATTTGCATTCTGGTTGAATTACTTATATGACAAATACAGTTAATAAGTGTTTAAAAAAATGATATTGTAGTATTATAATATATATATCAAGTTATATAATATCTATTAACAAAATGTTATTATGTATTTTATTTATGTATAAATAAAAAATATTAATGAATGCTTATAATTAGATTGCCTCGGTGAAAACTGCTCAGCCTTTAGAATACCTAATTTGGCAGTAATTCACTCTTGTTGGGTTAAGTGATTGGATTTTGGTTTGGCGTGATGGACTTTAGGACCATAGAATAGAATTCCATCGGCTCCAAAACACTCCAAAAATCCGCACAGGATTTCATTTCCCAGGTCGTTCCATGTTTTATAGATGGACGTCTGTCATCCCAGCGAGCAACCCTCAAATATAAAGAACACACCAGTTACAACTGGACAAGACAATCGAATGCAAAAGATCTTAAACAAAATTAACCAGTTCCACAAAGAAGCTGCTCTAAGAAACAGCAAAAACTTTATCTGTAACAGATTACTGTGAAGTAGACTTGCCTATTTTTTGCAATGTATTATAGAACATACACTTTCATATGATTGAACATATCAGTTGACATCCGCATGATAGTATAGAAGGATCAATCTAATTAGGGATTGATAAATTATTTGCCACTTCAATAATTTTGTTTTTATTGAATACTAGTTTCGAATGTTATACATCCATCTTACAAATAAATATCTCCATTAGTCCAATCTTAAATTTATTCCCATTTATAACAGAAAAAACAATTACTCACCGGCATTACTGGAAAAACCCCGATCCTTAAACCGTTTACCTAAAAACACCGCACCTTTTTTTTCATTGTTAGTTTAGTGCGAGAACAAACCAGTACAAACTATTCTGTTTGATATAATCTATTTAAATCTTGGTGAGTACCAACATGTAATTGATTTCTTATCTTAATTAAATTCATAATTCATAAATGTTTTATAATACTAATTGAGTGACCTAGAACCAGTTTTTGATATTATTTGGACACTCTTTAATCGTATTTTCCCCGAAAAAAGTAGTCTATTGTACTGGGTCGAAAGTCGGCGGTGAGCGGCGGGACTGCGTTTTCTATCCGTTTCATAACCCATAGAGCACGATTATGGAAGTTTTGGAGTTGTTTGATATATATATATATATATATATATATATATATATATATATATATATATATATATATATATATATATCCCCTCCCCTCCCCGCTACATTAGAGCACCTCCAGCGGCCTCTTTTGGGTTAAATGATCTCCGATTTGGTATGTAATACTTTCTTCCAGGCATAACGATATCATTATAGAATGGGTAAATTCCAGTCAAAATTTCGCTGTTTAAACCTAAAATGTTCGCGCTTTTAAAGTTTTGCGCATCTCTACAACTCTACAATATTAGTTTATAGGGTTGAAAATTTGTATTTGAATTGTGTTGGTGCTAGGAAAGTATCTTTTGGAGGTCTCAATTTGGTTCCCCCACCCCCTCGAGTTTATCGATTTTTCAAAAATATTTGCTCACTTCTAAAACTCCTCTAAGCGACTCAAAACCTGTTGCATTTGAAACGAAATTAAATTACCTATAAAACAAAAGAAGTTTAGAATGTAATCTGAGTTAATTAAGATAGAAGCAGATATTCTTGCACTTGATTACTTAAACCACTCTCGATTATCGCGGTCGTTCCACGCTCCATTTAGAGTTGCGCGATTGGAATGGACTGGTCGTAAGTGACTCCCTTTAGGAACATCTGAAGTTGTATTAAAGTTCCTGCATTAGAAATGCAATGAACTTTTATAACCCAATATTCTCTGATCGTAAATATCACCGAATCACAAAAATAACTTGAGTTGGTTCAAATGATCGGCATTGTCATTTTCCTTTTATTAAATTCAAAAGAACACCATGACATACCAATCCTTTTTATAGCTTATTCGCTTTTTATTAGTTAGCTTATTTCGTAATTTACACTTCAATTGAAATTTACCGTTTATAGTTGCCTTATTGCCGATAAACCAAGTACATTGCTCATCCTCTTGGAGGTCGATTTAACAGTTAACTTTTGAAGTTATCTACTTGGAAATGATTTTTTTATATTCACGATATAGGCAGCGATGGCAGAGACAACAGATCCAGAAACCTTACTTCCCGAACCACCGTCTCATCAAGACAGGTTATAGGTTAATTTTCAGTTCCTGTGGAGGTGACTTCCTGGTTCGACCGGTCACCATTAAGAACCTCATGAATAAACATATCGGCCCTTCCTTTATTAGTTGTATTACTGATGTTTTACTATCGTAATCAACGTATATAATCTTAATAATAATTCCCAGAAATTATTGTTTTTTAATTTTAAGAATTGAGATTCATTTATTTTTTGTTGAGTTTTAGTTTTAGTTTTAGCGAGAAGAGTAAATAAAACTTGAGAATGAAAGCTATGCGAGCAGGTACTCAGCAGAATGCCGATCTACTCTTTCGTAGACAAGTAGAGTATCTGCTCACATAGCATGCATTCTCACGTTTAATTCACTTAAAAAGGCGAGCAGGTAATCCGAATGAATAATCATTCCATATTTGTGAAACACGTGCTCCATACCCTTCGTAAAATGATAATTAAAAGAATTGTAAAATAATAAATAAATAATAATAATAGAGTATTTAAGTGTTTCATTGTGTAACTCTCTCATTTTATTCAAATCGAACCAGAGCAACTGCTCAGTTTTTTTGTGGAATGGGTTCGTGCTCAATTTTATTTACTTCGTCTATTATCTTACAAAAGAGCATCTGAAATGCTCAGATATGCAAAGATATGTACAGTTTTCGAGATGTTCTAAAAATTATAAAAAAAATTAACTAGTTTCCATGGGAACGTGCACAGAATACTTTAAAAATGCTTTTTAAAACACGGATATCAAGTCCAATACGCCGTATCTTTGCTAATGCTAGTCCTATTCAGACATTTTTTGTTTATTTTGTAGATAATTTAAATTATCTTTTAAGTGATTAGGTATTTAGAATTTTTCATAAAATGCTATACTTTTGGAGATATATATATATATATATATATATATATATATATATATATATATATATATATATATATATATATATATATATAAATTTAAGAAAAATCGGTTTCTCCGTTTAAGAGATAGTCGAGACGTAGACATATAGACCAATGACCGAAAATGTGCTTTTTTTTTTTTTTTTGACTCAGGGCTCTGAAACTCATATATCCGTTGAAAATTGCACATACAAATTTTGAACTGGTTACATTACCTTTCTTACGGAAAAAAAAAATGAAAAGCTTATACTAGGCAGAGGTTAAATTGACAGTTGGAACACATTGCTGACCACCTAGCCACAAAAGTATTTTGAAGTTGAGAATGAAAAAGGGAAAAAAATATATTGAATTATGAAATTATCATAAATGATACAGTCTACTTAACACCAAGCAAGCTAACTTGCTTTGATCACTGAACTTGAACTTTGAACATGCTTTAAGCGCTGAAGATCATCTTTAATTAACTCGATTCATCGCCATACAAAAGATTGAACTATTTAATATCACCATAAATTTAAAACAGACATGAATAGACTTGAGTATGGAACATATGTGGTTTAAGTAATGAAGATTATTGATATTATGAAGATCTCAGATAAATTTTAAATTAATATTAAAAACTCAACATTTTGCCTCCCTTATGTCCGGTCTATTAGTATAAGTTTATAAAAATATAGTATATATACTATAAATATATATAGTATAAACAGATTTACCTTAAAATGTTTATAAAAATTAAGATATATAAGCACATTGTACTATAAGTTATTTATTTATGTATATGTATGTGTTTATGTTTTCATTATTATTATTTTATTTCTTTTGATTGAAAAATATACATATCTTATTTTTCTTTAATTGTTATTATTTTTTTAATATATTTTTTTAAGATTAGTGAATTAAACTAATTGTACTATAAATTCACTACATATGTATTTTTCTTTGTTATCCCTCTCTTTTAGAGGGTTTGCTACCACACTCCGTCCCCCGACGGGAGTGGGCAATATTGTGCCGATAACCCAGTCGCGACGCCAAGGGTCAAAAAAAAAAATAATCCACAACCCTTCTACTTTCACCAAACCATCAAAAGTGAAATACAAGTATATCTCCTGTCTAAAAAAAAAATAATTGAAATTCGGACGCCACACTATTTTAAGGAAAATAGTGAAACCCTAAAAGAAAAAAAATATAAAAAAGAACAAGGAAACATATACCAATATAAATAAATTAAAACAATGATAAAATAAATTTAACAAAAAAAAAGAAATAATTATTTAATCCTCTTGCTCAACAAAATAATTTAATTAAAAATTCTTAAAAAGATCCTCAAGTCACTTAAAAAAATAATGATAAAAAAAAAGATTAATTTCATTATTAACAAAAAAAAAGATACCTGCCGGAGGTAGCTTCGAACTCAGGGCCTCAGTGTGACTCTATATTGATATTAGCACTAAACCCTTTGAGAGACGTAGTTTACATGGACATTCCTAAATTTTCTATGGTAAAATACAATAATACCAGGATAATATAATAAATGACATAAAACAACTTGTTTGAGAAAAAAAAAATACATAAACTTTTATTAACCAAAAAAAAATAAAAACATTTAAAACAAACAAAAGAAACTATTCCAGCCGGACTCAAACAAAAACAAAATTACTATCCTTAGTTTAATGTATAAAATTATAATAATAACAAAAGAAATAAAATTACAAATCCGAAGAATTAGATGGGGTAGCCAGTCCTATTTTCTCGGTTCTTCTTGTTCTCCGGTGATGTCCTTTTTTCGTCTTCTCGAGAAATTCGCTATAAACTTTCGTATGGCGCGAAGTTCTAACGCCTTGGACGCACACCACAACAAAAAAATCTCGTTAAACCGTACAGGATAGAGAAAACAAATTCCGCACCTCGTGCACTTCGATCAAAGTCCCGACTTCTCTCGTCACTTGTCTCCTCCCAGCTGGCCAGGCCTCTCTCATCACTGCATATCGCACAGCTGTTTTGGGATCGTAATTAAATTTATCACGTAACTTAAAACTATTTCTAATATTACGCCCTCACTAAGTCTCTCAAAAGTTGTATTAATATAAAAAATAAAAAAAATAATAAAATAATAAGTATCACGAAATTTTAACGTAACAGGTTTTTCATTTTATTTTATTTTATTTTTATTTTTCCCTCTTGTAATGTATTACTTTGGTTTGCCTATGTTTTAGATTCCATTGTAGTGCTGATATAGAGTGTTTATAAGCTCTTAAGGCTTGAAACCTCATTTATATAATGTAAATACTCGATAAAAATTTATTATTATTATTAGTATAAGTATATCCTACAATCCCAGGGAAAGCAAAGATTAAGAAATGATCCAATAAACCACCGTAATCCTGGCATAAAAAAAATAATATTAAGAATAACAATAATATGACATGGAAATATCTTTAGGAATAAGTAGCAATCGGAAATAATTTTTAAGAAGTAGTGATGAATTAGTTCATTTCTATAGACAAGAACTTCTTAATTAAAGGTTATTAATTTTTTTTTTTGGCCAATACTTGCATTTAGTTTATTTAAGACATAATAAACGTTGAGAATTAAAGTATTTTAGTGTCTTCAGTCAAAATCAAGGAAGAACATACTAGGTTCAAAATTATTGTTTCGCTACATATGTATACAACAATGCATGTTGGCTGATTAAGGGGTATAGCAAATTATACAAATACATTAGCAATTATGCAAAACACTGAATCCACTCTCGATCTGTAGTTTCTTGCTGAGATTAAACCCACCACCATTAGAAGTGATTCATATATTATAGGAATAAACGAACAAATTAAATCCAAGTCCATGATAATAAATAAGATACTAGTAATATTATATAAGTAGGCCAGTTTTGATGAAGTTCCACAAGATCGAGCCAGTGTAATACATGGAGATAGCGACAGGTAAATTATTTATTATGCACATATGGTTAAGGGAAAAACCATACACGATATGGTGAAAGTTTGTCTATTTTATTATACGGCAGGAACTGATTAATGCACTAGTCGTGTTTTTTTTCCATATGTGCTAAAGCCTTTGATTACCTTAAGCAATAAATTTATAAATTTCAATCTTTTGATGATCCAAACCGTTTAGCATACAGTATAATTTAGCATAGTTTTTATGTGATCTAATGCGTCAGGATTTTCAAAATTACAGTGGTGATGGACTTTAAAATGGAGTAATCCAGTTCTTCTAACTTTGAGGTCGACCATCTATCAGTTTGAATTTTTAGTCGTATTTCCCCCTAAAAAAATTGCAATTGATTATTGCAGTGGGTCGAAGGTCGGCGGTGAGCGGCGGGACTGTTTCTATCCGTTTCATAACCCCTAGAGCACGATTATGGAAGTTTTTGAGATGTCTGATATATGTATGTATATATATATATATATATATATATATATATATATATATATATATATATATATATATATATTTTTTTTTTTTTCCCCCCGCTACATTTGACCACCTCCAGCGGATCCTTTTCGGTCAAATTCGCCTGAAATTCTGTATGTAGGACATTCTTCTAGGTAGAACGATACCATTAAAAATGGGTAAATTCCAGTCAAAATTTCGGTACGTTTACCTGAAAATTCGGCGTTTTTAAAATGTTGCGCATCTCTACAGTTTACTATATTAGTTTATAGGGCTGAAAATTTGTCTGTAATATTCCAGCGGCTCCCGTTGGGTCAAATGAGCTGAAATTCGGTATGAAGTGTTTTCTGTATCGAAGGTCAGCGGAGAGGCAGAACAATATAAAAGTATGGGAAAATTTCGGTATGTTGGAGAACCGTTTGTTGGTCTTAACTTTTTTCTTACTCCCCCGTTTTTATAATATTTTTATTTTATTTAAAATACGATTTTAGTGTCAAAGTTCTACTGTTCACGTTTTTTTTTTTTTTTTTTTTATAAAACCTTTTTCGTTATTTTCTTAAAATGGCAGCCATTATTATTAACGCACTGCAATCATCCACTTTCATTTAAAAGCGCTGATGCATCTTCCGACAGAGTACTTCGAAAACCCACTATGAAGGAAGTCATGGACCTTGCACAATTCTTTCTCTTTGGTGAATAAGAATTTCAAATGCTAACTATTTCATTAGAGCTATCGATTGAGGCATATCAAAATTTTTAAAACATGTCTCCGGACAAAATAGAATGGAATATAGCTTATTTAACAAAGAATAACAATTCAGCCCGACCAGACGGCAACATAATCGGTCCGTGCCAATAACAATATATAAAAAAACTAGGTACGTGTTATAAACGGTAATAAATTTTCAAGTTTTTATTATTTTTTTCTCTAACCCGTTCCATTTATTAACAAAATAATTTATCACTTATAAAACTTTTTGTGTAGTAAATTTTCTTCCACAGGTACCTATATCGGTATTCATCTTTATATGGACACAGAGAGATGAAGTGGTTGTGACAACGAAACGTAGGCAACACAGACACTTTTTCTCTTAGCAATTTATTTACGAGCTAGTGGTCCGTTCCTATGGGTCGTACCATGATGTTATAACAGATATGAAAAAAATTAATAAGAACATTCTTGTAGGAAATTTAATGTTCTTCATTTTTTTACATATAATATTTTAAGCTAGGAGAAACCTTTTTTGATATATAAACAAAAAACCGAAAAACATGATCTTCTCCCTCCTCTCTTTGCCTCTGCTATTAGATCCCACGAATTTTAGTATGTTAACCACTTAAGTAGTCCAAAAAATGCTCTGACGTCAATTAGGCCGTCCCGCCATTTCCGTCTGCAACTCCATCATTGCCATCTCTAAACACTCCTATTACTTTTTTTTCGTATCTGCTATGTCATGGAGCGTATTCTTCTTCTAATATAGCATGGAACCAATTTTTTTCTTTTTTTTTTTTTTACACATGTTACTTTGAAAAGCGTATATTTCTTAAACTTTAACAGATACGAACACAATTAATAAGAACATTCTTGTAGGAAATTTAATGTTCTTCATTTTCCTATATATAATATTTTAAGCTAGGAACAACATTTTTCGAGATATATAAACAGAAGACCGAAAAAGATAACCTTCTCACCCCTTCTCTCTTTGCCTCTGCTATTAGATCCCAGGACTTTTAGTATGTTAAGCTCTTACTTAACTAGTCCGAAAAATGCTCTGACATCAATTTAGGCCGTCCATCTACACCCCCCCCCCCTCATTGATTGGCCTATGTTGTCCTACACCAGATATGAACGCACGTGACATTCGTACAAGATGGCACAACCATCTCATTTTCCATAAATGCTATAAAGTGATTATACTCCTAGACCCGTCATATATCTTCTACAATTTTCAAGCAAACAAGTTAAATTGGCTTCAGAGGATTGAAGTACCAAACTGACTATGATATATATGAGAAAGGCAGAGAGAAAGAGAGGTGATAAACTCACTAGCAGTTACAAGTAAATGCCCTACAATAATTATTGCAGACCATGATTGGGACATGGATAACTGCTTTAGCAGTTGATGATGAATTTTAGAAGACAAATCTAACAAGTCCTGCTAACCTATATGAGACCGCTTTGGGTCGCCTCCTTAATGAGATGCCTAGTCCTTCTCTATCCTTCGGGCCGGTTTAAGGAATTAGGTCTTACTTGTTTGTCTATTTTTTAATCCTGTTTTTTTTTATAGATCTGTTATTGAGGTTCGGTTCTTGGTATCATTTGGCTCTAGGTAACATTTTTTTCATTTAAATGAAAAAAAAAAATCATAAATTCATCAAAGACTTAGGAGTTAAATTAATACATCATGTTGAAAACAGCTCCTAATTAAATATATATGAAGCACTTGAAATAATAAAATCCTTCAAATCCAATCCAGATTTTTTCTTAAATGACCAAATAAATATCTCCAATAGTCCAATCTTAAATTTATTCCCATCTATAACAGAAAAAACAATTACTCACCGGCATTACTGGAAAAACCCAGACCCTTAAACCGTTTACCTATAAACATCCTACCTACCCTTCGTTCTTTACCTTGAAACTGAAATTAAGTACTTTAATGCCAGTTAGGTCTTATTATTACTAAAGTGGTCTGACAGGGCTTAAATGCTAATTTTCAACATGTCTTCTGAATTAATATGTTGTACCATCTATAATTTTTACTTTTATATGGAAATATACTAAAGTGAAGAATTACTATCCTGTATAATTAAGGAACTGGTGTTTTAAAGGGTGATAAGATGCCGTTTTTTGAAAAAGGCTTAAGCGCCGAAAATTCGAAATTTAGATTCCATTATATCGAGAAAAAAAAATGGAAACAGTCTAAATATCTACTATTGATGATGTGAGCACCAAGTACTGACGACTCTCAGTCGCCACTCTAGCTTTTACCAGTGCCTTATAAATATAATGTAATCATAAAAGTTTTGTGATCTTAATAAACTCCTACTGTTCAAAATAAAGAATAAAATTTAAAAAATTAATATAGTTATTTGGGGAATAAACATTTCACGTGTTTCCTGTAAAGCTTGCTAAATGGCGCTTTTTCAAAAATCTTTTCTTTTTCAAAAAACGACGTGAATATAGAAATTTAATAATTCTAATAGGGAGTTTTTTCTAAATTAATCAGGAAATTTTTGGCAATCAATATTTCAGTTGAGAAAATGGGGATCAATCCCACGAAACGTTAACAATGTAAATTAATTAACGTCGATATTCATTTAAAACAATTAATTATCATATGTTTTTCCACATATATGTTTTTACCATATGGATATATATTAAAGTGCAGTATTACTATCGTGTATAATTAAGTTTTAAAGGGTGATGTCAAAAAATGTCGTTTTTTGAAAAATACTTAAGCGCCGAAAATTCGAAATTTAGGTTCTATTATATCGTGAAAAAAAAATTGGGAATGACCTAAATATGTAATATTGATGATGTGAGAACCAAATACCGACGACTCTCATTCGTCACTCTAGCTTTTACCAGCGCCTTAAAAATATAATGTAATTATAAAAGTTTTATTAAAGGTCTCATCCTTTAAGTTAATGCGTTTTTCGTCAATCTCCATTATCTTTTACGACTTTGCATGCTAGATATTAATTTTTCTAAAATATTTAGTTATCCAACGGTATATTGTGTATTTATATCACTACTCTTATTTCCGGAAGTTTACTTAATTGTAATTTTTTTGTACCGTTTTTATCTATCCATTTTTTAACACTGCTAACAACAAGATACGGTTAATTATTTGAAATAAACAAAATTAAAGTTACATTAGAGCAATGTCATGTTTTGGTTCACAGGACACTGCTGTACAATTTTTCAAATGCCAATCTTTGTTGTAGAAGGGCCTCCTAATCATGCTAACCACTCGATGGTTTCTCCCATGCTTTCTCTGCAATTTCTAATCATGACAGGCTGTAAATTTTACAAATTTTCTTAGATATTTATTGAAGGTTTTAGCTTAAAAGTTTAACTGAATGAGATTCTATACAATTAATCTTGTAGATAGTGCTCTAAATGATAATTAATACCCATAAGTTTTCTTGTGACTTTTATCAGAACCGTCATGGAGGAATGCTACCCCTTCAAGACTACAAGTTTCATTATCAATCAAGCAGGAAAGAATGTGTGATAAACCAACGCCATGGAAGTCTTTCGTCTTTTGCAACGCTCTAATGACCCTGCTTAATTTCTGTTACCGTTCTTAGATTTCTTATCGAACCTGGGAGATGGCTGCACGCGGATATAATCGGCTTGCAGTGCGGGTCCGAGTCCTGGCGTGCAGCTAATGGACTTTAGAAAGTGGACTCTGCGCGGAACGGATCTTGACAGGATCGACTTCCATTCAACTATTGATGCCTCTTTCATCAATAGGAGAGCTTCACCTGTTGCTTTTTGAAAAAATAATACATAATAGAAGGTGAGGTTTTGAAGGAATTGTAGTGTGTTTAAATTACTAATTAGGGCATAGTTTGTTCACTGATTATGAACGTTGGTAATATAGGTGAAGACTGAAAATGTTTTTTTTTTTTTTAAAGTCATTCCCGTGCATTGCAGGATGGTTCGCGATCAATACTATGTGTCAACGTTGCATACTGGTTTGATAAAATGTTTAGCAGAGCTTCATAATATATCCAAGCACTACAAAATAGATTTACTTGCTTATTTGGTAGTACATACATTCAATATTATTTCCTACTTTAAGCCTATAACTCGATACATCCATCTTCATCATCTTAACATTGTATCTTGGATGCCGAAATCCAAGAATCATGTAAAAATATTATAGTCATCACATAAAAATACTTGGTCGTGCATTTACAGACAACAGTTGCATCAAGATAAAATATAAATTTATAAAATAACTTAAGTACATCCATTATCTCAATAACAATTACTGAGAATGGTACCGAGTATGGTATCGTTCTGTCTGGAAGAAAACCCTACATACCGAATTTCAGCTCATTTGACCCAAAGGGGTTTGTTGGAGGTGCTCAAATGTAGCGGGAAAATATATATATATATATATATATATATATATATATATATATATATATATATATATATATATATGTTGGAAATCTCCAAAACTTTCATAATCGTGCTCTAGGGGTTATGAAACGGAGAGAAAACGCTGTTCCGCCGCCCACCGCCGACCTTCGACCCAATGCAATAGTCTATTTTATTCTGGAAAAATACGACTAAAAATTATAGGTTAAATGAAAAAGCAGTTCACTAACAGTATTCAGTGACTTCTCCTCCGGCTCTGATAACTCCGTTCCGTTCTCGAGGCATTGAAACAATTAAATTCTGTAGAGCTAAAATTAAATTCTTTTCTTGGGGCCATCTTGGGTTATTGGAAAGCCCTCGGAAGAAACTAACGGCTTCTCACATATCTTCCCATCATATCTCCAGACATGCTCTTGGGCTGAGGTCTGGATTTTTTTTTTGAAAACTCAGCACCCTAATTCCAGCTTAGTTAAGTTATTCGAGCAGTGTGAGGCCCCTCATTGTCGTGGAGTAACACAAAATCATTTCCAATAAATAGTGCAAATGGTACCACATATTCTTGATGGATACTCGTTCATACATGAGTACATACTTAGGAATGAGTACATACTTGAACGATAATCGTTCCTTCTTTATTAGTTATATCACTATTTATATCATTTCACTATCGTAATCAACGTACATTATAAATATGGGAATAATAATTCCCAGATATTATTGTTTTTGAAGTATATATATTTTATGTATTGACGTTTGGAACCGATATAACGTTAATTGGGTGAACCCGGTTCAAATCATGATGTTAATTTTTTGGTGATGGAAAATTAGTGGGCATCTTCAAGGTGAATACTGTACTTTGATAAATGCTTTCTCAGTCTATTCAACCCTTAAATATCTGGTGTCTCGACTCTTACGATTTTCCTTACCGATTTGGGTGCGAAGGCCAGTACAATAATTGTTTGCTTTGGCTTATTTTCATTCGATATTTGGATTCTGTGTCTCTTGAAATGTATAACCACAAATTTTTACCGGGGGTTAAATTTTTTTTTTTCTTGGTCGGTTACAAAGGTTCATTATTGAATTTAATAAACCAAAAAAATCGTTCATTTTCAGATGAAGTTCTTGATATCGGTATCAAGTGAGATATTTTAACTGCAATTAAGATTTAATAATATGCTACGGGCTAATTAGTTAATTTTATCGTAATCAAAGTACATAACGTTAGTGGGGTGAACCCGGTTCAGATCATGACGTTAATCTTTTCATGATGAAAAATTAGTGGGCACCTTTAAAGGGAATACTGTGGTTTGATAAATGCTTTCTCAGTCTATTTAACCCTTAAATATCAATTATTATTTGCTTTAGTTTATTTTTATTCGATATTTAGATTCTACGTCTCTTGAAATGTATATCCTCAAATTTTGACCGGTGGCTAAATTTTTTTGTCTTGGTAGATTACAAAGGTTCATTATTGAATGTAATAAACCAAAAAAAATCGTTAATTTTCAGATGAAATTCGTGATATCGGTATCGAGTGAGAATAACTGTAATTAAGGTTTAATAATATGCTAGGGCTAATTAGTTCTAAGGAAGGGTTTTTAATATGGTACTCTTATTTGTTTTTATGGTAATTTCGTTAAAATTATGTTAAATTTGATATTACAACATGACACCAATACTGGGATAGTAGACTTTCTATCGCATGGGAGACCGCGTTTTACACATCATGCAATCGTTCCTCGGCATTAGAAAACGGTAATTATCTTTGTTCAATAATATAAGAGAGCAGGATTTCTAAGTTGAGTAGCTTCAGCAGTTGCGGGGTCTGCCATAGTAAATCGCGGCACTGACCTCCTTGATAATCACGTTTTTCGCATAAATAAAAAAGAAGAAAGTATTGCGATATATTAATCCTATGGAGAACCATTTTCTAGATTCTTGGGAGAAAAAAAAACAAACTTGATGGTCAAACGGTAGTTTCCTACAATTGATGATTGCTTGATAAAGAATGTTTGAAGCTGACATTTTTTCACAATTTCTATTATCGTTTGTGTTATAGGGTAATAAATATTGTTTGGTTCTTATGAATAAATGATGTGAACCATATAATTTATTATGCTTTCTTATTATTCTGATTTATTTGAATAAAAACTAAACAAAGAAAAAATATTTCAACTATTCTATCTGATTTACAGTTTCCAACAGTTAAACAGCACACATACTTACTAAAACAAAATGTTTTCTCTCTCACTCCCATTTCCGACAGATCATACAGAAAATATATGATGCATTATAAAATACACCCACAAACGTACCAAGTATGTATTAATACAAGGTTGCTACAAAAGTCTTTTTGCATTGATTTATTGCTGACATTAAAATCTCCATTTGAATCCTTATTCAACTCTGATGTAAGCAATGCATATATCATTGTTTACTTTGACTAATCCTTAATTATAATTATGTATACCAACTATTTCTACATTTTATAAATTTCACTGACCAGGCTGGAAGAAAAATTTGTCATTTGTGGTCTTCTGAGGCACTACTGGAAAAAAGAATTAAGTGCGAAGGCAGCCGCTGAGGAAATTTGTGCGGTGGAAGGTGAAAATGTGGTGCATCGCAATACAGTAGCTTTTTGGTTTAGGCTGTTCAATTCTGGGAACAACAACCTTCAAGGTAATGCTTTGTGCTTGGTGAAATTATGAGGATGTTTTGCACTTTGATCTGGTTCCAGATGGCAGGGCTACTGACGTTTAGCTTTACTCTGAACAACTCGAAAGAGCATATAGAGTTTTAAAAGAGGAATCCCCTGCTTTGGTCAATCATATTAAAGTGATGTTTCAACAAGACAATGCTCCTGCCCATAGTTCATTCTCAATCAAAGAAAGATTCTCAGAAATGGAGGGTGTTAGTATCTTACCTCACCCTCAATACAGTTCTGAAATTGCACTGTTTGGCTATGGTCTTTTACGGTCAATGGCACTTTTTTTGAAAACTATAGAAATGTCAAATCAGGATGGCAGGAGTTTTCCGCCTTGATAACCAAGGACGACCAAATTCAACTTCTGGTAGAAAGATGGGTTAAAGTAATCGGCAATGATGACCAATATTTTCAAGAATAATTTTAATGTGTAGATTTTATACTGAAATATAAATAAAACTTATTCTTTGCACAAATACTTTTGTAACAACCTTTTAGATAAAATCTGAACATTGCCTTAATTTCTTTAAAAGTTTATATTTTTATAACTGTTCATTTACTTTATTTATTTTATTTCATTTTTTTCTTTTTCTATTCTTTTCTTTTTTATAATGGGCAGGTTTTTAAAAAAATGTCATACTGTTTTAAAAACTACATTCAAGTAAAATACTAACAAATCACATTACTGTTCACTTCAGTAAGGTCAATAAGGCAAAAGGTCATTCCACCAACACATGTAAATTATTATAGTCTTGTGGCAGTTTGTTAATTGTAATTGGTAAAAATGTTTTTTATAAAAAAAAAAAAAAGAGTTATATGGATCATAGAGAAAGGCTGAGGTAGGTGAGGATGGAGTTGAAATCGTATGTTCGATGCCTTGTGATTAATTGAATTAATACTCGGGTGAGAAAGCTGCCATACGTGCTCCTATTGATAAGGGCTGTCTTAAGATCTTATATTGCATTCAGCTTGTCATTTTCAACAAAATAGTTTCATGAAAAATAACTTTAGACTTAAGAAAACGTATATATATATATATATATATATATATATATATATATATATATATATATATATATATGTATATGTGTGTGTATGCATGTAGGAGCATCTTGGTTGGGGGTGCGGCAAATAAATACTTAATATTATAATTATTTTACTTTATTATTTTTTTCATGTATTACATTATATTTTAAATAGAAATCATTTACATTACTTATATTATCATATTATCTTGAGATACTTTTCATACTCCTAAATCTTCATTCTAGTAGTTATCATAATTAGTATTTTTCATGTATTTTACTATATCTATCTTTTTATTCGTTTTACTTATCTTTCTTTCTATATTTTATGTATTTATATTTTCACAATAATTTTAAATAAATTTTTTGTCATTATCTATTAACGTATTTTTCTTTATTTCTTGTTATTATTCACATTATGATTAGCATATTTTTCTTTATACTTCTTCAACGTTATTTGTTCCTTATTAACATATTTTTCTTTATTTGTTATTAGTTTTCACATTAATATTAACGTATTATGATCAGGATATTTTTCTTTATAGTTTAGATATTTTTTGTCTTACTGTATGTTAACTTTTTTATTATTACTGGCACTGCCACTGTCGTTACATCTGTTGTTGTCTTGTTTTTTCTTAGCCCTGATGATGGCCTAAAACTTAGACCGAAACGTCGGCACACATTATAAGTTTTTTCTTATTTGTGTGTTTATTTATTAACCGGACCCCCAACCAAAATTTCCCTACGTACATTTTCCACGTTCAACCATACTCTTACAATATATATATATATCGGTATACTTAAAGTAACCATTAAGAGAACTCGACATTACCAACAGCTGTTTTGTTAAAAAATGGCGACTGATTACAGGCTTCATAGCTCCATTTCTCGTATATAAAGTGTTTGGTAGCAAATCATATACAAAAAAAAGTATTTTTTTTTGTTTTCGAATATATAACCATTTTAAATAATGAACAATACTTTTATGTAGATTTGCAGCGTTCTTCAGAAATCGTCTGCGAAATCAGTGAATGATATTTTAAAACAGGGCACAGAACCATAATATTTGTTTTCAACCAATGAATTTGGAAGATATTTGAAAAATAATAATGACAGAAACAATTTTTTCGTAAATAATACTTTTTTTTTTTTAAATAACTATCTCTTTGCCATAACGTATTGTTTCAAATTTGGAATTGCAGACTTCGCGTGATATAGATTTCTCTCTGACTACTGATTAATATCGATCGGTTTGTTTACGATAATTAAGTCAAGTGAACCATGAAGTAGCTACCTCCCAATTCATCCTCCCACCGTTTCATGTTTATTCTGATGGCATCATATTATTCAGGTCCTAATCGGAAACGCCAAGTTGACGCTGCTTTGACTCTTCAATTAGCGGAGTTGATCGGCGATGCGCGAGAGATAACTCTACAATTGACAGCCAACGTTTACAGGACAGTGGCTTTACGACGGCTTCAGGACATCGGTTTTATATTTTATATTCACGACAGTGGCGCCCCCGATCCTGAACCTGCTGACACTTTCTCCTTATTTCCTTCCAAGGACATCTCTTCCCAGTCGGTCACAGGGTCTCTGGAGGAGTTTCTTTTATTAGAAACAAATCCCTCAGGAATATGCATATCACCCCCTCCCCTCTCCTTTCCATTCGGAATCCATTTAGGATTTAATCTTTTCCAGCTCTTGTGTATTTATAAACTCCCGAGCTATGCATATAATAATTTATTTATGCCATTATAATTATATAAGCTTTTATATAACAGATTTGCAAATATTTTATACAGCGAATGAAACGCATCCTTATGCATCAAACAAAAAAGATACACATCTGGAATTTATTCTACTAGTCGGCCCGTGCGAATAATTCGGATGGTATATTGGTCAGTAATAAAAGTTTACCGTACTTGCGATGATAAAAGTTTATTTTACCGTTTTACCGCTTCGTAAGCTTTTATCGTTCTGATTATAAAACCGCGTTACTCCATGGTTACTTATATGGAGTAATAAGATGTCATAATTAGAGTAACGAAATGTCTAAGTCGAATTTGAAAAATAAATTTTGAATTGTTTGTTTAGTTTTCGTCGTTAGGTACAACAAATTTTTTTATAATTTTTTATTTATGCAAAAATAAACTATTCTTTTCGTCGTACACTTTTTCCCTCCATTTCTGGGAAATGAAATATATATATTTCAAGTTCAATATAATTTGAAGTATCACTTCAAAATTTGAAGTTTTACTTTTCAAAAACGAAATATCCGTCAGTTCCGAAACCACAGGGCCATTTTTTTTTTTTTTACCATCAAAGCCAAAGTCAATGGAACTCGACATTTCCATTAGCCGTTTAGTTTCAAAATGGCGGCTGATTAGAGGTTTCATGACTCCATATCTCAGCCATTTATGAAGATAGATAATTGCGTTAAAGTGTTTTGGTAGCATTAGAACATAGCCTATGTAAATATATACACACATACATATATGAGCGTAGGAATGATGACCCTACCCCGTGTACCTAAATTGTGAATCGTGTTGTGGTTTTCAAGGACGTAAAATAGACGCTCGGAGGTTTGGTCCATGGACAGTCAGCTTCGGGGAAAGAAATATAGATCCGAGCAGCCATAATCCGTGGATCTTGACCGGTCTGTCACTGTCCTTGAACCCGAGTGAGTCGGTGGGAAGGACACTGCCGAATTGATCTCAAAGGGACCGGTTATGGAGTTACCGGTAGCCCGTCGCTGCACTATGGAAACCATGGATCGTAGCAACGTGAGGTTGGGGATCCCCTCCAGGCTCTGCAAGCAAGGAATGTATATAAGAATACTATATCGCGCTGCCAAAGATCTCTGTGGTCTATAGTGCCAATAGAAAAAATAAAATAAATAAACATATATATATATATATATATATATATATATATACACACACACACACATACATTTTAATATTTTGAATTAATTTTTTTTTAAAACTATTTTGTAATAATTTGTTGAGTTTTTTCATATTAGCGTAAAACATTAATAGAGTTTTTTTTTCCGCCGTATATGTTTTTATTTTTTCGATCAAATTTGAGGTTGAGGAAGTATGGTAATCGATTAAAAAACTTGGTTTTCGAGATCTGATTTAAATAACGCTTTTCAGTTATAATTATATATATATATATATATATATATATATATATATATATATATATATATATATATATATATAGTGCCGATCACCATTACGTTTTTCGATCATTTTATTAGAGCCGTAGTAAGAATTTGGGTATCGAAATTGGGTTTAATCACTTATCCATAATCCTTAAAGCGGGAAAAGGGTTCAATATTACTGAATCAATATATAGTGATGATCATTTTCTTTCTTTACCGATCGATTCTGAAGAAAAGAAGATGGAATCGGTACCCTCTAACATAGAACTGTCATTGTAAGTTGAGTGCTACCAATAGTAGGTAGTTTCTTTACAAGTCAATTTCATATCGTATTATATTATTTGTTACAGCTATAAATTTCAATAATAACTGAATAGTATTTAAAAATCAGTGAAAATTAAACATAATTTAAAAAAAAATTATATTTAATTATTACATTAAAATTATATTTAAAAATTAAAAAAAAATATAATAAATGGATTAAAAAGAATGTGTAAATTGTTTGAAATAGAGCATTTAATTAGGGAGAAAACATATATATATTTTTCATTCCGGTTGGCGCTACTGACCATGAAGATCTTTCGCCGCGCGATGTGGTCCTCTTACATGCATTTATTGCTTGCTGGAGCGCATATTGCCTGGAGGGGGTCATCCTATCTCACGCACGTCCCTGACAATCACGGATTATGCCATGTTGAGGTCTCTAGGCATTGCGAATCTTTTCAATTCAATAAATTTTATTGCATAATTAAAAACAGGCACATGATAAAATAAAGTATTAAGTTAATATCTAATTTGTGATATATCTGTGGCTCTAGTTTCCTCACTCGGTCTCTACTGGCTTTCAATACCAGTGACGCGGCTGGGTGAAAACCACTGGGATCTCCTAGAGCCCTGTTTTGCCAACCACATGTGGGGGCAAAGCTTGGTTCGGACTTTCCTGGGCAGATTTTAAATATTGTATATAGGTTCGAATGTGTTCATGATAATCTATTTTATTTTTACTCAACATATATTTTCTTATTTTCGTTGTTATTCTGTTATTATTTAAATTTCTATATATGTATTTCCATTGTAATGTACATATTTTTTCAATCTTTTTATGCCATTTTGTTTATTTTAATTTTATTATTATTATTTGTATTTTATTTATTCAATTTATTATTTATTTTTTCCCTCTTCACTTTGTATTAATGGTATGAATGGTTTCTTACAGCCCTAATACCTATTACCCTTGAGTGTGGAAGCTTCTAATAAAAAAAAAAAAAAAAAAAAAAAAAAAAAAAAAAAAAAAGAAAAAAAAAAAAGAAAAGAAATTGATAGATTTTATCACCTCTGTTAACATACAGGTTTTACATTTATATATATATCAACATTAGTGGGTAGACAGGCATCATTCAATTACATTTTATACCAATTCCAAATTTGAATATGTTGGTACTAATGTATGTTATTTATTTAAACAAAACCGGGTCATAGGCAATCTATATCGTACTTGTAAATAAAGTAAAGTTATGACAATGCTTTATTTCTCGATTATCCTAACTGTCAAACGTCATCATTATCTGTCAGGAAATTGCAATTAAAGCATGATTTCAAAACATTAACTTTCTTGTAATTAAGATATCTCTTAAGGTTTCAACATTAATCTGAATGTTTTAACTACGTCATTCGGTCGATTTTATCTTTTCTGATCAATCCATATACAAAAGTATAATATATAAGTTGATATGAAATGAAATAACATTCAGTAATAATTTAACTATACAATAAAGTAAAAAAAATAAAATTTGAAATTTTAGTTAATGTAACGTTGGATTGTTCCAATGTGGGAATGCCATTAATTAATTGGGACTCTTCCCACACATTGGTATTGCAGGTGCTCATTAACCTCTCTATACCTGTCAAGCACAATACATTTTGAAAATAAATTTTTATTTTAATAGTTGAGTAAGTGTTTAAGGTTATTTGTAAAATTTTTATCTGCTAATTATTGCTTGTTTGAAAACGTAAGCTGTAACTGTCTGACTTCTGGTTGTATTTAGCATAGAGATGTGAATATCGAAAAAAAATATCGATAGTATTTGAATATATCGAAATATCGAAAAACATATCGATATTTCGATATATCGGACCTCGAATCTTCTAATGGGGTACACATATCGATATTTCTGGGCCGATATAATTAAGGTATTGCTTTATAAACTTGGAATACAGCCACTGTAATTAGTAACACGAACACACCACACCTCAAGTTTTTATGGCCCTTTGTTTCTGTGCCGTTTATAACTATGATAATGTTTTTTTAATATCGATATTTCTGTGCCGATGTAATTAAGATATTGCTTTTATAATAGAGATATTTCTGGGACGATATAATTAAGATTTTGTTTGTGTAATATCGATGTTTCTGTACCGATACAATTAAGATATTGTTTTTGTAACATAGATATTTCTGTACCGATATAATTAAGGTATTGTTTTATAAACTTAGAACACAGCCACTATAATTAGTAACACGAACACACCACACCACAAGTTTTGATGGTTCTTTGCTTGTCGAATCCGCCGTCCTTGTAGACTTTTTTATTTTAGATTTTTTTCTCCTTTTTTTAAAATATCAGTTTTCGATACCGAAATTTTAATATCGATGCGATATATTGAAAAAGATATAAAAAGTAATATAACAAAAATATCGATATATATATATATATATTTATATATATATATATATATATATATATATATATATATATATATATATATATATATATATATATATATATATATATAAATTAGGGATGTTAAAAAAATATCGACATAACGAAATTAAAATATATATATATATATATATATATATATATATATATATATATATATATTTTTTTTTAAATTTCGTTGTCGATATTTTTTTAACATCCCTAATTTATCATGTCTCAAAACTCCAATTAATCTTATTAATTATATAATTAAATAAGTATTTTCATTATCTTGTACTAGTTGAAAAGCTACACCTAAGAAAGGATCGTGATACTCACAGTACGCCTATTAGTGTAGTGGAAAGTATTTCCCGAATTAAAAGAGATTGATGGAGTGAAAAGGAAAACCCAGACTTCAGTATCGAAGGCTGTTCAATTTCCTTTCTTTTTTTTTTTCACTTTCATTTCTTCAGTCGATCTCTGCGAGGATGAGCGTTACTTAGCTCGCAAGGCGTGCTCAAATATATAGATATTGCTTAAGCGCCAAAAATTCTAAATTTAGGTTTTAATTAATTATTGGACTTAAACACCACTTATATCGATTCACTATCACAATATATCTAGAAAAAAAAAATTGAAATGTTCTAAAAATTGATTGTTGATGGTGTAAACACCAAATCCTGACGACTCTCAGTCGTCATTCTGGCATCGACCAGTGCTGAAAGTATTAACAATATATTGTAATTCTAAAAGTTTTGCCATCTTAATAAACTCTTACTGTACACTAGGGTTGGTATATCGACACTCGATATATCGATGATATCGATATTTTACAACGATATATCGATCACACCATATGCTGAACTATATTACAGTAGAATCTGGGTAATTTATATTCCAATAATTCGTATACATTTTCTAGTCTCTTGAAAGTCTCCCTTTATTTCGTATAAAAACACTGCAATCCGGTTCCCTCGATAATTCGTATTTATTTTCGTCTTCCAAGTAATGTGAACGCTTTATAATTCGAATTTCCAAATAAAAAATCTGTTTAACTTAATCTTTTCAGGAGGAGAGGTGAGTGAGTGAGAGAGGAATTGTTTCTATGAATTTCGGTCGGTTTATGTAGTTCTCTTTAAATAAAATTGTAAAAAAACCTGTAACCATACTGTTAGCCACCAACATTGATTGATCTGAAAAGTTAAGTTCGCTCATGACTGGCAAATCCTCGAATGCAAGGTGCTTTATAAACAAAAACTATCGTGCAAAGACAAAAGCATATATCCTAAGTGATATTTTCAACGAATGGGTACAGATATGGAACAAAAGCAGCGAAAATTTTCAGCTGTTTATTGATAATTGTACGGCCCGCAACAGTAACACATCACTCAGCGATGTTCGTCTTCTGTTTTTGCCTCCCAACACAACCTCTAAGCTGCAGTATCTAAACTTGGCCATAATTATATATCGATATTTTCCAAGGGATTATCGGTGAACATCGATATTTGGTTTTGCGATATATCAAAATATCGAATATCGATATTTTTCTTTCGATGTTCCAACCTTACTGCACACGACAAAGAACAGGCAAAATTAAAAAAAAAATATTGTTTTTTAGGAAAAAAACGTTTCATGTGATTCCTGTAAAGTTTGCTAAATGACGCTTAGCCTTTAAATGTCCATATACATATCCATTTGGAATAAGAATGTCACTAAACCAAAAAGCGGTTTTTGTTTTAAAAGTAAGTTAAATCTTCAGCTTTTGATCATTTAATCATGAATCAAAATTTGGAAGTTTTTCATAAAGAAACAAAAACTTCTTTAAAGCTTGTGGTAATTAAGACGTAGTTAAAAACAAAACAAAAAAACAAACAATCTCTCTCTCTCTCTCTCTCTCTCTCTCTCTCTCTCTCTCTCTCTCCCTCTCACTATCTCTCTCTCTCTCTCTCTCTCTCTCTCTCTCTCTCTCTCTCTCTCTCTCTCACTCTCTCTCACTCTCTCTCACTCTCACTCTCTCTCTCTCTCTCTCTCTCTCTCTCTCTCTCTCTCTCTCTCTCTCTCTCTCTCTCTCTCTCTCTATATATATATATATATATATATATATATATATATATATATATATATATTATTTCATAAATTGAATTTATAAAAAAAAAATGAACTGAAAATATTTTATTGAATGTATGAAAGTACATAGCAATCTTTTAAACATAAATAATGATATTTTCAATTACCTATGCATACAGAAGTAAAATCGATACATTTTGGCAACCTAACTAGCAAAAGAATAATATTATTACAACATTAAAATGTAATAAACAGTTTGAAGGATCCCATTTTATAATAGTTTCCAGCGTTTTTATAATTACAATAAGAAAAAAAAAGTTGTATATATAATAATAATTATTATGAAACTGACATGTTAGAATATGCAGCATTTATTCTCGGTTGCCATGAAAAGTTGGTTAGCTGTTAACAATGGAAAAATACGAGTGGGGCAGAAATTGTTCCAAACTTTGAAGGAGTAAATTATTTCGATTATCTGGTTGAATGATGTGGAGAGTTTAGCTGCAGAGAACAATAAATTGTTATTTAAGTACTTCATCCATCGATTTCATGCCATATCCAATTCTTATATTCTAAAAAACCTCGTAGGATGATACTCAGTGCTCCTTATTATGCCACAAATTAAACTATTCGCAGTGGCCTTAATGCTTGATTTTTCTATGATTTTGCCCAAAATGGATACATTTTCCTCCGAGGCGTCTGAAAACAAAATGAATCTGGGACCCTTTCAAGGTAGATTTTCACCGGTACTGCCCACTGTTCCGGCTGACAGTTGACCCGAGAATAAAACTGGGTATATTTCGTTAGCACTGCTCGGCAGTCCAGGTATGACGTCATATCCATACTACTTTTTGATTATTTAACATACAAAAGGCAATTCCCAGAAATGATGCTCGTTTATTTGATTCATATAATTGTATTAAAATCAGAGTAATTACATGAATAAGTACATTTAAAATTGCCGAGTATATATAAATAGTGTGAATTAAATGACGCAAATGTTTTCCTAAAACATGCCCAATATGTTTCAAAGAAAAATTCAGATCTATATGCAATAAGAGTTCCACAGTTCAGTAATGTACCGAGTAGGGCTCCTACATCCTGATTTTTTAAGAGTAAAATAAAAATCCTCCTTCTGCCTGCTAATCACCACTAATCTCCACTCTGAAATCAAGTTTAGCAAGCAAGCTGATGTCATAAATATTGACCTTGACAAGTTCAACAAGGTGACGACCAATTACACTGACATTATACACCTAGTTAGTCGTTTTTTCCCCCCAAAAAATAGACTATTGCAGTGGGTCGAAGGTCGGCGGTGAGCGGCGGGACTGCGATTTCTATCCGTTTCATAACCCCTAGAGCACGATTGTGGAAAATTTGGAGATGTCTGATATATATTTATATATATATTTTTTCCCCGCTACATTTGAGCACCTCCAGCGGCCCCCTTTAGGTCAAATGGGCTGAAATTCGGTATGTAGCTCTTTCTTCAAGGCAGAACGATACCATTAAAGAATGGGTAAATTCCAGTCAAAATTTCGGTATGTTTACCTGAAATCGGCGTTTTTTAAGTTTTGCGCATCGCTACAGCTCCACCATATTAAAAAAATGTGTCATTTTCGATAAATTGTCATTTCATATGTAAATTTCGGTATGTTAGGGGACTGTCTTTTGTGGTAAAATACGACTTTAGTGACGGAGTTCTACTGCTCACGGAATTTTTTTTTTTTAAAGTGTGTTTGACATTAAACTCCAGTATTAACTGATTACACAGGCCAACAAAAAAATTTTTTTTTGAAAACGTTTTAACTTTAACAGTTGATGTTTATAGATTTTTATGTGCTGAATCTAAATCTGACCTTAGTTTTTTTTTTTTGTATCACTCATAGTTTTCCGTAGGTTTCAGGCTCATCAAACATCCTAACTTTTTAAACTTCTGTAACATGTTAGCTACAATAGAAATATACTCTGGGTCTTTTTCATTTCCCAAGAACTTTGTAACGACTTGCTTGAATGATACCATTGCTTCTTTCTCATTTAAGGTCATTGTGGATTCAAAGTTAACATCAAACATCATTTTTCTAATGTCAGGTCCGACAAAGACGCCTTCCTTTAGTTTTGCTTCTGAAAGGCGTGGAAACTTTTGCCAGAGATACTTGAAACATGGTCCATCTTTAGGCAAAGCCTTTACAAATTGTTTCGTGAGGCCTAACTTAAGGCCTAATCGTTTCATGAGGCCTAAGACTGAAAGCTGTTGAATTCTTTAAAAATCGCTTAATTTAATAAATTTAACTATAAAATGCGAAGAAATTGTGGGTGATACAGCTTTTTTAATATCATATTTGGATTCAGCACCCTAAAAACTATAGGAATAAGGTATTTTCGGTACAAAAGTTTTTTCATCGTTGGCCTGTGAAGCTGTTCAATTCTTTAAAAATCGCTTAATTTAATAAATTTAACTATAAAATGTGAAGAAATTGTGGGTGATACAGCTTTTTTAATATCCTATTTGGATTCAGCACCCTAAAAACTATAGGAATAAGGTATTTTCAGTACAAAATTTTTTCATCGTTGGCCTGTGAAGCTGTTCAATTCTTTAAAAATCGCTTAATTTAATAAATTTAACTATAAAATGTGAAGAAATTGTGGGTGATACAGCTTTTTTAATATCATATTTGGATTCAGCACCCTAAAAACTATAGGAATAAGGTATTTTCGGTACAAAATTTTTTCATCGTTGGCCTGTGAAGCTGTTCAATTCTTTAAAAATCGCTTAATTTAATAAATTTAACTATAAAATGTGAAGAAATTGTGGGTGATACAGCTTTTTTAATATCATATTTGGATTCAGCACCCTAAAAACTATAGGAATAAGGTATTTTCAGTACAAAATTTTTTCATCGTTGGCCTGTGAAGCTGTTCAATTCTTTAAAAATCGCTTAATTTAATAAATTTAACTATAAAATGTGAAGAAATTGTGGGTGATACAGCTTTTTTAATATCATATTTGGATTCAGCACCCTAAAAACTATAGGAATAAGGTATTTTCAGTACAAAATTTTTTCATCGTTGGCCTGTGAAGCTGTTCAATTCTTTAAAAATCGCTTAATTTAATAAATTTAACCATAAAATGTGAAGAAATTGTGGGTGATACAGCTTTTTTAATATCATATTTGGATTCAGCACCCTAAAAACTATAGGAATAAGGTATTTTCAGTACAAAATTTTTTCATCGTTGGCCTGTGAAGCTGTTCAATTCTTTAAAAATCGCTTAATTTAATAAATTTAACCATAAAATGTGAAGAAATTGTGGGTGATACAGCTTTTTTAATATCATATTTGGATTCAGCACCCTAAAAACTATAGGAATAAGGTATTTTCAGTACAAAATTTTTTCATCGTTGGCCTGTGAAGCTGTTCAATTCTTTAAAAATCGCTTAATTTAATAAATTTAACCATAAAATGTGAAGAAATTGTGGGTGATACAGCTTTTTTAATATCATATTTGGATTCAGCACCCTAAAAACTATAGGAATAAGGTATTTTCAGTACAAAATTTTTTCATCGTTGGCCTGTGAAGCTGTTCAATTCTTTAAAAATCGCTTAATTTAATAAATTTAACCATAAAATGTGAAGAAATTGTGGGTGATACAGCTTTTTTAATATCATATTTGGATTCAGCACCCTAAAAACTATAGGAATAAGGTATTTTCAGTACAAAATTTTTTCATCGTTGGCCTGTGAAGCTGTTCAATTCTTTAAAAATCGCTTAATTTAATAAATTTAACCATAAAATGTGAAGAAATTGTGGGTGATACAGCTTTTTTAATATCATATTTGGATTCAGCACCCTAAAAACTATAGGAATAAGGTATTTTCAGTACAAAATTTTTTCATCGTTGGCCTGTGAAGCTGTTCAATTCTTTAAAAATCGCTTAATTTAATAAATTTAACTATAAAATGTGAAGAAATTGTGGGTGATACAGCTTTTTTAATATCATATTTGGATTCAGCACCCTAAAAACTATAGGAATAAGGTATTTTCAGTACAAAATTTTTTCATCGTTGGCCTGTGAAGCTGTTCAATTCTTTAAAAATCGCTTAATTTAATAAATTTAACTATAAAATGTGAAGAAATTGTGGGTGATACAGCTTTTTTAATATCATATTTGGATTCAGCACCCTAAAAACTATAGGAATAAGGTATTTTCAGTACAAAATTTTTTCATCGTTGGCCTGTGAAGCTGTTCAATTCTTTAAAAATCGCTTAATTTAATAAATTTAACTATAAAATGTGAAGAAATTGTGGGTGATACAGCTTTTTTAATATCATATTTGGATTCAGCACCCTAAAAACTATAGGAATAAGGTATTTTCAGTACAAAATTTTTTCATCGTTGGCCTGTGAAGCTGTTCAATTCTTTAAAAATCGCTTAATTTAATAAATTTAACTATAAAATGTGAAGAAATTGTGGGTGATACAGCTTTTTTAATATCATATTTGGATTCAGCACCCTAAAAACTATAGGAATAAGGTATTTTCAGTACAAAATTTTTTCATCGTTGGCCTGTGAAGCTGTTCAATTCTTTAAAAATCGCTTAATTTAATAAATTTAACTATAAAATGTGAAGAAATTGTGGGTGATACAGCTTTTTTAATATCATATTTGGATTCAGCACCCTAAAAACTATAGGAATAAGGTATTTTCAGTACAAAATTTTTTCATCGTTGGCCTGTGAAGCTGTTCAATTCTTTAAAAATCGCTTAATTTAATAAATTTAACTATAAAATGTGAAGAAATTGTGGGTGATACAGCTTTTTTAATATCATATTTGGATTCAGCACCCTAAAAACTATAGGAATAAGGTATTTTCAGTACAAAATTTTTTCATCGTTGGCCTGTGAAGCTGTTCAATTCTTTAAAAATCGCTTAATTTAATAAATTTAACTATAAAATGTGAAGAAATTGTGGGTGATACAGCTTTTTTAATATCATATTTGGATTCAGCACCCTAAAAACTATAGGAATAAGGTATTTTCAGTACAAAATTTTTTCATCGTTGGCCTGTGAAGCTGTTCAATTCTTTAAAAATCGCTTAATTTAATAAATTTAACCATAAAATGTGAAGAAATTGTGGGTGATACAGCTTTTTTAATATCATATTTGGATTCAGCACCCTAAAAACTATAGGAATAAGGTATTTTCAGTACAAAATTTTTTCATCGTTGGCCTGTGAAGCTGTTCAATTCTTTAAAAATCGCTTAATTTAATAAATTTAACTATAAAATGTGAAGAAATTGTGGGTGATACAGCTTTTTTAATATCATATTTGGATTCAGCACCCTAAAAACTATAGGAATAAGGTATTTTCAGTACAAAATTTTTTCATCGTTGGCCTGTGAAGCTGTTCAATTCTTTAAAAATCGCTTAATTTAATAAATTTAACTATAAAATGTGAAGAAATTGTGGGTGATACAGCTTTTTTAATATCATATTTGGATTCAGCACCCTAAAAACTATAGGAATAAGGTATTTTCAGTACAAAATTTTTTCATCGTTGGCCTGTGAAGCTGTTCAATTCTTTAAAAATCGCTTAATTTAATAAATTTAACCATAAAATGTGAAGAAATTGTGGGTGATACAGCTTTTTTAATATCATATTTGGATTCAGCACCCTAAAAACTATAGGAATAAGGTATTTTCAGTACAAAATTTTTTCATCGTTGGCCTGTGAAGCTGTTCAATTCTTTAAAAATCGCTTAATTTAATAAATTTAACCATAAAATGTGAAGAAATTGTGGGTGATACAGCTTTTTTAATATCATATTTGGATTCAGCACCCTAAAAACTATAGGAATAAGGTATTTTCGGTACAAAAGTTTTTTCATCGTTGGCCTGTGTTGTAGATTTCCCAACCTGGATAGTTAGAATATTTCTTAAAAAAATAAATATTTTAAAAATCTCTTTTGCAGCCCCTCTATCAAAGTTACTCCTTTAATGGTTACATATTATATCATTATATTTTTGTAATTGATATTATAAAGTTATATATTTATAGTTATTTTGATATATTAAAAACTATTTTGTTTGGTTTTGCCATCTGTATTTCGGCTTTAGTCTGTTGATGGATGCTGCTAATAAATAAATAAATAATTTCCGCATCTTCATCCCAACACTAATAAATTATCTGCATACTCTAGCACAGGTATATTGATTTATGGGCCAATGACTTTCTTATAACTTTCCTGAATAGCACACTGACACCGAAAGCGATTCCAGTAAACGATCCAGAATTCATTTTCCAGTGCAAGTCATTATCCCACCGCGATGATACCATTTAAAAAGTTTCCAACAACTTTCTCGATGTGCTCATTCGAAGATGTTAAAATCCGGCTAATAGGAAAGTGAAATTAGCAGAGAAACTGCTACAACGAAAGCACTCATAATTCGCGATGTCCTCCAGATTTTTGCTGGAAAGTAAGACACCGTCGACTCGTGAGAGCCGGGGTTCGTTTTAATGTCATGGTAGAACGGAATTGGAATCGTAATTGGTCTTTGGGTAAATTTTTCTGGGATGTTTTTATTACAGTTTTAAAGGATATGGTGATCTGTATCTCAAATATGAACATTTTTTATGAGATTACACATATTTTAATTAAAACAGCTGATATGTAAAATTATATATTTATTTGTGCCTTCAAATTTATTTACACCATTAAATAATTATTTGTCCAATCTACAGAGGTTACAGGAAATGTAATGCACCGAACATTATCCACAGCTGACTGAATTACTGGCAATAATAAATATTTCTTCCTCACTAAATATTTATTATTATTTACACAAGGTTCACTGCATTAGAGCCTTTATGGATTCCTACACCTTGTATAAACTGATTTAATCGTCAATAATTCATTCATTACATCCTTGTACGAAGTAAAGGAAATATCCATTTTGATCATCCCTGAATCCATTTTGACTAGTTTCGTCTTGGCGTCTGTACGTACGTGCGTACATTCGTATCTCGCATAACTCAAAAAAGGTTAGCTGCAGAAAGTTGAAATTTTGTATTTAGGATTGTTGTAAAATCTAGTTGTGAACCTCCCTTTTTGGTCTCTGCTTGATTACCGGAAGTCGTACTTTACTTGAAGGTCATAATTGATTTCCATCAAAAATTATATTAAAATACTATGCAAAACTTCTCAAATTTAGTATTTATAACTTATATATTGATTTAAATAACATACTAGATTTTGGTCTAAATTGGAAAACCGGAAGCGGTACTTTACTTGATGGTCATATTAGATTCTTCAAAAATTATATTAAAATATAATGTAAAACATCTCAAATTTGGTGAATAGGACTTTTATATCGACATGAATGTATTTACTATATTTTGGTTAAAATTGGTGAGCCGAAAAGGTTACTTAACTTGAAGGTCATAATAAGCTTACATCAAAAATTATATTTAAATTAAATACATAAATCATATGTTTCGGTAATAAAAACATAAAATGAAAAAAATTTGTCAACGAATACTGTACAAAACAAAAATAGAGAAGCACTTGAGAAAGTTAGGGGGTTGATATGTGCTCAAAGGAAACTTCAGGTGACAAATGTGACCCACCAAGTTTCATCAAATACTTCTAAAATTGCAAATTTTAAGGGGGTGTCAATCGAGTCTTCAACACCCTGTGTATGAAATTTTGCCACTAGTCAGAATAATTTTAAGAATATTCCTCGTCATAGTTAATATAGAATTTTTATTTTGTGAATGCTCTCCATTTTATGTTTTTAAAACTATGTTTAAGCTCATTTAATGATAGGAGAAGGGCTACTTGTATTGTCAAAAGAACCAAAATTATGAATCAGTTTCATTTTCATACTTCAAGTTCAGATCAACAACCCCAATAGGATAAAAGGCGCATTAAAACAAGAAATGGAAAGGACTAATCAGATTACCTGGGGTGACAAACACATCAGAAAAATCTGATGTGGACGCTGCATGACTTCCTTGTACGCCTATTAAACTATAAATCGGTGGCACAAAAAATGATCCAGAATTTGGTTAATAATTTCCGAAGCAGTATCTCAAAAACGGCACTCGGCGTCGCGACGTCTATTGACTTGTGACGGTACCCTGAGTCGTAATTCTGGATGTGTTTTATTTTCTAAAAATTTATTTCTCGCTTTTATTTCTAAGATTGATATAGAACCATTTAAAAAATGTATTATATTTGATGATAATGATTAATTTCAAGTAAAATACCACTTTTGGTGACCATGCAGTCATCAAAAAGGGAGGTCCACAAATAAATGTTACAGTGACTTTCTACGGCTAATAGATTTGAACGGACAGATTGATACAATAGTCTTATATACCAAATTTGAGATGAGTTATATTTTAGTATAATTTTTTATAAGTCTACTATCACCTTCAAATAAAGTACCACTTCCGGTTTACCAATTTTGTCCAAAATTTATTATGTTATTTATATTAATATATATAATATATAGTTATTAAAAGTTATTGCATTATAATTTAATATATTCTTTTATATACCTTAGTGACCAAAAAGAGGACGTGACGGCCGAGTACGTTGGGGCGAGGGTCCCAGAGTGCCCGGTTCGGAACATTGTGGGTTCGATTCCCACCTGGGCCAGTTAATATATATTTCATGGCGATCTCTCGAAATAAATCTTGACACTCCCACTCTGGTTAGTGTACGCGGCGGTGACGTAAAAGTAGCCGTCAGGGGTTGGCAAAAAGGACCATAAGGCCCACTTGCCGGACTAGTTCCCCCCACCAATACCAGTACCAGTAGTGACCAAAAAAGGAGGTTCACAACTAAATGTTACACCAATTCTAAACACAAAATTTAAACATTCTACGGCTAATCGTTTTTTATTTAAGCGATATACGAATGAACGTACGTACAAACATAACGAGGAAACAAGTCAAAATGGATTCAGGGATGGTCAGCATGGATATTTCCGATGAAATATGAAAACCGAAAATTATCGCGATTACAATGTTTCTTATACTGCGAAGAAGGAAGTAAAAATGACAGGAACTTAAAATGTAGGAGTCACTTGAAAATGGCCGTTAAATATATTTCCTGAAATAAAAAGTAAAAATATCCTTTTACAGAAGACTAATGCTAGTTAATAATTGTTGGATGTTATGATTTCTGTCCTAGTAGTAACTCCCCAACGAAATTGGTTCCATGACATTTATTTTGATGACTATTAAAAATGGCCAGTGGTCAGATATTAAAACAGCATTTCCTTTTTTTATCATGTCTAACGATAAACGTCTGCTGTATATTCCTCTCCAGTAATGGTAGGCAATTTGTTACACCAAGTAACCGCATCGTTATGAACTGTCTTACGTAGCAAACGTAAGATTTACTGCGAAATGAAGGAACATGTTGTGCTTATCATTTATGGCAGAGGGAATCATTTTATGAAGTAATTTAGGATTAGGATACGTAAATTATATTTAGAGATAAATTTATTGTTGCATTAAAAAAAAAAATGATTTATTGATATTTTCATTTTTATTGAATTGGTCATCGTTTATTATTCAATATAAAAAATGGATATTTATAGATTGTTGCGTAAATATGGATTAAAAAAAACTGAAAATACTCAATTATAACAACCTTTAAACGTTGGAATACTTGTTAGGAGTCTTCCAGCCATCCCATATAAATCTTTATCTTCAAAAGTTTTTACTAATTTTTACTAAGTAAAGGAAGTATTGTAATCTCGTAAATTTTAGATTTTCAGATTTCGACGGAAATACCTATGACCATAGGTGAATCTATTTTGACTAGTTTCGTCGTGACGTATGACGTACGTTTGTTCGTATCGCGCTTAAATCAAAAACTATTAGCCGTAGAAAGTTAAAATATTATATTTGGGATTTTTGTAACATCTAGGTGTGAATCTCTCTTTTTGGCCACTACATGATCATGGGAAGTGATACTTTACTTGGATAATAGATTTTCATCAAAAATTATATTAAAATATAATGCAAAACCTCTCAAACTCGATATATAAAAAATATTTATTAATAAAGTTAACGTACTTTATTTTCGTTAAAATTGGCAAGCCGAAAGTGGTACTTTACCTGAAGGTCATACTAGACTTTCATCAAAAATTATAATGCAAAACATCTTAAATTTGATATGTAAGAATTTTACTTCAATATAAATAAAATCATAATAAACTTTCATCAAAAATTATATTAAAGTATAAGCAAAAACTTAAGCTATAGAGCTCTAGGTGGACGCTGGTGGGGGTACAAACTGCCTATCTTTCCAACTTGAGAACACATTTCATACAAACCTATTCATCTTTCGGGCGCACAGTGGGGCCAATGGCTAATCTAAGAGATCAAAATTCAATGACCATAATTTTCGATTGGAAATCAATAAATAAGAATAAACCTTTGATAGTTTTCAATTAATTAATAAAAATTATCTTATGGTGCAAAATTATAAAATATTTTTAAATAAATAGCATGAAATAACATTAATAAAAAGAATTACAATTTGGACATATTAGTATTAATTTAATTTATCTCCTCAGGATGGCATCCTTAGATAAGTTAATCTCTGATTAAAGTTCGTCATAATCGCTTACCGACAAGTCAGAAAGTGATGAACTGAGTGTCCCTGCAAACCGAATCCACGGGGCCAGAATTTAGATGGCGGAAAATTTTATTTTTAGGTCAAGTAAAAAATATTTGTTTTTATTAACTTTTTTTTTACTTCCTTGTACGAAGTAAAGCAAGTATTGTAATTAAACGAAAATTTTCGGTTTTCAGATTTCAACGGAAATATCCATTTTGACCATCCCTGAATCCATTTTGACTCGTCGTGGCGTCTGTACGTTCGTATCTCGTATAACTCAAAAACGGTTAGCCGTAGAAAGTTGAAATTTTGTATTTAGGATTGTTGTAAAATCTAGTTATGAACCTCCCTTTTTGGTCACTGCTTGATGATCACCGGAAGTGTTACTTTACTTGAAGGTCATAATTGATTTCCATAAAAAATTATATTAAAATACTATTCAAAACTTCTCAAATTTAGTATTTATAACTTATATATTGATTTAAATAACATACTAGATTTCGGTCTAAATTGGAAAACCGGGAGCGGTACTTTACTTGAAGGTCATATTAGATTCTTTAAAAATTATATTATCGATTTATATCGATATGAATATATTTACTATATTTTGGTTAAAATTGGTGAGCCGAAAAGGGTACTTTACTTGAAGGTCATAATAAGCTTACATCAAAAATTATATTTAAATTAAATATATAAATCATATGTTTCGGTAATAAAGGTTACAAACGCAATTTGGTTTCCAATTCAATTAAACATTTGTATTACTGGTTTTAAGTGTTAAAATTGAGTATAAAATACTGGTTTTCCTCCCCATTTGTGTGTGTGTGTGTCAATAGATGGATGTCGGGACGCCGAGTGTTGTTTTTGAGATACTGTAATCTTCGAAAACTAGTAACCAAATTTAGGATCACTTTTTGAACCACCGATTTACAGTTTTATAGGCGTACAAGGAAGTCATGTGTTGTCCACATCAGATATTTTTAGTTCAATCAATAAAATGAGTTACTGTTATGAAATAATGATGTGTTTTTTTTTCCCGAAAATTATTGCCTTATATATTGTTGACTTTTATTGACGTTTTTTAAAGCCCTTTTACTCAACTTCCAATCAACAATTGCCGCAAGGCTTCGTTAGGACTGTACTTTCTTCGATTTTTTGATCTATGATCATTTAAAATTTTCATAATGTTAGTCGCTGTTGATGATGATTGTGGGTCCGCTACAAGTTCAACTATTTTTGTATCACGTTGCCGGAGTTATGAAATACAACCTGTGCTGCAACAGTTGTTTCTTTAGAAATTGACTGCAGTATTTTCCGCTTCTTAGTTTTTTGGGGCATGCAAACATTTTTTTTCCGGTCTTCCTGATCCCGCGAAACCTCGATAAGATTGGTGGCTTCCTGTCGGAAAGTCCAGAAAATTTGCTTCAAAAAGCCATCTATCTTATAAAAGCCGATTTCTTTCTCTGAGTATTTTTCAAACGCTCATGAATTTTGTTTGTTAATCCGGTCTTTGAAATCTGTATAAACCTTGTAATCTAATACGTCGATTTTGTGAGTATTAATAATTTCCTTTAAAATTTCAGATATCTTTTCATGAGAAGAAAGTTCTGAAAAAATTTAAAAAATTTGAGTCCAGAAATTGTGCTCACTTAAAACAATAAAAAACAGTAACTAAGCGCAAAACTGTGCAAAATATGATGAACATTTCTTGAAATAATGCTACAAAAGGAGAAAAAAAAATTTGCCTTGGGATACCCGGAAGGACATTTTACAGATTATAGAAGTATTATTGATCTATTTCCAAGATTCGATCATAACCGCTTTCGAAAATAAATTTCAATCAATATTAAATTGGTATAAGCTATGTTAATCTGGTGAGAAAGAAACATAATTACCTGATATAGCAGAAGCCATCTTGAGCGATAACACACTGACACTAGTTAGAACTATATATGATTGTGAGCCTGCTTGTTCATGCCTGACTAATCCGTACCCTACAGCGAGAACATGATCAAACTTTGAGATTTTACTAGGGCACTTTTTAAGTCAGCAACTATCTATAGAAATGATGCTTTATTACGTTTACCATATTTTGAAAGTTGTTTTTTCCCTCCTAGATCGGCTATCGGCCCTACTGTAGGGCGTAAGGACTTTTTAAAACAGCTAATTTAGCCTACGACTGTTAATTTAATTTCCAATTCGTGGTATAAGTTATTTATTTTAACTGTACCAATAAACTTGTTAAAAAGAAATAAATTACTCTTTATTTCCCAAATAAAAATGGCACTGTATACAATTAGCCCATTTAATGCCTCAGTTTGGAAACTACACTGACTTAGCCGGTGTAGTATAACCACAGAAATTGAAGGCGCTATACGTGTGAGGGGTATTTACGTCGTATATTTGAGTTAGTTACTTTAAAGATAATTTGTGTGAACCCCGTTACCACTATCCAGGAAATGCCATTGATTTTATTATCCTTTGTATTACAAAGTACCACGATTCATTTTAATAAAATATTGCAATATCTTTCGTAGGTAATTAATAATATGAGGTTTTCAAGTTTCAAGTTAATTTTTTTTTTTTTTAAATATACCTTCACTAATCCGACAATTTCGGTAATTAGGTACTACCCATCCCGACATAGGGCCGGTCTAATGACATCCGACTGTATTTGGGAAATAAAAAATTTTACTTTTGGAATTTTCCAACTATTTCTTAACAATTAATAACAAGAAAATTATTCTTCCCATTTTTTATTTGTTTCTATTGCTAATGAGTTTTGTTTAATCGAAAGTAAACCGATACGAGGCAAAAGAAGTCGCCCTAGAATGTGCCTACCGGAAAATCCTGCTCGCTCATTGGAATTTCCTGGAGAAATGCTCTGGAGCTGGAGGGGATGCCAGAATCCGCTCCTTTTTGACTGATGACTTAGAGCCTGCTAAAATTACAGCTCTAAATTGGATTCCCCGAAAATAGTAGGTATCCAGAAGCGATAATGATTATGCGGTCGGGCGGTTTCGTTGGGTTCTCGTGTTTGAAGACATTTATTCTCCCATTCTTGTATTCGTATTCAATTTCAACGTATTATTAGTAGCGATTTAAGGATTGCAGATGGTCCGGTTTAAGGATTTGAGGATTGGTCCGGTTGCTAGATTAAAACATGGTTATAATTGGTGTGTTTCTGGAGTAGAAATGAGGTGTAAAATAGCATTCCGTTAATTTAGTTTAAGATTTTTCAATTGTTGTTTAGGTTGAAAAATAATAGCTATAATCAGGGTTTGAAATCGATAATTAAGAATAAATAAATCCGATCGGAATTTTCATCTAGTGATTTTATAAATCATTTTATGATTATTATCAAGATTGATATTTATTTTGTGATCAACAGCTGAAAAAGATCATACCTTGATCATTATTTCTAAGCAAAATCTTTTCGATCAATAATAATGATCATTTGTGAACAATATCTTTTTAAATCTTATCGGGAATACTAGATTAATCTGAAACAATGTTTGTTTCCCTTTTGCTGCATCACACGAAATCTATCAGACCAATCGGCCTAGGCCTATTTTTTTTTTTAACTTTCCTTTTTCGCTTCAGAAAAATATAGGTCCTATCAGTTATGTAATTAAGCACATTAATATTTATCTAGAATATTTTAGGTTCATAATCAGTACCTTTTCCATGGTCTTCGGTATCAGCCGAACACACAAATCACTAAAATCTTTCGTAATAAGTCCATCGCATCTTTGTTTTTATTTACTACTATTTAATATTCCATAATTTCTAGTAATGTAAACAACATAGCTAATATTTTTTGAGTCAATTTTTTCTACATAAAAAAGGAACAAAAACAAAGCAATAAAATTGCGAAAACTTAAGAAAAATGGAGAGATTTGTTCTCCTGAATTATCGCAGTTTAACTAATTTGAAGTCTAACAAACCCTTATGGCTAATTCTTTTGATGACTGTTGGGTGTAATTGAAGGTATGTTATTCTTTTCATGTAAAGCAACAAATTCTTACCTTAGGGCACTAATTATTCCCATTATTGAGTTTTAAAATAGAGAAATCAAGATGGGCCGGATATGTTCAAGATTTCCACAAATTTTTCTCTATGAAGTTCCCAAAACTTTTTTGAAACCAAAATTTAAAAAAAAATAATATAATGACTAACTAATATAGTTTTTTTTTTATTTGTTTTTATATTTAAAAATAAATATTGCAAAATATTTCATGGTAGGAGTTGTAGAGGTGTGCTATGCCTTAAAAACATTTGGACATGCCGAATTTTCGACTGAAATTTATCCTCATATAGAATTACTCTGCCTAAAAAACAACTATATTTACCGAATTTCAGGTCATTTGTTCCGAAGTGAGCCGCTGGAAGTGCCCAAATGTAGCGGAGGAAAAAGTATACACAAAAATATATATATATATATATATATATATATATATATATATATATATATATATATATAAATATATATATATATATACAGACATATGTGTGTATCAGAAACTCCCACAACCATGCTCCTAGGGATTATAAAACTGATTTGAAATGCGCTCCGACCTCTTCGAAATAATACAAAAGTCTATCATTTTTGGGGAAATACAACAAAAATACAAATACTTTTCTTGATTTTAACGCCAAGAAGCGTTAGAGTTTCCGTGCCTCGACTATTTTGTAATTAATTCGTGCTTTAATTAATTTTTTTCACCTGCCGTTTCAGGTGACTGGAGTAACAGGTTTGGGGAAAGTTCCAACCTTTCTTTAGTGTTTCTTGACTGCTTTGCGTGAAGTATTTTGTAATTTCTGGGAACTGATAAAATCTCAATCCTCAAATAAAGCAACAAATTACGAATCTTTTCGCATAAGTTATCTGAATGATTATTTATGGAGTCGTGTTTGTTTAGAAAATATGAAAATTTTGATAAAGAGGAAATTTGACGATATTTACCAATAGAAATCCTTAAGAATGCTATTAAAATTTATATACAGGTTTAGAAGTAACGGTTCGCCCCAATCATTAATAATTTTTAATTATTATTAATTTTTTTAATATTACGGGGTTTATCACTTGGATTTTTAGGGAGCGGAGTAGCTCAGTGGTAAGGCACTGTGTTACCATGCTCCCGGTCTCGGGTTCGAGACCGGCTGAGGCAGATTATTATTTATTCTGTTGTCGACCCTGTGGGATCGGGAGACTCTCCTGAGGCTCACCCAGTCTCTATAAAGTCGGTACTCTTAATTGGTGGAAAAAACCTGGCGGTTGAGCGTGGTCTCGGCCAAATAATCTCCTTGCACAACCGTTGACTTAGAAACAGTACGGTCCTTACAAAATACTGAATCCAAGACCCTTCATGGGTTGTTGTCGTACAGGTTAATTAAAGATCACTTGGATTATAAGAGAAATAAAATGATAAAGGGATAAAGTCTGATCTTATAGAGTTTACTTAGAAAATTCCATAAAAATTGGCATTAATATATTTTTTTGAAGCTATTAAAAAATGCGGGGTTTCAAGATTTAAAACATTTATTTAAGACTCGTTTTTCTCTAATTTTACCCAACTACGGGGAAGCCACAGACAGGGTAATGTGTTTATTTGAACGAACGGCTCAACTGATTTTCAAGTTTAATGACTCAAATCATTAGTTATGATGTTTTGAAACATTTTGAGATCAAAATACTAAAGAAATGTTGTATTAAATGCATTTAATACAAGGGTATCTAACGAATTTTTGATCAAACTGCACGACCAATTTTTAAGTTTGATGGCTCAAATTACTCAGTAAATTCCCATAAATGTTTTGAAACATTGTGAGTTATAAATACTGAAAAAATATTTCGTTATATTCGGCTATTTGTTGGTGTTTCTAATTATATCATTAGCAAGTTAATAATCATATCGACGGCGTTTATTGAAAAACGCTTATGCGCCAAAAATTCGAAATTTAGATTTCAACCGCCTCTATCGATTCCCGCTTACGATGTAGCGAGAAAAAAATTTGGAAAGGGTCTATAAATCGAATACCAATGACGTACACACCAAATACTAACGACTCTCAGTAGTCACTCTGGCCTTAAGCAGTGCTAGAAGTTTTAAAAATATATTGTAATTATAAAGGTTTTGCCATCTTGATAAACAATAAAGAATAAAATTTAAAAAATATACATTGTTATTTGGAGAAAAATTGTGTTTCCTGTAATTTTTGCTAAATGGTGTTTACGCCTTATTAAAAATATCTGATGTTGACAACACATGACTTCCTTGTACTCCTATTAAACTATAAATCGTTGGCTCAAAAAGTGATCCTCAATTTGGTTACTAATTTTCCAAAATTGCAATATCTAAAAAACGAAATTCGGCGTCACGACACCCATCTATTGACACACAGACACATACTCTTGTTTCTGGAGCTTTCATTCCGTTATTAAATGTCGTTTTTTTTTTCAGTAGGTAACTAGTTTCCAAGAGATTTCTTCGTGTTTCGTGACAACATTAAAACTGTCAATATCACTAGATAAAGCATTAGAAATCGACAGTTTCTAGATTTTAAGCGGATGAACCCACTTAACTTATATCTTATTCTCCTGCTGCAGACTTGTTCATCGCACAAATGGGGAGGAAAACCAGTATTATATGCCCAATATTAACACTTAAAATAAGTAGTAAAAATGTTTAATTAGAGTATAAACAAAATCGCGTTTGTAACCTTTATTACCGAACCATATGATTTCTCCATTTAATTTTAATATAATTTTTGATGTAAATTTATTATGACCTCCAAGTAAAGTACCCTTTTCGGCTCACCAATTTTAACCAAAATCTAGAAAATACATTCATATTGATATAAAAGTCCTATTTACTAAATTTTAAATGTTTTACATTATATTTTAATATAATTTTTGATAAAAGTCTAATATGACCTTCAAATAAAGTACCTTTTTTGGTTTTCCAATTTAGACCAAAATCTAGTATGTTATTTAAATCAATATATGAAGTATAAATACTACATTTGAGAAGTTTTGCATAATATTTTAATATAATTTTTGATGGAAATCAGTCATGACCTTCAAGTAAAGTACCACTTCCGGTGATTAAACAGTGACCAAAAGGGGAGGTTCACAACTAGATTTTAGAACAATCCTAAATACAAAATTTCAACTTTTTACGGCTAACCGTTTTTGAGTTATGCGAAATACGAACGAACTTACGTATGTACAGACGCCACGACGAAACTAGTCAAAATGGATATTTCCGTTGAAATCTGAAAACCGAAAATTTTCGCGATTACAATACTTCCTTTACTTCGTACAAGGAAGTAAAAAAACGACGTCGATATGGTAATAACTTATAAATATTCTATAATTGAAAAATTAAAAACTTTATAATAAAATTTAATTTAATAAAGAATAAAAAAACCCGACTTCGCTTAAAAAACTTTATTCGCTCTAAGGGACGGAATGTACTTGAATATCTACTTCAATGCATTGGTGGGTTAGTGAAGTTGACGTCCATGAAATATTGATACCTTGGTGTTGTAGTCCGGTGCCTTCATCGTTCTATTTTTTACCGACAGGTAGCGATTAACGTTCCTACAGGCAATTCCAAAACTATTCCGGACTCATAAATACTAACAATTCTAGGCATTAGACAATTTCTGAATACTATGGAAATCATATTAACACCCAAGAAGGATGGAAATAGCAACTTTGTTACCTACAATACCTAATTCAAGACCTAATTTTTTCAATAAAATGGAAAATTTGATTAACATGTGTTTTAGAATATTCACAGTCTTCAAATATTTCAGTGTAAAGGATTATTATAAGTTTTAAGAATTAATAGGGATATAATTATTGAGTTCCTCTACAATAGCAAGGACATTAAATAAATTAATCTTTTCACAATAAATAAATTATAAATCTGCTAAAAATGGTTATTTCCATTAAATTAATATTTATATTTGTTAATATAATTAATTGGAAACTAGCGAACAAAATTGTAAGTTATCCATATCATTATTTATGTAAAATATTTTATGCAATCAGTATTGTAAATTTTAACAATAAAGTATTTACAGAGTTAACAATTTGTACTTTCCCTTACCTATATACGAAGTATATAGATAAGGGGAAGTATTGCGATCGTGAAAATTTTCGAATTCGAGCTGTCAACGAAAATACACGTTTTAAGGTCCCCTGAGTCCAAATAACTAAGTCTCGCAAAATGGTCTATGCGTCTGTGGGTATGTGAACAGCCTAGCTCAAAAACGGAAAGTTGTACGATACTGAAAGTTCGTATTTAAGGTAGTCACATGCATGCTATGTTACAGCAACCTTTTTGTCAAAATCAACCAATCGGAAGTGCCACTTTATATAATCGATTTTACAATTTTCTCGAAAACGGCTCTAATTATTTTGATGTAACTTGCCTAAATTATTGTTCATAAAGGCCTTTAACTTTTCGTATATGTAGTACATCGCCGAGAAAAAAGTTATGACGAAAAGAATATTTTATTTGTACATAACTTAAAAAGTATGCATTTCATGGTAAATTATGTCTAGACGTGTATGAAAGATAATTAAATTATCGAACTAACTGGAAGTGGTAATTAAGATTTATTTATCATTTACAATTTTCTCGTAAACGGCTCAGACGATTTTGATGAAACTTACCCATTATCTTCTCCTTAAAGCTCTTTAACTTTTCATGTATGTATTATATCAACCAGAAAATGCAGGGAAAAAATTTTCTACTTTCATATTATTTAATGGAAACAAAATGATTCCATGGAAACTAATTGGAATTTTCATGGAAACTAAACCGAAAGTTTTAAAATATATCAGTATATAATCACAAAATATATAATCAGCTTGACAAACCAAAAATATTTAGTGTACAGAATTGTTGTACTAAGGTTATTTAAAAACTATTGTGAGAAAATACCTGAAGAAATGCATTCTGCTGAGTTTATTTCAAATAGTGTTTATGTGAACTCTTAAAATAATTTTAAGGATTATTGTTATACGTTGGTAAGAGAAAGTTGTGTGATACGCGCACCGCACCAGATTTTTACTATTATTATAATAACCTAAAAACTGAGTGAAAAAACTGTGCATTCCATAGTTTCACTCCTGTTAGTTTTCCACACACAGGCTCGTTTGGAGTGATTAGATTTTGGCATGGCGTGATAAGAGTTCCAGCTGCTCCGTATCATTCCAAAACATCCACACAGCATTTCACACAAAAGGTCGTTCCACGTTCCATTTGGCGTTGAGTTGTTGTAGTGGATTGATCGTTAGTCATCCTGTTTAGATACTAAATTAGAAATCGTACAGACTTTGTTTATTGTATACAGGATTGTATTTCAAAGAATTAAATAGAAGTGATGTTTATCATAATTAGATCATAGACTTCTTCAATTATGCAAAGAGATGCAAAGTTGTTGGTTTTCGAGTACAAAAATGATTTGTGCCAAAATGAAATTTGCACTAAAAAGGCACGCGGAATATGCAGCAACTTGCTTCAGTAAATTATCATAAGCATTGGAATACCTTCCAACTCTCTCTCCCGACTCAACGCATTCCAGACATGTATTGCTTTTGTTCGAAATATCTTTGAATATTTCTTACTGATGTCTCTTTGCCCTTCTAACTTAAGCCAACCTCTCGTGAGAAGGAAATAAGAATGAAGCAGTGGGGCAGTAGGTTAAATATCGAAAAGACTTTCTCAAATTTGCTCATTACAATCTAAATACTGAAATTGCTCTAACCGAAGTTGAAAGTTTTAAAATTGTATGATAGGATAGAAAAGTCCTCAAGTGTCCGGTCTCACGGGTATTGGTGATTAGGTTCGTCAGATAAAATAGTTCGTTATAATGATCTGATTAATATAAAAAGTGATTTGATCCTATCTTCCTTTTAACAGTTGACGTCCGCATGATGGTATAGAATAGGGTTGGAATATCGACACGCGATATATCGACGTATCGCGGAGTTGAAAAACCGATATATTATATCGACATATTACATCCGATATATCGATGATATCGATATTTTACAACGATATATCGATCACACCATATGCTAAACTATATTACAGTAGAACTCGGCAATTCATATCCCAGTAATTCGTATATATTTTCTGGTCTCTTGAAAGTCTCCCTTTTTTTCGTATAAAAACACAGCAATCCAGTTCTCCCGATAATTCGTATTTATTTCCGTCTTCCAAGTAATGTAAACGCCTTATAATTCGAATTTCCAAATAAAAATCTGGTTAACTCTTAATCTTTTCAAGAGGAGAGGCGAGTAAGTGAGAGAGGAATCGTTTCTATGAATTTCGGTCGGTTTAAAATTTTGTATTAATCTTGTTATTTCCTATTTTTTACCGCCGATTATTGGAAATCTCAATACTTTGGATATCTCGATAATTCATATTTACTTTTCGAACCCTTGACCATACGAATTATCGAGATTCTATTGTATTTTATTTTAACAATTTCCTTTATTCAGCAAAAGTCCAGAATCGTAACCCCAAAATGGTGAAAATCTAGATTTTTAAGATCATCTAGGTCCTAAAAATCTACATGTCCTCCATGTTGGATTTACCATTCTGGAGTTTTACCAGTAAATATAACAATAAACAATATTTAATTACCAAACAATAATTAGTAGATAAGATTTACATACAAATAATGTTGATTAATCCTATATAAAGAAAAATTGATGATTTATATAAATGATGATGATACTGAGATGTGCATCAAATAAATTACATGCTTTTAGATAAATGTTTTGAGAATGAACAATATAGTCGGACGAGTTATAAGATAAATAAAAATTTGAGAAGTTTGAAGATTTTATTATTGAAAAACTTCTAGAAGACTATAATATATCAAATATGGCTAAAAGTCTTCAAAATAAAAATATGTTATAATTTTTTTTTTCTTTGAAGTATAATTCTTTTTTATCCTTTTTTATAATGATTCATGGCTAATAAAAATATTGTTTTATAAATAATAATCATTATATTATTTTAAAACCTTCTTCACAGTTTATAATATTAATTGTATTTAATATTACTCATTTGAGGCACTTTCTTTGCTTTTTCATCCATTTCCTTTCGATATATGGATATATCCATATTTTTCTAGCGATTATCGGTGGATATCGATATTTTGTTTTGCGATATATCAAAATATCGAATATCGATATTTTCCTTTCGATGTTCCAACCCTAGTATAGAAGGATCAATCTAATCAGGGATTGATAAATTATTTGCCACTTCTATAATTTTGTTTTTATTGAAAACTAGTTTCGAATGTTATACATCCATCTTCCAAATAAATATCTCCATTAGTCCAATCTTAAATTTATTTCCATCTAAAGGCCGATTTGAGAGCCCCTTGGGCCGAGCCCGATTAGGAGCGGATGCGAAACTAAAAAATGATTTTGACGTAACTGGTATTATAAACTCTGTGCTTTCTAAAATACGATTAAAAAAAAAAATAGCAAATTTGTTTGGAACAAACTTTATTTCAAGAATAATGATCTTCATAAAATGTTATAGTCATATTAATCCTAAATTCCCATCATTCGCCTATAGCCAACAGGATCATTTTTACAGATCAGTTCCCAATTTTCTCCCTTCTTGATCCATAAATCTTTTTATTGAACCAAATATTCTACCCCTCTAAAATTTTAAGATTTTCTTTTTCCCATACCGTTACGAGAGTATGTTGTCCTCCGGTATACAGTTATAATATAATAACCTTGCAGAATATAATTTTAAGATATCTGGACCGTGAAGGAGGCGGCATGTATGGAATTAGCGGGTAGCGTTTCCAGTATTTAACCCCGCTTTTAATTATTCCTAATTTAGTTCCTTATGGCTATGAAATTTGTCGGGGCAGATATTTAAAAAATAAATATTTCCAATAGAGCTTTCATTTTTATTAACATTATTTCACTGAGATTTACACGAAAAAATACAATGGATGTCATCGGATCTCGAGAGACTGGTGTGATATCAGGTAACAAAAAATAATTTTAATACTAGGTTGTCACAAAAGTCTTTGTGCATTAATTCATTGCTGACATTAAAATCTCCTTTTGAATCCTAATTCAACACTGATGTAAACAATGCCGTTATCCAATATCGTTGTTTATTTTGACTAATCCTTTATTTAATTATGTATACCAACTGTCTCTATCTTTCATTCCATTTTATGAATTTCACTGATAATACTGGAAGAAAAAATTGTCATTCGTGGTCTTCTGAGGCACTACTGGAAATAAGGATTAAGTGCGAAGGCAGGAAATGTGGTACATCATAATACAGTAGCGTATTGGTAATACAGCCTTCAAGGTAATGCTTTGTGTTTGGTGTAATTATGAGGATGTTTTGCACTTTGATCTGGTTCCTGATGGCAGGGCTACTGACCTTTAGCTTTACTGTGAAGTGCTCGAAAGAGCATATAGAGTTTTAAAAGAGGAATCTCCTGCTTTGGTCGATCATATTAAAGTAAAATTTCAGCTAGACCATGCTCTTGCCCATCGTTCACTCTTAATCAAAGAAAGATTCTCAGAAATGGAGGGTGTTAGCATTTTACCCTACCCTCCTTACAGTCCTGACATTGCACTGTTTGGTTCTGGTCTTTTACGGTCAATGGTACATTTTTGAAAGGAGTCAAAAACAAGAGGAATGTCAAATCAGGATATGAGGAGTTTTCCGCCTTGAAAACCAAGGAAAACCAAACTCAACTTTTGGTACAAAGATGGATTAAAGTAATTGGCAATGTTGGCCAATAGTTTGAAGAATAATTTAAATGTGTAGATTTTATACTCAAATTTAAATAAAACTTATTCTTTGAACAAGGGTTTTTGTAACAACCTAGTACTTATGAAGACATAACTGATTGGATTAAAATATACGGTGACAGTTTTCTGTTGTGGTAGTACTGTTACGACAGTGTGGTCGTGCGGCAGAGTTATTCGCTACACGTTAACAGACAACCTGATGACAGTTGGAAAAATGGCGAATGCTGAACAGCTGATTGAACACTACACTAAAAAAAACTGCTGATGCCATGATTATTTTAACAAAGGCAATTCATTTATTAAAAAAAAAAAATGAATCTAGGAACTTAATTTCATTAAATAATGTAATGTAAACTTACTTGATAAATATAGAAATAAATACAAAATTAAAATAATTTATTATGAATGCTAAAAAAAAAAATTAAATTATATTCTTAGTTTTTATTCATCCTCCAATAATTGAATAACGTCAAAACGTTGGTCTAGAATGAATTTCAAGTTTTGAAATATTCGAAATAATCCAATACATGAGAATATTTTCCCGCGCGCTGTCGCGACAGCTACTGTCAACTATCACTCCAATACCTAATAGCACTGCCACGACAATAAATGCTGTCATGACGGCCACTATAGAGTCAACTGTCACCGTGTAAACGGGTCTTACATTTAGACTACAATCGTTTTTATTGCTCAGGAACACAGAGCGCGATCTGCGATCTATCGCAGCGAGCCAGTCTTGATCGAGCCCAGCAGCGATACGGTTAGAGCGATCTAGATAGATCACATATCGCCGCGAAAGATCGCTTTCTGTGTTCTTGAGTCTTTAGGGATCCAAAATTTTGCTGCATAGATTACGGGAAGAAAAACGGCTCATGATATTTAAAATAAGTTATGGCGTTAAATTCCTGGCCTGAATAGGGTTGATGAAATTCGATAGGAGAATTTATTTATTTAATCGCATGCAATATAATATATATGTATATATATATATATAAATATATATATATATATATATATATATATATATATAAAACTTATGTTCGTTCCGAGGATTTAAAATAAAAAAAAGGACAAAAGGGAACGAAATGACACGCTCACTTGCTGAGAAAAGACTGACTTTATTGCCTTAGTAATCCTCTATATATAGTCTTTACATTTTAGAGAGTGTTTACATTTTAGAGTTAGGATTAAGTTGTATACAGTTTCACTGTGTACCTTAACTCCCCCCTGCCAGTTTACGAACACTTTTCGTAAACTTCACTCCTATAATACACTCTGAACAACAGACAAAAAGCAAAAACAAGAAACACCAAATAGAAAAAAAAAATGATACTCTGCCATGTAAACACCCAAAAATATGAAAAATAATACAATAATACACTAAATACAAAATTCTTATATCTAAACTTATGAATTAAACTTATGACTCCTCTATATATAGTCTTAGAGAGTGTTTACATTTTAGAGTTAGGATTAAGTTGTATACAGTTACACTGTGTACCTTAACTTATATATATATATATATATATATATATTATATATATATATATATATATATATATATATATATATATATATTGGTGGCGTGCATTGCGACTAAACCTGCAACATCTTCATCTGATTTAAAGAAATCAATTATAAAAAATAACTTTTATTTTTAGAAAAAAAGGTTATAATATTTTTTGTTTACTCCTTTAGGCACAGATGGAATACGCAAATCTATTTTGAACCTTTCTTAGAGAATTAAAGATTTTTCCTTGAAGATAGCGAGTGAGCCATTGACCGGAACAGTGGCAGTCTGTAACTAAAGGCTGGCTCATACTGAAGTTGCTAAATGCCAGCTGTGGAGTACCGGCAAAAATCTTAACAGAAGGCGGTATACAGCGCCGGTATGCAGTATACCGCCCAGTACTATTAACTTATTATGTTTCAGATGACAGATTTGACAGAACGGTAATGCGGTACAATAGAGCCATATAGTTGATACGTGCGTTAAGAAATGAGTTTCTCTATTGAAAAATTCATTAAGGAAGTGAGGAAGTTTCCTTTTTTGTATAAAAGTGGTCCCTCCGATTCAGCAAACCGCGAAGTGTTTCAAAATCATCTTGCGAAATTCGAAAGTACCTAATGAAAAATCGGATCTTGCGATTTAAGTTCTCTGCATGACCTGTGGTTTTCACTCAATTACTCATTTTTTTTTCTTTCAATTTATGAATCCAATTTCTTCTTTTATTATTAATTAAAACAAGATGTGAAGAACTCGTTAGAAGAATTTACGAAAAACATCTTTTGTCGGTAAAAACCAAACTATCTTCTGTCACATGGACACTAGTATTACGCAAATGGAGTTAATCATGTACATAGCGTTAGTGAACACTCGTGATGGGATTCGAGGAGGAAGCTGTCGGGTTAAACCTCCTTTTTCTCCCAAAAAATAAAAGAAATTAACAGTGAATTGGAAAATGAAGAGGGAATTTTCTTTTTCATATGTGTAGCATTTTAATAAAACAAAACATAATTTTTAGTTCTTTCCTTGAAACACATTATTGTTATTAAATTGTGTTCTGTAAGAGCTGCATGGTTTAACTTTTTTTTTTCAGAAAAGCAGAAAAAAAATCCAAAAGCATTTTTGTTATTTGTTTTTTTTAATATAACCTATTTTTTATACATTATATATATATATATATATATATATATATATATATATATATATATATATATATATATATATCTACAGAGTGTCCTTTTTAAATGCCCGGGCTGAATTTCTCTTGAACCGATTACGTTATAAAAAAAATAAAAAATATGTATTTAGTATTTTTCAGTCTATTTTAAAATTTAGACCTGTTTTTGAAAAAAAAATAAACAGAGTCTCTCAGATTCAGCACAACTTTAAAATTTCAAATAGAAATCTATACCTTCCGAACATCATTTTAACGGATTTTTGAAACTGAATTCAATGGTGAAACCAGATTTTAAATTGGTCAATAAATTACAAAGTTATGGTACAAATATATTTTGTTTGTTTCGGTATTAACTCTTTTAAATTGCCTTTACATTTTATTTTGTTACACAGGAATTAATTGGGTCACATCGTGTTTGTTATCTTTTTAGCTGTAATTCATAATAAAGGTTTGTTTTAAAGATGTAGTGAAAAAACAGAAATAATATGATTGGCAGTGTTTATGCCAATCATAACCCTGCAACATCAGTTGAAGAACTGTAGTAAAGAGTGGAAAATGCTTGTCGATCCATCGAAGAGTGGCTAAGAAGAGCCAACCTTTGCATCGTCGAAGAGGGTAGGCAGTTCGAACATGAAATGTAGGTTCACCAACCTCTGGTTGTATGTAGTATCGATTTTTTTAATTATCAAAAATAGCTAACAAAATGCATTATTTTTCTTAAACTTTGTACCATAACTTTTTAATTTATTGACCAATTTAAAATCTGATTTCACCATTAAATTCAGTTTCAAAAATCAGTTAAAATGATGCATCGGAAGGCATAGGTTACTATTTGAAATTTTAAAGTTGTACTGAATCTGAGAGACCCCGTTTATTTTTTTTAAAAAAAAAACAGGTCTAATTTTAAACTAGACTGAAAAATATTAAATACGTATTTTTTAAATAATCGGTTCAAGAGAAATTCAGGTGGGCCATTTAAAAAGGACACCCTGTATATATGTATATATATAACCTGTACCACTACACAACCCAGGAAGGCTCTTGGGCTCAGTACTTGCTAAGAACTGTACTGTTTCTAAGCCAACGGTTGTGCAAGAAGGTGACTTGGCCGGGCTCAACCTCCAGGTTTTTTTCCTAATTAAGGATACCCATTTTATAGAGGCTGGGCGAGCCCCATGAGGGTCTCCCGATCCCACAGGTTCGATCTACTGCTGATAACAGAATAACTAATTATCTGCCACAGCCGGTCTCGAACCTGGGACCGGAAGCATGCTAACACAGTGCCTTACCACTGAGCTACTCCGCTCCATAAAATAATATATTTAGAAATAATAAGCTCTGATGTAATAATTTGGAGCGTTTTTTTTAGCACCAAAATAACTATCTAATATTTGTAAGGAGTCGGAATGCAGTACTAATCTTCTGTCCAAAAGAATTTCTTAAGATCGATAATCACTCACTCGATAGGACTTTCTTTCGGAAGCTATGCTCATTATTTTTATTATTTTACTGTTTAATATTTAATATCCTTTCTCTGTTATAGTGGTGCTATTTATATATCTATATATCTCATATATATCTCATTAATTTATTAATTCTCAAGAATACAAGAATTAGTTCACAACAATACTATATATCTAAGAGTACAGATTAATTATCTCATTAATCTGTACATTGAAGTATTTATAGACCTGTCAATAAAGAATTGAATCATAGTGTTTAATGAAACAATGAAATTGTATATACTTCCAAAATATAAGATAATGGAATCAACAAAGTTTAAATTAAAATAATATTGCTTCAAAGTTTATTTTAAAATTAAAATAGCAAAGTAAACCAAATTTGATCAGCAGAAGAAAAATTGAAATTCACAATTTAAACTCTACAACTTTTCAAATAATTTTATCATTAAAGTCTGTACAAATTGAATCCAAGACAAAAATAAGAATGAAATTACCGAGAAAGGTCAGAACAGTTTTTTATAGTTCTTTTTTCTGATTAAATTTTTATGTTTCCATTTCCTTTTCTTATTTTGTATTTGTCTTTTTTTTTTTTTATTCTGTATTTCTTTTTCTACGATTATAATTTTTTTTTTTACTTTTAATAAAGTTTGCCTTTTGTTCTTCTTTGTAACTTAACGACATGGAGTTGATAACACTTTCCCGCCATCTCCCATTCGTTCTCCATCTGGATCTTACTTCTTCGTGTTTTCCATTATATAATTTCCTCGCAGCCCTAAATTTATCCATTCTGATTATATTTCTTAATCATGTTATCCGCAGTTTTAGGGCTGGGAGATGGATAGATAGTCGTTCAATGTTTTATTGTTATATATTTTTGTTTTGACGCAGGACACCATCTTCTAATGAGTGTCCACTGGGTATTCGGATCTCACAGGTGTATGTGACGTCTTGTCGAAGAACCTAAGCGTGGTTTTCCGGCTCGGTAACACACTCTTCAAAAGTTTCGCTTGAGAGAAGTAGGTTCTGTTGACCGACATTATTTTCACTTTTATTTCCGAACATACATACCGATTTTCAGCTCATTTGATCCGTAGAGAGCCGCTGGAAGTGCTCAAATATAGTGGCATAAATATATATATATATATATATATATATATATATATATATATATATATATATATATATATATATATATATATATATATCAGACAAGAGTTTCATGTAAAGTCATATTCGTTTCTGAGCAGATTTGTGCTGCGGATAGACGGATGAAAAATAAAATCAAAATCCCTGAATAGGTATATATATATCCCTGAATATATATATATATATATATATATATATATATATATATATATATATATATATATATATATATATATCGACGTCGTTTTTTTTTAAAAGGCGTAAGCGCCATTTAGCAAACTTTACAAGAAACACATGAAGCGATCTTTCCACAAATAACAATATATATATTTTTTAATTTTATTCTTTATTCTATAAAGTAGGAGTTTATTAAAGTGGCAAAACCTTTATAATTACAATATTTTTTAAAGGTTTCTAGCACTGGTTAGGGTGTGACGACTGAGAGACTTCAGTATTTGGTGCTTACGTCATCAATAGTCAATTTTTAGACCATTTCCAACTTTTTTCGATAGATCCTAAGCAGGAATCGATAGAGGTGGTTACATCTCACAATAAGTTGAAACATAAATTTCTAATTTATGGCCCTTAAGCCTTTTTCAAAAAACGACAGATATATACATATATATACATATAATGGTTTTACACCCTTGGTGGAAATAAAGACTAAAAAGTGATTCTCTGAAAATACAAAAGTTTTATTGATAATAGGTATTTACAACTCTTAAAAAATTCATTATGTGTTAACAAAACATTCTCTTACCTGAAAATTCAAAAGAAATAACATTAAAAGTCCTTATTTCAGGTCTTTTATATCTCGCACAAGTTAATTTAATGTTCAAATGATTCCATGTGGATCACGGCCAACTCTATCATCTTCTTAGCTATCCGTCCTGACATCTGGTGTCTCTAGTAAGCATGCGCAGCAGCGACAAATACAAACTCGCGCTCAAAATACAAAAAGCGCTCTGTGTTTTCTTTATATATAATATATATATATATATATATATATATATATATATATGAATCTGAACAAATTATGATTCCCGTTTTCCCTGGAAACAATGCTGGATTTTCAATAAATGAAAACATTGGCTAAACCTTAAAGAAAAGCTTTAATAAAAAGCATATTTTAGATTCTGTTTGCAAGGTCTACAGTTCGAAGAACTACTACATTATTATAGAGCCAATATGGATTGCCATCTGGGCTTCTTCCATAAAACCACGACTCTAAAGGAGAAAATAATTTCTCCTTCATTTGATCGAAGCCCCATTAGCCATGCTTCTTCAACCACATCTATGGAATCCTTTCACCGATGATATCAGAGACCGACCCGTATATATCCATGGTCTAATAATAATAATAAGTATAAATATAAGCTAACGGGTGATTCTTCTTAATATAATATAATTTCTATATTATTTCAACCGACTCTTCTTACTAAGCACTTAAGGAAAGCATTAAGAATGGTAGTGACCTTGTCCAGAAGCGATACTTTACTTGAAGGTCATAATAAACTTTCATCAAAAATTATTTTAAAATTTAATGTAAAACATCTCAAATTTTAAATTTAAATTATAAAGATAATAAAATTGTCTACAACACTAATAATAATAATAAAAGGCTTAGCGAACCCGGAGGTTCGATGCCGATACCTCTAATCGCTGTCTACAAATCTCGGTCCACAGACTACCATCCAAACCCAAATTCATTAGATCACTCTTAATACAATCCTCCCACCTACGTTTCGGTCTATCCTTCGGACGTTTACCAGTCGGCTCAGCGTTTATTAACTTTTTAGGAATTCGTTCGTTACTGAGCCCAACAACTTTGCAAGCCCATTTCAACCGTCGCGATGATATCACTTCGATTATATCAACAGGGTGCATGCTCCGCAATTCCGCGTTATGTAATCTCCTAAATTCTCCAGTTGACTCATCCTTTTTCGGACCAAATATTTTACGCAGGATCTTATTCTCGAAGACCTTAAGGCGTTGTTCGTCCTTCAAGGTTAGCGGCCACGTTTCACACCCGTACAGAACTGTAGGCAAGATAATAGTTTTGTATATTCTAAGTTTTAAGTTTCTGGACAGAATGCGCGACCTAAGTAATGTTGAAACCGAAAAATAACAAGCATTTCCTACCTTTAACCGCGCCTTTATTTCCTCTTGAATTTCGTTTTTTCTAGTAATCACAGACCCCAAATACTTAAATTTCTCAACGTGTTCAAACCTATTTTCTCCTATATCTCAAAATCGCCTGTTTCTATTGCTAACCATATATTTCGTCTTATCCGTATTTATTTTTATAAATTTACTTATTATTATTTATTTCCCAGCAGTCATCAACGTTGTTGAATTCAGTTTTATAGTTTCCGCGTCCTCACTTAATAATACCAAATCATCCGCAAACCCGAGCGCGGATATTTTACCATACAGATCTAAAAAAGAAAAAAAGTAAAAAAAAAAAAAAAAACCATCTTAATCGGGCCAATATAAGCCAAAATACAGCATGCAATTTAGGTATGGACTTGTGATAAGCATATTCGTGTGAATAGATACACCAATTTTTTTTTTTTTGTAATTTCACACACTTTAATTTAATTTTATATTTTTTCGTTTAACAGATGCAATATTTTACAAGAATGAACTTTATAATCTGAAAAGGGATAGCCATTAAAATGTAAACAGCGTGTTTTTATTATTTTATAATTTTCAGCTGAATATCACATTATCACAATTATTTGCATTTCCCCTCTGATCTGCCTTAGCACTTAGAGATTCTGTTTAAAGATTGCATGTATTTGTTCAACTGTTATCTATGGAATCAAATTACAGCTATCGGGAAGAACTCCGTTTGAAACATGCTCCTGCATTACTGCATCACCTGAATATGGTAATTTTGTTGTGTTATTTCCAACTTCGATAGCTTCTTACAAATTTTAGGTCCCTTAAAGGAAGGAAATATCTTGAGTTGGGAACTAATATTGAAGAGGCTTTCGATTTTGAACAAAATGAAAAAAAAAAAAGTATCATGAACTATTATTTATAAGTAAACTAATAATTTATAAATATAAATTATTAGGACTTCGTGTAGTGTGTCATTTCAACATATAACCTTTTTTTTTTTTTTACTGTTTATTTAAAAAAAAACTATTTATTCGCCCCTGTCTAAAAGAAGAAAGACAATACGCAATAATATGTCGACCGCACACCCATGGTTCTCCTTCATATCTACGTCATTTTTTGAAAAAGACGTAAGCGCCATTTAGCAAATTTTACAGGAAACACATAAAACGATTTTTCTCCAAATAACAATATTATTTTTTTTTTAATTTGATTCTTAATCGTGTGCAGAGTAGGAGTTTATTAAGTTGGCAAAACCTTTACAATTACAATTTATTTTTAAGGCTTCTAGCACTGTTTTAGGCCAAAGTGAGGACTGAGACTCGTTAGTATTTGGTGCTTACGTCATCAATATTCGAGTTTTAGACGATTTCCACTCTCGATCTTGATCGGGAATCCATAGATAATCAATTGAAACCTATATATATATATATATATATATATATATATATATATATATATATATATATATATATATATATACAAATAAGCTAAGCAGGTTCTTCCGCTTAAAATGTCGAAACCATCGATTTCCAATGCTTTATCTAGTGGATATTGATAGTTCTAATGCTGTCAGGAAAAATGAAGAATTCCCTTAGAAACTTGCTACCTACTGAAAGAAAACGACATATAATAACGCAATGAGACCTCCAGAAACAAGAGCTTTTAAGTATGTAGGTCTGTGTGTGTCAATAGATGGACATCGCGACGCTGAGTGTCGCTTTTGAGATACTGATATACTCGGAAACTAATAACCAAATTCAGAATCACTTTCTGAGCCACCAATTTATAGTTTAATAGGCGTACAAGGAAGTCATGCGGTGTCCACATCAGATATTTTTATAATATTTAATTGTATAATTTACTTTAATTGTCAAATTATTTAATTGCTTTTCTTACTATTTTAGTTCTGTTTCACTTGTTCTAGTTCACTATTTCTCTTTTGACATTTTTTTTAATTGTTTTTTTTCTACTTGCTGTTCTTTTTTGTATTACAATGTTTATTTAAAAAATGGTCTGGAATTTTAAAAAAGATAAATAAACAAACTCAATTATATTTAGAATAAATCATATGAAAATTAAATTTTGAAGTTTTTTTTTCTCCTCCAAGAATTAAATAACATTAAATCGTCTGAGAATTAATTTCAAGTTTTTAAATAATCGAAACAATCTATGAGAACAATGTTTTACCGCACAATCACCATTACATTACAGTTGATAATGTAGATATGGCGGAATAATTCACTGTCATGGAAACTTTTGTCAATTATGACGTCTAACCTGATAGTGCGACAGTACTACCACGACAGTAAGTATATACATATACTTATATATAAGAAAAAAATTAAATTTAAAGGTGAAAGAAATAGGTTAAGGACAGTTGGAAAACGTCTGCAGACTGCAAATTTACAGATAATCAATCTATAGGATGCCAAGTTAGTAAGTAAGATTTATTAAAAAAAAAGTTTGACTCTTTCGTTTTAAGCCAAATATATAATTAGATCAATGAAAGAATCCAGACACTGTAATAATAATATCTATTCTGTGACAGATTGTACGATGAGAAAAATATAAGCGCAAAAATTATAGACACAGTAGTCTGATTAAAGTTGCAAACAAAGACTTGTGAATAGTAACAAAGGGAATTATCTAAACAGAGATCTAGTTTCTGGTTATCTATACGAAGGTATCTTGTATTCAAGAGCTGAACGGAAAAACAAAATCTTGAACATTATAATATATGTTATGGTTATTAGGGCTGAAATTACTGCAAAGAAGTAGGGACAGCTTTTGGATATCCGTCTTAATTTAATTTTGGTTGTATCTACGTTATAATTTTTATATACTTTCTTAACTGCAATAGTGATTAACAATATATATATATATATATATATATATATATATATATATATATATATATATATAAAGTACATATAAACTCGGTTATCCACCAGAACGGTAGTAAGCTACTAACCTTGGCCCTGTCAACCGACCTACTTAGCTACGACTCGTTTTTACTTCACTCTTCCTTCCTAGACACCGTTAGCTCTTAGCGACAGATTACCGCCTTCAACTCTTTTTTGTGTTCGCCTTCAACTCGAGGATGTGTTCTTCTGAGGTCTTTTGATAGGAATAGAACTCCAACAATCTGCTTTAGTATATCATTTCCAAAGATGTAGGAAGTCGTTTGTTATGATTGGAATAGCTTAAAAAAATATGAGAAAATCTATCGATCATAATAGGAAATATCGCCTACAACTAGTAAGTCAGAATAAAGAAAAAAAAAATTAATAAATATTTTAAAGTTGGAAATGGGCCAATGAAGAACTTCAAATTACTTTATACTAAAAACAATACAAGCTGAAACTTCTGGTCAATAAGTAATACAAGATCAGACTAGCAAAAGATATAAAAGACTTTATAAAATCGGGCATTGTTAATCACTGTTACAGTTAAGAAATTATATAAAATACATGTAAGAAAGTATATACAAATTATAACGTTTATACAACCAAAGTTAAATTAAGATGGCTTTCCAAAAGCTGTACCTACTTCATTGCAGTAATTTCAACCCTAATGACCATAACAGATGATATAATGTTCAAGATTTTGTTTTTCTGTTCAGCTCTTGAATACAAGATACCTTAGTATAGATAACCAGAAACTAGATCGCTGTTTAGATATTCCTCTTTGCCACAATTCACTAGTTTCTGTTTTCAAATACAATCAGACTACTATATCTATTGTATATCTATTTTTTCGCTTATGTTATTCTCAGAGTACAATCTGTCAGAGAATAAAAATTAATATTACAATGTCTGGGTTCTTTCTTTGATCTAATTATATCTAATTATATATGATTCGTTTGACTTAAAACGAAAGACTCAAACTGTTTTAAAGTAAATCTTACTAAATTGGCACCTTATTGATGGATAACCTGTAAATTTGTCCTCGGCAATTTCCCAACTGTCATTTAACTATTTTACAAATTCATATTAACGTTTCTTCCACATTTGAATTTAATTTTTTCTTTCACTTTCTTACAAATATATAGAGAGTGCCTCCTCCCCCCCCCCCCAAAAAAAAAGAAAACCCTTGGGGCTTTATAGCAAATATAACGCTGAACAAAACGTTTCTACAAGGGTCAGCAAATGAAATCTTGACTCGTTTTCAGACTAAAACGTGATATATGAAAGCCACGAAAAAGTACATCTTTCGAAACTTTTTGGCAATAGATAAAGAAATGACTAATTAAATAAAAAAAAACCCCAGATCGAAACTAACTTTCTGGACAATTAGATTTGGTGCCGAATGATCGATAAATCAAAATCTAAGATCGTGTATGAGCACTATCGAACTGATATTGGTTTCATTCGACACCAAATCTAACAGTCCATGACATTAATTTCGATCAGTTTTTGATTTAATGAGTCATGTCTTCATCTATGGCCAAAAAGTGTTGGAAAAGCGTATTTTTTCGACTTATTTGTATTTTTTCGTATTTTTGGCCTGAAAACTGGTCTAGACTTCGTTTGTTGACCCATGGCTATAGGAACCTTTTAGTTCAAGGTTAAATTTAGTATAAAATCCTAAAGAGTTATCCTTTTTTGGAGGATAACCTGTTATTTACCGTATCTCATTGTTAGTCCTGATACAAATAGAACATTTAAATAATGAAACAATTTCATAATTAGCTAAAGGAGAATTATTTTCCCAGATTGAAAACAAATTTCCGAAAATAAGAGTAGTAATATTTTGCAAAATATGTAGCTAATGATTTTAGAAAAATTAATATTTAATATATTGTCTTAGACGTGTACTAAACGGATGAGACGCGTTGGAAAATGGTAATTGATAGTTTTTAATGATTATGCTGTACCATATTTAATTTTTACTTTCACTTATCTTCCTATCTGAGTGATTCTCTGATAATTTTAAATTTTGTAGCGGCAAAAATAAAAAATAATAGAAAAAAAAATAAAAGTAAATTTATATAAGAAATAAAAAAAAAAAACCTTTACCACTACAACCCGTGAAGTGCCAGTACTTAGTAGGGTTCAGTGCTTGGTAAGGGACCGTATTATTTCTAGCTAGGCCAACGGTTGTGCAAGGAGGTGATTTGGCCGAGATCACGCTCAACCCCTAGGTTTTCCATCAATTGAGGGAACCCACTTTATAGAGGCTGACTGAGCTCCATGAGGGTCTCCCGATCCCACAGGGTCGATCCACGACTGAATACAGAATAAATAATTATCTGCCTCAGCCGGCCTCGAACCCGGGACCTTGAGATTAGTAGCGCAGTGCATTGCTGAGCTACCTCGCTCCCTTATATAAGAAATAAAGTGCTTAAAACTTGGATCTTACTTTATATTGTTGATTTTTCATATTGTGCCAAACTTCCAGTAAGAACTCTTTTTGTTAGGGCTGGAAGAAGACATTACAAGTTTCGATATTACCATCCTCTTCCTTTTAACTTAAATGTTCAATTATAGAATATTTTAGGCTTGAAAATTAAAATATTTTTATTTTTTAGAAACCCACAAACGAACATTGACAAAAGACAATGATATATTTATATTCCAAAGAATTTATTTGAGAGAAAAGTTAAAGCTGCATTAAAAAAAAAAAAAAAAAATTGTGTTAATATTTTCTTTAAAATTTAAAATATAGAAATAATATTAAAATTGTTAACTAAGAATAGAGTATGATCATTATTTTATATAAAAAATGTTTTTAAATCTTTCTAAAACACTGTATTTAAAGTATTTTCAACAAATTGGTAGAGGTTTTGGATGGTAATGATGCCACATTATCTTCTTTTGTTTTTCCCGAATAGAGGTTATGCTTGTATAAAAATATTGCCGGTAAAGCTGTTTAGCCTCATTTATTTATAAGATGAAAAAAATTCAAATTGTTTAATTATAAAACTAATTTATATAAAAGGGGAAACGGTAACGACAAATAAAATGTACACAACCAATTTACTTCTGTAATAGTGGATTGCTTTAAAACCTTTTGTAAAATGATGCATTACCATTTTGAACTTAAAGCTGAAGGGAAGGTAATGATGGCTAAATCTTGGGACAGGCTTTTTGAGGCCCATGAGGGTTATATTTTAGTAAAACAGATTGAATAATATTATTTTATTATTTGGTAATACTGTACTAATATTATTTTTTATATAATGTACTGCTATTAACAGCTATGACACTTTAAACAGGTAATTTTCTGCCTTGGGACAGAGGAAGGTGGTGATATTTGAGATATTTTGCCTCAAATGGCTTCAAAGGGAAAATATTTCCAATATGATGTATAGTATGTAACAAAGAAATATGCACAAAATCAAAAACTGGCACTTTAGTTTTATTAGTGATTGAAAAATTATTTGCCACTTCTATAAATTTGTTTTATTGAAAACTAGTTTCGAATGTTATACATTCATCTTCAGTTCTAAAAACACACAAAAATTCCAAAATAAGCAATTCAAATTATAGTTTGGTATTATTATACTTATTAAATTAGATGTAATATAAATCAGTATTATAAAACATTTATGAATCATAAATTTAATTAAGATAAGAAATCAAATGCATGTTGGTACTCACCAAGGTTTAATACAATCCATTTAAACCTTGGTGATTACCAACATGTATTTGATTTCTTGTCTTAATTAAATTCATAATTCATAAATGTTCTATAATACTGATTTATATTACATCTAACTTAATAAGTATAATAATACCAAACTATATTTTGAATAGCTTATTTTTGAATTTTTCTGTGTTTTTAGAACTGAAGATGAATGTATAACATTCGAGACTAGTTTTCAATAGAACAAATTTATAGAAGTGGCAAATAATTTATCAATCGCTAATTAGATTGATCCTTCTATACCATCATGCGGATGCCAACTGAGTTTAATTTTACGTCATAGCGCCACATTTTGCATAATTTTCATTGGACACGAAATTAAAAATTATACATGATTCTCCTCTCAAGTATGGAAATATAATAAGGGGAAAAATTTCCATCGTGAATAATATTACAAAAGTAGAAATTATTTTCATTTAAATTTTAATTATAAAATTTATGCTGTTGGTGTTTTTTAAATTTCATTAATACACACAGAACTTGAATTAATTTCTACGCAAAGTAGGGTGGTAAGTGAAAGTTGTGTGATACGCACATCCCACCAGATTTTTTTTTTTTTTTTATCTTTTTTGAATGTTCAAATAGTAATAAAATAATAATGTTTTTTTTGTCATTTTTACCACTTCTTCCAGAATAAAGATGTGTATGTTTCAAACGTGTTTGGTATTCCCCCAAGGCGCTTAAAAATTTTCTTTTACAGCTTTAAACGGTAGCTATTAAGAAAATTGCAGGCTAAGAGAACGATGCATAAGTTATAAGAAGCCTGGACTGGATTTCACTTCATTGTTGGACCACCGGAGACAAGGAGCGCTTCTTTTACCGAATCGATGTAGAAATCGCTTAGTCTCTCTGAAAAAGTTAATCTCACGCTCTGCTATGACTTATTTTTATACGTAGCCTATAATTTTAATCCCTTCATTACTTTATTTTTTTTTTGTGATGTCAAAACAAGAACGTTATTTAATCAATGGTTAAAAATGAAAATCTGATGATCCTGATCCGGTCAAAAAACTCTGATGTGGACACCACATTACTTTCTTGTACGCCTATTAAACTATAAATTGGTGGGACTAAAAAAAAATATGATGTGGTCACCGCATGACTTCCTAGTACGCCTATTAAACTACAAATCATTGGCTCAAAAAATGATCCTGAATTTGGTTAATAGTTTTCGAAGATATCAGTATCTCAAATACGACATTCAGCGTCGCGATCTATTGACACACACAAAAGCTTTTGTTTCTGGAGGTCTCTTCCAGTTAATATACGTAGTTTTCTTTCAGTAGATAACAGATTCCTAAGAGATTTCTTCGTGTTCCGTGATAATATTAGAACTGTCTATGTCACTAGATAAAGCATTGGACATTTTAAGCGGAAGAACCCGCTTAACATATCTTACTCTCCTGCTGCAGACTTGTTCAGCTCACAAATATTTTACACTCAATTTTAGTACTTAAAATAAGTAATAAATTTTTTTAACTTGAATGGGAAAAAAATCGCGTTTGTAACATTCATCATCGAACCAAATGATCTCTGGATTTAATACGGTATCATTAAACTTATCAAATTTAGTAGTCGCTCATCAGAAATAATATTAGAATATAATGTAAAACTTCTCGAATTGGCTATATAAGATAAATGTTAATATAGATAAACTAGTAAATTTTGATTATTATTGGCCAATCTGAAACGGTAATTGACATGTATGTCATAATAAACTTATGTCATAAATTATATTAAAATATAATGCAGAACATCTTAAATAAATATTTGTAACCTTACGTTATTTATTATAATCTCAAATGGATATTTTCGTTAAAATCTGAAATGTTCATGTTTGCATGAAATTTGATATATGGAAAAAACCCGATTTTTATTATGATTTAACTCTCACGCAGCGGTATTTTAGTATATTAAACAATAACAAAAGGATTTAAATTTGATTAAAAACAACGATTATTTGAAAAAAAAAGTAAAAAAAAAGAAATCTATCAAAAAGAAAGCAGAAAATATAATGTTCTGGTTATGATGCCCAACCAGAGCATAAATATTATTCACACATTTGCATAACATTTCGACCATTTTAATTTTGAAAAGTATCCTTGCATAAATAATATGCCTCGACTGTTTGTGTAGGTTCGACACCAGTTTTCCAGCTAAGGTACTGTGAGATCCTTAACATCTTATAGCGTCTAACAATCGCTCTATTTTGGAGATTCTACATTAAAAACCGGATTTACTCCCACTTTTGATAATTAGACATTGTTTTGTTTTTGACACCCCTTCAATATGTGCCAATTATTTTTACTCCACCCTCTTTTAGTAAATTATTCTCACTAATATTTCGGTTTTATAAAATGAGAATCTTTAGTAGTACCTTTTTTTTATAAAATGTCGAATTTTAAATCCAATCAGATACATTTTTTTTTATGAATAAATACATGTAAAGAAATTATAATTAAAAAATATATATAGGACGTAGGAGTGATCACCTACCCCGTGTACCTTAATTGTCAATCGCGTTGTGGTTTCCCAGGACGTAAAATAGCCGCCTGGAGATTTTGGTCCGGGAAAAGAAATATAGGCCCTCGTGCGCCTGCTGACTCCGAACAGCCATAATCCGTGGATCTTGACTGCTTTGTCACTGTCCTCGAACCCGGGTGAGTCGGTGGGAAGGACACTGCCGAATTGGGTCCAAAGGGACCGGTTATGGAGCTATGGATAGCCTGCCGCTGCACCATGGAAACCATGGTTTGTAGCAACGTGAGGTTGGGTGACCCCCTCCAGGCTGTCTGTGCTCCCGCAAGCAATAAATGTCTGTAAGAATACCATATCGCGCGGCCAAAGATCTGCATGGTCTATAGTGCCAAAAGAAAAAGAAAAAAAAGAAAAAAAAAAAAAAAAAAATATATATATATATATATATATATATATATATATAAATAATTTTGCAAATTAATGTCTTCACATTTTTTGAATGATATATGAGGAGGTGAGAAGCCTAGGGGTACAAGTTAAAATTTAATAATTTTGTGAAAAACGCATTTTATAAGACTTTATAAAATTAAAAGATTTTGATAAAACCTTGAATTTTGATAAAACGTTAAAGTTTGCATCATCCTTATTAAATTTAAATAAACTAAATTTATTTTTTTCTTTATTTTATTGACTTCATTGGTTGAAAAAGTCCCTACCTTTGTAACTTTTAATGCATGATTGTAATGTTTTATCTTAAGGGAGAAGTTGGTCGGGGGTGCAGTCAAAAAGTAACACTTATAAGTAACTTATATAAGTAAACATATATATTAACTTATATATATATATATATATATATATATATATATATATATATATATATATATATATATATAATAAGTTTCGGGGCTAAGCCTAACCTAACCTATCTTTTATTATCAGAATAATTGTCTGGTCTCAGAACTAATTTATTCCGATGCTCATCGGGAACCGGAGTTTATCAGTACATCAATTTTTCCAGTACATTTAGTTAAGTGGCCCAAAAAGTTCGAAAAACTGGTATTCTTTTTTTCGATTAGCTGATTTCTTATCTCATTATAAATACCTTTCTGTCCCATTTTGGCGAAAGATATCCTCCTTCGCTAAAGAAAACTAAGAAGTAGGACCTTGCATCTTGGTGATGATCTGGACTTAACAGAGTGTGGAGTAGCTGTTAACCCTAGCTAGAATAATTACATCATGAGGATGTCCGCTTTAGTCATTCTTATATCTAATTAGTATTGTCCTTTATGAGTTATGAGATAGCAATTTTCCTTATTATAAGTAATTTTTCTCTTTAAAGTTCAAGGAACGAACACTTCGGGACGAAAATTCGAATAATTTGGTAAAATTATAAGAGACAAAAATGTGGACACCCCATGACTTCCTTGTACGCCTATTAAACTATAAAACGGTTGCTTAAAAAGTGATCCTCAATTTGGTTAATAGTCTCTGAAGATTGCATCTCGATTCTATCTCAAAAACAACACTAGGCGTCGCGACATCCGTCTACTGACACACTCACAAGCTCTTGTTTCTGGAGGTCTCATTTCGTTATTATATGTTATTATATTAGAACTGTCAATGTCACTAGATAAAGCATTGGAAATCGACCGTTTTAATATTTTAAGCGAAGAACCTGCTTATCTTATATCTTATTCTCCTGCTGCAGACTTGTTCAGCTCACAATTGGGGAGGAAAACAATTATTTTACACTCAGTTTTAACACTTAAAACAAGTTATAAAAATGTTTAATTAGAGTGGAAAAAATCGCGTTCATAACCTTTATTACCGAACCATATGATCTCTGTAGTTAGTTTTAATATAATTTTTTATGTAGGTTTATTACGATCTTCAAGTAAAGTACCCCTTTCGGCTCACCAATTTTAGCCAAAATCTAATATATTATTTATATTGATATAAAAGTCTTATTTACCAAATTTGAAATGTTTTGCATTATAATTTAATATAATTTTTTTATGGAAATCAATTATGACCTTCAAGTAAGGTACCACTTCCGGTGAACTTGCAGTGACCAAAAAGAGAGGTTCACAGCTAGATTTTACAGCAATACTACATACAAAATTTCAACTTTCTACGGCAAACCGTTTTTGAGTTATACGAGATACGCACGTACGAACGTACGTACAGAAGTCACTAAGAAACTAGTCAAAATGGATAGTTCCGTTGAAATCTGAAAACCTAAAATTTTCGCGATTACAATACTTCCTTTACTTCGTACAAGGAAGTAAAAAAGATCTGATTTTTTTTGTTTAAATTTTATTATAATAATTCCAAAAAACTTAATATTTTTCTTCTATCTTCGTAAATAGCTGAGATATAGATGTATGAAACATTTAATCGGCCGCCATTTTTAAACTAGATGATGGATGGTAATGCATAGTTCCGAGGATCATCCTGAGATATTATTTGATTTCGGTACCAAATTATAAAAAAAAAATAATCAATCAAGTAGACTCGGCGAAAAGCAGCGGAAGGCGTATAGCGTATGGCGGACGGACGGATTTTGTTCTTGTCCGATTTTTGGATTTTACGTATCTCGAAACGTAAAACCTCAAATTTTGTGTTTGGGGATTAAAATTTGTTTTCGAGAAAAACAAAGAAAATTAGACAGAATTAGAGAACTGATAGAGATTGGTCAGTAAAAAAATCCTAAAAAGAATTTAAATAATCTAACATTGGGTTTATTTAATTAATATATCATGTAAGAACTTAAAATTTTAACATTTGATTTTTGTATTATAAATGTTTTGGGAGCGGGGCCGCTCAGTGGTGAGGTACTGTGCTTCTATTCTTCTGGTCTCGGGTTCAAGACCGGCTAAGACTGGTAATTATTTATTCTGTTATTAGTAGTGGATCACTGGCTTTAATCCAGTGATGCGGCTCAGAGAGAAGCGCTGGGACCTCTTTGAGTCATGGCATGGCTGGGAGTTCCCCGGGCAGAATGTAAATATGTATGAATGTAATCTAGAATTTTATTTTATTTATTTATTTTATTCTATTTTATTCTTTCTTCTTTTGTTAACATTGTATGTTTATTTATCTCCAGTGTCCTTTATTTTATCAATTTATATTTCTTTATATTTATTTTATTGTGTAAATAGTTGTAGATACAGTGTGAATGGGTACTTCAGCCCTAATACTCATTGCCCTTGAATGTGGCAGCTTGTATTATGTTGAAAAAAAAAAAAATAAATAAAAGTAGTGGATCGACCCAGTATCATTGGGATACCCTCCTGGGCTCACCCAGTCTCTATAAAATGGGTACTCTTAATTGGTAGAAAAACTTATACGTGATTGTTATACGTTATACGTGATTTCGGCCGAATCATCTCCTTACACAACCGTTGGCAGTATTGAACCCAAGACGCTTAATGAGTTGTATTGGCACAGGTTTTTAATTTTATTTTATAAAAGTATTATATCAAGTTATGAAATAATGAAGTGTTAATGGAAAAGAGAAATATTTGATGGAAGTGAATGTAATGGAAGTGTTAAAATAAACAAAAGTAAAAAACAGATGAAATACAATTTAGTGATGGTAATAATACTCTATTGTGATAAATAGTTAAAATAAAATGAAATTACAAAAAAAAAAAAAAAAAATTGTGTTATATCTAACTAGACTGATAAGTTGCTGTGTGAATAGCAACTCAACGTGTTTAGCAAGATTGCTAGAAAATATAGCATTTCTCCATCAACTCCTATAACTCTGAATGTAAAATCTAATAATTATTATTATTTAAACTATTTTTAATTTGAACTTTTTATAAACTTAAGTAAAATAAACAAAAGTAAAAAACAGATGAAATACAATTAAGTGATGGTAATAATACTCTATTGTGATAAATAGTTAAAATAAAATGAAATTACAAAAAAAAAAAAAAAAAATTGTGTTATATCTAACTAGACTGATAAGTTGCTGTGTGAATAGCAACTCAACGTGTTTAGCAGGATTGCTAGAAAATATAGCATTTCTCCATCAACTCCTATAACTCTGAATGTAAAATCTAATAATTATTATTATTTAAACTATTTTTAATTTGAACTTTTTATAAACTCAAGTGATTTATTATTTCCTTTAAATAATAGTTTCTATACATTCTTGAAATAATTTTATTTCCAAACAAGTTTCTTTTGTATCCGTGTTCTTATTTCGATTTCGTTTCTAGTTTTGAAATAATTTACATTTTCCTAACTTTTTCTTTCTTCCTTCTTTCTCACCCGACTTCTTTATTTAAGTGTTACCCTCGCTCCTTCCAAAAGGAAGGAAATACAACCTTATTATGAGCTATCTGCTATTACTAATTATTAGCTAGTATATTTAGTAATACGGCAGCTATTATGAAAGTCATAATTCTGCCGTGGATATCGAAATTCCTTTGCGTCATAAATTAGAGAAACGATGTATTACGTGACGGTTACGATTGCATTGAACGAAAGTTGCAAGTGAAATCTTCGGGAGATTCTCTTAATTTCAAAAATGTCTAGTTCAAGAGCATGCATGCAGGCCCTATTAAAATTTTTTTAACTTGTACCCAATAAAGGAAATATTGCAATCGCGAAAAATTTTTGTTTTCAGATTACAACGGAAATATCCATTTTGACCATCTCGGAATCCATTTTGACTAGTTTCTTCGTGACGTTTGTACGTTGGTTTATGTCTCGCATAACTCAAAAACCGCTGTAGAATGTTAAAATTTTGTATTTAGGATTATAGTAAAATCTAGTTGTAAATCTCTTTTTGGCCACTACATGATTACCGGAAGTGGTACTCTACTTAAAGGTCATTATTAATTTTCATAAAAAAATATATTAAAATATTATGCGAAACTTCTCAAATTTGGTATATAAGACTAACATAATAATACAAATAACTTAATAAATTTTGGTTAAAATTAGCAAAACGAAAGGACTTGAAGATTGAAAGATCGAAACATGACTTGAAGGCCATATTAGACTTTCATCAAAAATTATATTAAAATATAATGTAAAACATCTCAAATTTGGTAAATAGGACTTTTATATCAATATGAATATACATTTACTAGATTTTGGTTAAAGTTGGTGAGCCGAAAAAGGTACTTTACTTGAAGTTCATAATAAACACAAAAAGTTATATTAAAATTAAATACATATGGTTCAGTAATAAAGGTTACAAACGCAATTTTTTCCACTCGAATTAAAAAAAATTATTACTTGTTTTAGATGTTAAAATTATGAGTAAAATACCGGTTTTCCTTCCCATTTGTGAGTTGAACAAGTCTGCAGAAGTAGAATAAGATATACTTTACTTGAAGATTATAATAAAGTTACATAAAAAATTATTTTAAAATTAAATACAGAGATAATATGGTTCAGTGGTAAAGGTTACGAACGCGATTTTTTCCCAACTCTATCTGCACTTGTTTTAAGTATTAAAATTGAGTGTAAAATACTTTTTCTGCTCCCAATTTGTGATCTGAACAAGTCTGCACCAGGAGAATAAGATTTAAGTTAAGCGGGTTCTTCCGCTTTAAATGTTAAAACCGTCAATTACCAATGCTTTATCTAGTGACATTGATAGTTCTAATATTGTCACGGACCACGAAGAAATCTCTTGAGAACTTGTAACCTGCTGAAAGAAAACGACATCTAATAACGGAATGAGACCTCCAGAAACAAGAGCTTGTATCAGTAGATGTATCTCGCGTCGCTAATTGTCGGAAAGTTACCAAATTCAGGATCACTTTTTGAGCCACCGATTTATAGTTTAGTAGGCGTACAAGGAAGTCATGTGTTGCCCACATCAGATATTTTTTCTAATTTTTCCTCATTTCTCCCCTTCAGGCGTGCATTTCGAAAATTTAAATGACCTAAAAACCTTCCTGAAGAAATTTTCTAAATGATAGTGAAAACCACAAAATAATCGACCGGCTAGTTTGGCTACTTCGAGTTTTGCGAACATAATCATACGCAGGCTGAATATATATATATATATATATATATATATATATATATATATATATATATATTATTTTTATTTGATGTCATCGCAGACTATTTACTGTCTGTATATACACGCAATAACTATATTTTATTTCTACTGTATTATAATCATCATTGGAGGACTTTCCTATCTTTCGACTGTCAGGACTCTGTCTGGTCTCTATTATTAAGTCCTTGAAAGACTTTTCTTGTTCTGGGAAAAGCGAGGGAAAGTCGTAACTATTGAGAACGGGCGTGTAAGTGTTTCCTTTTCTGTCTGGCGATTCATCCGGTTCTTTGTCTCTTGCGATAGCGAACTGGAAGACTTCAAGATTATGAGAAAATCGTTTACTTTTATGCTTCGATGATATTTGAGGGAATGAGAAGGTAAAAGTGATTTTTTTTTTTTCAAAGATGGAGTTAAGTGCGGTTATGGGTATTGAATGCATATAAAATATTTTTCAAAAGAAATATTGCGGAATATTCAAGGGTTATACAGTAGAGCCATTATTTAAGTGTGATACAAAATTAAATGTTTTAGTGGTGAGTGTATGTTTGACCGTGGAATATATATATATATATATATATATATATAAACGTCTTTTTTTGAAAAAGGCTTAAGCGTCAAACAATCGAAATTTAGGTTTCAATTGATTCTATAGATTCCCGATCAAGATCTAGAAAAAAAATTGGAAATCGTCTAAAAATCGAATATTGATGACGTAAGCACCAAATACTAACGACTCTCAGTCCTCACTATGGCCTAAAACAGTGCTAGAAGCCTTAAAAATATATTGTAATTGTAAAAATTTTGCCAGGTAAATGGACTCCTACTCTACACAATAAAGGATCAAATTAAAAAGAAAGATATTGTTATTTGGAGAAAATTCTTTTCATGTGTTTCCTGTAAAGTTTGCTAAATGCAAGTTTGCTTACGCCTTTTTCAAAAAACGACGTCGATATGAAGGAGAATCTTGGTTGGGGGTTACGGTCGACATATTATTGCTTATTGCCTCTCTTCTGTTAGACAGGTGCGAATAAATAGATAAAAAAATAAATAAATAAATGGTAAAAAAAAAAGGTAAAATGTTGAAATGATACATCACACGAAGTCCTAATAATTTATATTTATAAATTATTAGTTAGTTTACTTATAAATAATAGTTCATTCATACTTTTTTTTTTTTTTTCATTTTGTTCAAAATCGAAAGCCTCTTCAATATCAGTTCCCAACTCAAGATATTTCCTACCTTTAAGGGACCTAAAATTTGTAAGAAGGTATCAGACTTGAATATAATAGAACTAAATTAACATATTCAGGTATCGCAATAATGCAGGAGCATGTTTCAAACGGGGTTCTTCCCGATAGCTGTAATTTGATTCCATAGATAACAGTTGAACAAATATATGCAATCTTTAAACAGTAAAAACAAGTGAATGTTATTTTTAAAAAAATCTGATGTGGACACCCGATGTCTTCCTTGTACGTCTATTAAACCATAAATCAGTGACTCAGGATGTGACCCTGAATTTGGTTACTAGTTTCCGAAAAAGACACTATCCCAAAAACGACACTTGGCGTCGCGACATCTATCTATTCACACGAACACACATACATACTCTTGTTTCTGGGAGGTCTCGTTCCGTTATTATATGTCGTTATCTTTCATGTAGGTAACAAGTTCCTGAGAGATTTGTTCGTGTTCTATGACAACATTAGAACTGTCTATGTCACTTGATAAAGTAAAGGAAATCGACGGTTTCGATATTTTAAGCAGAAGAACCTACTTAGCTTATATCTTATTTACCTGCTTAAAACAAGTAATAAAATTGTTTAGAGTGGAAAAAAGAACGCGTTTATAACCTTTATCAACGAACCATATGATCGCTGTATTAAATGCCAATGTACCTTTTAATGTAGGTTTATTATGGCCATCAAGTTAAGTACCTCTTTCGGCTCTTCAATTTCAACCAAAATCTATTATATTATTCATAATTGATATAAAAGTCTAATTTATCAAATTTGAGATGTTTTACATTATATTTTAATATGATTTTTGATGAAAGTCTAATATGACCTTCAAGTAAAGTACTACTTCCAGTTGGCCAATATTAACCAAATTTTATAATGTTATTTATATTAATATGTAAGTGTTATAAACCAAATTTGAGAAGTGCCGCAAAATATTTGAATATAATTTTTCATGAAAATCAATTATGAACTTCAAGTAAGGTACCACTTCCGGTGAACTTGCAGTGACCAAAAAGAAAGGTTCACAGCTAGATTTTATTGCAATCCTACATACAAAATTTCAACTTTCTATGGCAAACCATTTTTGAGTTATACGAGATACGCACGTACGAACGTACTTACAAACGTCATGACGAAACTAGTCAAATGGATTCAAGGATGGTCAAAATGGATATTTCCGTTGAAATCTCAAAACCAAAAATTTCGAAAATTTGAACCGATCACAATACACTGGTATTCCTTACATAGATCAGCTAAAAGGCTTAACTCAAAATCATGTTTTTAAATATATTTTTGTAGTGTACCCGGATTGGTCTAAAACAGAGAAGACCAACCTTTTTATAACTCGTACCACAACCAAAAGTTCCCAATATTGAGGCGTGCCACATCAGTACCCTCACCCCCTCTCCTCTGTATCCTGCCACCTTAATAATAATTATTTCCATACCTGTATGTCAGAAGTAAAAATATGACCAGAATAGTACAGATACGATAGTTAAATCAAATTCATCAAAATTCGACTTAATACAGTTTATCTCTGACGTACTGAAAATTGCTGACTTTAAAGTCCTTATACAACATTGATGTAAATAATGCATATATCGTTGCCTTATAGGGTACGTTGAAGGTAAGGCGGGCAATGGAAATATAAAAAGTCAATTGTACATGTAGTGATTATTAAGAATAAATGGATCTAAATAAATGAAAGATTTAAAAGAAAATTAAACATTGAAATAACATATTTAAGACAAAGATAAAGTAATAAATTTGTTTTATTGAAAACTAGTTTCGAATGTTATACATTCATCCTCAGTTCAAGGTTTAAATGGATTATATCAAACAGAAAAGTTTGTACTGGTTTCTTCTCGCATTTATATTGATTCTGAATTAGAATGACCGTTCTATACCATCATGCGGATGTCAACTAAAGATAAAGTAAGTTGAGCCCGAGATTAATAAAAATACAAACATACAAATACAAATATAAAAATTGAAAACAATTTATGACAATAGACATAAGATAATTACATAATTAGCTCCTAATATCCATACAAACATATACATGCTAAAACAAGTTTAGAATTACTAATAACATACGTACACTATAAAGGGCCAAGTAGTTGATCTCCCAGAAAATATAGTAACCTAACCTAACCATATGAAATATTTCCTAATACAAGAATGGTTTTCTATACATTTTTTTTTTTTTTTTTTTATGAAGAGGTCACATGACTATTGTAATGCATATAATCTGATACAGACTTCCTTTCTGCGCATTGACGGTTGCTATCGGAAAGGACTTTAGAGCGTGTAAGTGCTTCAGATGAAAGTTTTTTAGATGGCTGCTATTAAAGGTATTTAACGATCATCGTAGCAAAAATGGGTGCGCACACTTCAACTACGGCAAAAGGATCCGCTAATGGCAAGTTGGGAACAGGTAGTTCGCGAGTGGACGGCGCACTTAACTGCTGGACCAGATCAACTGTCCTCGACCTCTTTCTTTCCTGGGGGGCGGCACTTACTTTCCCGTCGATGAGGAAGTCGTGGAGTAGCCTACAGGAATCTTGATCTGCAAGTGGCCTGTAGCGTGTTTTATACATATAAATATATATGTACATAAATTAGCTATGCGTCGCGTTATTTGGATTGAACTCTAAAATACCAAAATAACCTATAATATTTTGCTCAGTCTCATTTTTTGCAGATATTTTCAAGGAATAGAATAAAACCGACAATAAAATTTTCAAAACGGCAATAAAGTCATTTAAATTTCTCGTTTCTCACTTTTTTTCGACTTATCCTCCCATTTTATTTTCAAAATAAAGTTTACACACAATAATTTCATGCATATTAAAAAGTTTAATTTAAGAAAAAGTTGGTAAACTATCTTCGGTCAATAGAGATGGCACTAACAAGGATCTCTCCTTACCATCAGGTAATTATGGATATATGGTAGTTTCGATATTTTTTAATGTATCGATATACTCGTATATTGTTTCGATATTTTTTAATATATCGATATTTATTGTTTCGATATTTTTGTTATATATCGAAATATTGTAGTTCTGTTGCTATGTTGAGTTCCTAATTCACACGGCTTACTGATCTGTCAATAGTCAATATTAAAACGAGAGTAAATAAAAATTGTTGGTCAGTAAAAAGCTATATAAACTTAGTTAAAATTTACGATATTGGTTGTATAAAATATGTTAATAAAATATTGGTATATTTAATTTAAAATTTTATTTTATTTTTTAACTATTAATTTTGTTAAGAAATATTTTATATTAATTAAAAGAAAATGAACATTTTTAGTAGATTTATAATTTCTAACATGCTTAAAATATTTTTTTAATTTATTTTAGGATTAAGATTAAATTCTCAAGTCATATTAATCTAAACATTGAAATATTTGAAGACTGTAATTATTATAAAATACGTTATATTATATAATTACTACTACTTTCGGAAGTTTGCATTACTAAATTAATTGTTTTTTTTGTGAACAAACACACTATTCTTAATATATATCTGTATCATTTTTCTAAAAATATGCGGCTACTGTTCATTGATTATAAGGCGGCATATGATTCGGTTTTGAGAGAGGAATTATTCCTGGCAATGAAGGAGATGAATATTCCCTTAAAATTATGAGACTCGTAATATGCACAATGAACGATACAAGCTGCAAAGTTAGGGCCAATAGCAAGTTAACCAGCGCATTTCGGGTAAACGATGGACTCAGGCAGGGTGATACTCTAGCCCCGCTACTTTTCAAACTATAGTAGCAAGAGCCTGTCTGGGATGAGGGAGGTAATATCTTCTACAAAGGGGCCCAATTATTAGCATTTGCCGAAGATGTGGTGATAGCTGGAAGATCTCTTCTTAATGTCAAAAATGCTTTTGGGAAGCTGAAAAGGGAGGCCAGGAGATTTGGCCTAGAAATTAATGAAGAGGAGACAAAGATTATGATCTTGAGGAAAAAGAAACCCATGCGACCCCAGATGTGCTATACAATTGGAAACTACACATTCCAATGTATTGCTAGTTTTAAGTATCTTGGTGAACAATTTAAAGAAGCATTGGAGGAGGAGCATTGTTAACGTGTCTCTGAGACTTGTTACGGACCGACAAGACTGGGCAAGAGTGATTGAGCAGGCCAAGGACTAGGGTTGAAATATCGAAACGCGATATATAGATATATCGATATATTATTAGTAGATAAGATTGAAACACATATACTGTTAATTGATCCTATGTAAAGACAAATAGGTAATAACATAAATGGTGATAGTACTAAAATATCTATCAGATGGGTTAAATGTTTTTAGATAAATGTTTTGAGAATGCTCAATGTATGCATGGAAACTTTATGAAATACAATTTTTTTTTAGAAAATTAATACAAAGTTTTTTTTTTTTTTAAATTTGTAGAATAATATAATATATGAAATATGGCAAAAAGCCTTCAAGATAAAAATGTATTATAATACTTATTTTTTTACCAAGTATTATTCTATTCTATCTGTTTTTATAATGATTCATGGATAATAAAAATATTGTTCTATAAATAATAATTATATTATCTCATAAACTTCTTCACATTTTAACGTTATACTCATTTAATGCACGGTTTCTTTGCTTTTTCATCCATTTCCTTTCGATGTATCGATATATCGATATTTTCTACAGGTTATTGGTGAATATCGATATTTGGTTTTGCGATATATCAAAATACTGAATATCGATATTTTTCTTTCGATGTTCCAACCCTACCAAGAACCGCCTTGTGCGTCTTCGTGCCTAAGAATAAGATTATTATTTTTCTAACATTAAAATCTGTTCACCCACAAAACAAACCAACGTTTCGAAATTTTCTTTCATCCTCTGGGTTTTCCTTACTTTCTTCCCTAATGTCTGTTTTTTCTATAAATACATTATTTCGTCTATTGTGCCCACTATAAAAAAATTTTTTAATCATTTTGCACAAAGGGTTGTCTGCTATGACTTATATCGATGTCAAACTCAACTACGGGGAATGTTTTTGTTCACAAAAAAATAAAAGAAAAGAATATCTGATGTGGACAAGACATGACTTCCTTGTAAGCCTATTAAACTATAAATCGGTGGCTCAAAAAGTGATCCTCAATTTGGTTACTAATTTCCAAAAATTGCAGTATCTCAAAAACGAAACTCGGTGTCGCGACATCCATCTATTGACATATACACACACACTTAAATGTGGAGGAAACCAGTATTTTACACTAAATTTTAATACTTAAAACAAGTAATACAAATGTTTAATTGGATTGGAAACCAAATTGCGTTTGTAACCTTTATTATCGAAACATATGATTTATGTATTTAATTTAAATATAATTTTTGATGTAAGCTTATTATGACCTTCAAGTAAAGTACCCTTTTCCGCTCACCAATTTTAACCAAAATCTAATAAATACATTCATATCGATATAAAAGTCCTATTTACCAAATTTGAGATTTTTTACATTATATTTTAATATAATTTTTAATGAAAGTCTAATGTGACCTTCAAGTAAAGTTCCGCTTCCGGTTTTCCAATTCAGACCAAAATTTAATATGTTAGTTATTTAAATCAATATATAAGTTATAAATACTAAATTTGAGAAGTTTTGCATAGTATTTTAATATAATTTTTGATGGAAATCAATTATGACCTTCAAGTAAAGTACCACTTCCGGTGATCAAGCAGTGACCAAAAATGTAGATTCACAACTAGATTTTACAACAATCCTAAATACAAAATTTCAACTTTCTATGGCTAACCGTTTTTGAGTTATGCGAGATATGAACGTACGTACGTACAGACGCCACGACGAAACTAGTCAAAATGGATTCAGAGATGATCAAAATGGATATTTACGTTGAAATCTGAAAACCGAAAATTTTCGCGAATACACTACTTCCTTTACTTCGTACAAGGAAGTAACAATAAAACGTGTTTACCTGTATACGAGAGCATGAATCACTACCTATTTGTAAAAATCGGAACGATGGAGTGGAATTATCGTCCGTGCATCCCTTGAAATCTTCCCTATACTCCAGAACATCGCTCCATCTGGAGTGATCGTCGGTAGCCGCCTAAAGGGGACCTCTTGATCAAGTTCGACACCCCTCTATGTTTTCTCAATTAGTTAATCCAAAAATTCTGTTTTCGATCGAAATTGAAGCTATTAGCTTGGAAGGTTTTGGTGTCATGGGATTCACATTTTGAAATTATGGTTGAACTATTTTAGAATTAAAGAACTATTGTTCAATGCCATGCTACAAGTGCCATCTTTTAAATTATTTTTTACATCAACCGAAATCCGTATTGCAAAATAGATAGTTATCTGTCTACCGCTAACTAGATTTAGAGAAATTTTTTCACTTTCAAAAGATTAACGAACCTGTCTATATAATAATCCAAATCATGAGGAAAATTACTCTAAGATTTTATAATTGGTCCTGAACAGAATCATATCGTCAAAGCAGTTTCACAAAATTGATCTTTTAAATCGAAATCAGGTTTGGAATTGCAAGTTTCATATCTTTGAATAATATATAGTGTGACTTGAAATCTAGTCGGAACCGAACCTTCAATTAAAGAGAAAGCTTTCAGTTGGCTCTTGCTTTGAAAGGTATGTCATGCAGTTCCGCGTTCTGATAAAGAGGACAAATGTTATTGAGCCGTAAGCGAGAAGAAAAAAAAATATGAATACCAGGTTGTTACAAAAGTCTTTGTGTATTAATTCATTGCTGACATTAAAATCTTCATTTGAATCCTTATTCAACACTGATGTAAACAATCGTTGTTTAATTTGACTAATCCTTTATTTAATTATTATTAAATTTATAATAATATAATAATAATTCTTTATTGGCTTTAATGTACAACATGTAGCCATTGAGTTTGGCCCAATTAGTGTTAATTTGTTTAGTAGTTATTTGAAATAAAACAACAACCATAATTAGTATAGTCCGACCTTTACAATATAGGTAAGATAATAGAAAGCATATTGTCATTTAATTGTAGTTATTTTTACTTCCTTGTATGAAGTAAAGAAAGTAGTGTATTCGCGAAAATTTTCGGTTTTCAGATTTCAACGGAAATATCTATTTTGAACATCCCTGAATCCATTTTGACTAGTTTCGTCGTGGCGTCTGTACGTACCTACGTACGTTCGTAAATCGCATAACTCAAAAACCGTTAGCCGTAGAAAGTTGAAATTTCGTATATAGGATTGTTGTAAAATCTAGTTCTGAACCTCCCTTTTTGGTCACTGCTTAATCACCGGAAGTGATACTTTACTTGAAGGCCATAATTGATTTTTATCAAAAATTATATTAAAATACTATGCAAAACTTCTCAAATTTAGTATTTACAACTTATATATTGATTTAAATAACATACTAGATTTTGGTTTAAATTGAAAAACCGAAAGCGGTACTTTACTTGAAGGTCATATTGGACTTTCATCAAAAATTATATGAAAATATAATGTAAAATATCTCAAATTTGGTAAATAGGACTTTTATATCGATATGAATGTATTTAATATATTTTGGTTAAAATTGGTGAGCCGAAAAGGGTACTTTACTTGAAGGTCTATTATGACCTTCAAGTAAAGTACCCTTTTATAGCTTACTATATAGCTTATTAGCTTATATCAAAAATTATATTTAAATTAAATACATAAATCATATGTTTCGGTAATGAAGGTTACAAACGCAATTTGGTTTCCAATCTAATTAAACATTTTTATTACTTCTTTTAAGTGTTAAAATTGAGTGTAAAATACTGGTTTTCCTCCCCATTTGTGTGTGTGTGCATGTCAATAGATGGATGTCGCGACGCCGAGTATCGTTTATGAGATACTTCAATCTTCGGAAACTAGTAACCAAATTCAGGATCACTTTTTAAGCCACTGATTTATAGTTTAATAGGCTTACAAGGAAGTCATGTGTTGTCCACATCAGATATTTTTTTGCAGTTATATAATACAATATTAATTTTTTTTTTTTAATTAACACTGATTTAATAAATAAATAAACCAAATTTAAGTCAGGACAGAATAGTATTAATTATAACAACAGAATAATAATTTTCCAAATAAATAACTTTAATAAGGCATGTACCTACGGAAATAGATAAATAAAATGGAACTAAAGTATTTAGGTACTGACCCGCAAATACTTCATTGCAACAGTTATCTTATTCTTTCTATACATTAAAATTAAGATATTGTAGAAGTATATGAAACTATTAAATATTAAATCGTATGTGAAACATTCACATTAATAAACAATAATTAAAGATTGGATTCCGAATTTTTACATATAATTGAATTATTATTATTTAATTCCAATGATTAAGACTTTTAACGCTGCCACATAAATTCAAAGATTTGGAATCATTTTATTTATTTTTTTTAAATAAAGGAATTTTAGTAGCGAAGTGTAATCATAAATACGAATAAGAAGACAGAGGTTATTACGTTATGGTGTGAGGTTATAACTGACAACAATTGACGGTATGATCGCTTAAAGCGTATTTTTTTTTTCCATACTGCAAACATCATTAAAATCATCCGACAATTTTTTTTTTTAATGCAGTAAGGTAGTAATGGAAAAACGAGAAACTTTTGTGAATTTTTTTTTTAAAATTTTAAATTACAATAAAATATCTGATGTGGGCACCGCATGACTTGTACGCCTATGAAACTATAAATCGGTGGCTCAAAAAGTGATTTCTTCGTGTTCCGTGACAACATTAGAACTGTCTATGTCACTAGATAATACATTGGAAATCGACGGTTTCGACATTTTAAGCTGAAGAACTGCAGACTTGTTCAGCTCACAAATGGAGAGGAAAACAAATATTTACACTCACTTTTTACACTTAAAACAATAATAAAATTGTTTAATTAGAGTGGAAAAAAAGCGTTTGTTTATTACCGAACCATATGATCTCTGTATTTAATTTTAATATAATTTTTGATATAAGTTTATTATGACCTTTAAAAGCAAAGTACCCTTTTCGGCTCACCAATTTGAACCAAAATCTAGTAAATATTGCGAGAAATATTGATATAAAAGTCCTATTTACCAAATTTTAGTTGTTTATATAATATAACATTATATTTTACTATAATTTTTTATGTAAGTTTATTATGGCCTCCAAGTGAAGTATCCTTTTCGCCTCACCAATTTTAACCAAAATCTAGTAAATATTGCGAGAAATATTGATGATATAAAAGTCCTATTTACCAAATTTGAGATGGTTTACATTATATTTTAATATAATTTTTGATGTAAGTTTATTATGACGTTCAAGTAAAGTACCCTTTTCGGCTCACCAATTTTAACCAAACCTAGTAAATATTGCGAGAAATATTGATATAAAAGTCCTATTTACCAAAGATGAGATGTTTTACATTATATTTTAATATAATTTTGGATGAATGTTTAATATGACCTTCAAGTAAAGTACCACTTCCGGTTTGCCTATTTTAACCAAAATGACTTACTCGTATATGTGTCAAAAGCCATACCCAATGAAAATAATTTCAACATAAAATATTTGTACTGTACGCACGTTAAGATAGAAGATAATTTATTTTGAAACTGTTTTATGAACCATTTCCTGAGAGGATGAACGTTGAATAAGTTGTGGTTTGGCATTTGATACTGGGTTAGCAAAGGCTGGAGTTCTGTTAGTCCGTCGAAATAAAACATCGAAATGTATCGATACGCTTCAATGTTCTTCCTTTCGATTCATTCGAGTTGATCCCTCGATAGCTAACAGAACATATCGATCAATAGAAATCCCTAAATCGATCCTTTAGATTTGAAAAGATATAGCATTTAATCTGATTGTAGATACAATTTTGATTCGATATGCCTACTTTATTTTCCCAACTAATCCCATTAAAAATCATGTCCCAATAATAATATGGTACTATAGATCCCTTTTCCGGCTCTCAGGAGCGATGGATTTTGACGAATGACGTGTCAAAAGAAAGGGAATTTCACGGAGAAGTGACGAATTCTAATTTCAATTGTGGTTCGTGAAAAGATAAGTATCAGACCTCATTACGGTACGGATTCGCGATGCTATAAACTTAATAGATAATGAAGCACGAGCCAAGTCGAAACATTCCTCACGAAATAATATCGTAAAATAAATTGCTAAGAGAAAAAGTGTCCCACATGAGTAATTGCCTTTACTTGAAAACTAACGCGTGGAAGCAAGTTTATTGCAAATTTATTTTTAATATGTATGAAATTATTGCGTGAAAACGTTATTTTGTAAATAAAATCTGAGTGTAAGATCTACCATGAATGAAAAACGTCTGCCAAGTAGGTCAGTATAGTCTCCTGACCATTTCTTTTAAATACATGGGGAATAACAAATGCAAACAACAAACACAAAACTAAAAAAAAAGTCCGTGAGCAGCAGAACTCCGTCAATAAAGTCGTATTTTAACTTTTTTTTTTAAATTAAAAAACGGAGGAGTAACAACAAAGTAAAATATAAAAATATATATATCGTTCTGCCTAGAAGAAAGCCCTACATACCGAATTTCAGCTCATTTGACCCAAAGGGGTCTGCTGGAGGTACTCAAATGTAGCGGGGGGGAGGAGGGAGAAATATACTCGTGTGTATATATATATATATATATATATATATATATATATATATATATATATATGAGACATCTCCAAAACTTCTATAATCGTGCTCTAGGTGTTATGAAACGGACAGAAAACGCAGTCCCGCCGCTCATCGCCGACCTTTGACCCACTGCAATAGTCGATTTTTTTCGGAGAAAATACGACTAAAAAGGCATCAAGTTGAAATAGTATTTGCTAATACTGGTCCGATTTCGATGTAACTTCTTTTGTTTTATAGGTAATTTAATTTCATTTCAAATGCAACCGGTTTTGAGCCCCCTTACTCGATTCGGAGTGGCCTCAAAGGCGCGCAAATGTTTTAAAAAATCGGAAAACCCGGGGAGGAGGGGGTTGGGGAACCAAGTTGAGATCCCCAAAAGATACTTTCCTAACACCAACCCAAGTTTTCAGCCCTATAAGCTAATATGGTGGAGAGATGCTCAAAACTCTAAAAACGCCGAAATTTCAGGTAAACATACTGAAATTTTGACTGGAGTTTATCCATTCTTTAATGGGATCGTTCTGCCTGGAAGAAAGTCCTACATACCGATCAGCTCATTTGGCCTAAAGGGGTCTGCTGACGGTGCTCAAATGTAGCGGGGAAAAAAAAAAATAAATAAATAAATAAAATATATATATATATATATATATATATATATATATATATATATATATATATCAGACATCTCCAAAACTTCTATTATCGTGCTCTAGGGGTTATAGAAACAGATAGAAATCGCAGTCCCGCCGCTCACCGCCGACCTTTGACCCTCTGCAATAGTCAATTTTTTTGAAGAAAACATGACTAACAAATGTACAAAAAAAAATAAATTTAATGTTTTAATAATTTAATTCGTTATGCTTCGGAAAATTAAAAAAAAAGAGTTCAAAATCCGCATGCGTGATTGAAATAAAACGAAGGAAACAAAAAATCGAAGAAAACTTAATAATTATACAAAAATAATTAAACTTAAAATCGAAATATTATTTATTTTTAAAAACGCTACAAATTATTACACGATGGTGTATTATTTCCAAATAGTAATATTTCAAAAATATCTGGTCTGTCTATTCAAAGGACTTTCCGTATTGCTTTGGTTTACAGCTTAGAGAATTAGATTATCTTTCTAATGATCATTTGTAGTGTTTCGGGAAAGGAACATGTGTAGAACACTTTATAAAAGATATCTACCAAGTTCAGCAAAGAAATTAAGCAGTAGACATCGAAGGATCACAAATTTGAAGTTTGTCTCATGATGATCGCCCTGAGAGTATCGAACTGGAAGTGCTAAGAAGAAACTGTGTCAATGCAAGTAGGCTGAGATGGTAAGTACATGTTATCAGAGGGTAAAGTGGTACAAAGGAAAATATTGGATGTGCACTTCAGTGGGAAAATAAAAAGGAAAGACCAAAAAGCTAAAGAAAGTGCTGAATTAATCCAAGGAAAGATGAAGCAGAGAGATGCGAGGAAGTCAGGAGGCCTAGAGCCAAGGTGACCTGCAGCGCCGGAGAATTAGTCTACTAAGTTCATTACGCTTTATCTCAGCTAATACTGATCCTATTTAACCAATTTTTTTGCTTTTGTAGGAATTTCATCACCTTTCGATATATCATAACAAAACACCAAAATCTCTAATCGGTCGCCATTTGGAAAGAAATAGACGGTTGGTAATTTCGACTTCCGAGGATCATTTTGGGGTGAGGTGTGACCTTGTTGCCGAATCACAAGAAAATCGGTCGAGTCTCAGAAAAGCCGCGGATGGCGGACGGACTAATTTTTTTTTATTCGATATTTGGACTCTAGGTATCTTGAAATGTGAAACCTCAAATCTTGAGAAGGGGTTTACAAAAAAAAAAAATAATAAAGCAAACCGAAGGAAACTAATTATTGAAGAAAACTTAAAAATAATAATAAACCGATAAAAGAACCCTCGCATACCTAATATTGAACTTCATTAATAATAGTAAATCGAAATGCGCGTGCGAAAATCGGATTAAAAAATGGAATCGAAACCCTCTTTACAGGGTTGTGTATAAAGACATTCGTTATTAAAAAATTAAATGTAATATTAGTTATTGATTGGTTTTAGAAATACATTACGAGATAAATACACCAGACATTTAAACCCTGGATTGAAGTGTGCCTCTTTCATTTTAAGTATGAGATCTGATCATTATAATTTCACCATTAAATATGTTAACCTCCATTTCAAATAAATTAAAAAAGGAAGTTGTGCTACATTCGAATTAAAAACAATTCTTATAAGGCATGCAATGATGATTGCGATGATGAATGATCATTCATGTAATTAATGATTCGAAATGCTCTAGTCATATTCTTCTAATAACTTTCTTTTATAATAATAATTCCCATTAACTCATTCTCTCCCTCTCCTTCCACCTCCTCATCTCTTTAACCTAATTAAATTTTTAATATATACTATATTCTTAATTATCGCAATTACAGGTGTTATTAGTCCACGTTACTTGAATTTCAGTGGAGGTAATAATGATCTGTTGAATATTTTTTAATTTCTTAGTCACGCAATGCGGCCTTCAATGGCCAAAAATAATTGACGTATTTTTTTGTCGGTTTTTAACCACGGTTTTTTGAAAAAGGCTAAAGCGCAAAAAATTCGAAATTTAGGTTTAAATTCATTCTTTTATCTTCTTTATTGGCGCACAATCCATTTCTAGGTCACAGCCTCCTGGATCAGCCTCTGCCAGTTGTCCCGATCCTGTGCAGCAACCATCCTTCCAGCGGAGTTTTGGTCTTCCACGTCTTCTGTTCCCATGCAGTATCTCTTCCATGGTCTTCCTTGGCATATCGGTATAATTCATGCGAGCTATATGACCAGCCCATCTAAGTATTACAATACGAATGAAATGGACAAGGTTTGGTTCCTTGTACATCTCGTACAATTCCAGGCTGGTTCTTCGTCATGGAGAGAAGACGAATTTAAGGACCTGTTCAATGCAGATTCCTCCAATAATGGATCATAGTATCTTTCTTTCATGGATTAACAGTGCATGTTCATCCACTTTCGAAATGGTCCATGTTTCCCAGCCATATCTCAACGCTGGTCGTTTGAGGGTTTTGTACAATAGTATTTTAAATTCATTATGAGCCATAAACGCCACCTCTATCGATTGTCGCTCACGATATGCCAAAACAAAAAATTGGAAATGTTCTAAAAATCGACTACTGATGACTTAAGTACTTACTTTATTTAATTAAGCACCAACTACTTATTACTCTCAGTCATCACTCTGGTCTGGACCAGTGCTAGAAGCCTTAAAAATATATTGCAATTATAAACGTCTCCAACCTTAATAAACTCCTACAGTACACGATAAAGAATATTATTTTAAAAATAATAAATTTTTATTTGGGGAAATAACTTTTCATGTGTTTCCTGTAAATTTTGCTAAATGAGAGGTCTTTTTTTAAAAAACAAAAACATGTCGATATAGTCTATTTCAGATATGCATGTTATTTAATAAACATTGAATTAAGTGTTTGTTAGCAAATAAAAAAAATTATTTAATATTTAGATTACTCAAAAGGAGAATATGATTAAAGAGTTTTAACTTTTGGCTAGTTAAGTTTAGAAATTTGATTATATCAGCGGATTAATGTCCAACTCATATAATCTCAATTTCGGTACAGCCTGTACTTTCTATTGATTTAAGTTCGCCTCTTACCCCTAGATTTTTTCTATAAATTTTAGCTGCAGATAATTGCAACACTAATTTTTATTAATTTTTCTTTTTCTAAGATCGATTCGTCAAAAACTCTTTATTTGACAAAAAACTTTATATTAACTGCTTAGACATTTACTTTATATTTATTTCAGAAATTAATGGTTGATAAAATTTAATTTAAACTAAAAAAAAAAAATATTATTTTAAGGTATCATTCTACTTTATTATTTTAGTCAGCTTTATTGTTATTCTGACCATTAATTTGAAACAATTTTACATTAAAAAAAAGTTATATTATGAATTATTTTTGTGATTTTTATGATAATCTGTGTTAAAAAAAAATAACTGAGATCTCTTAAGAAATGCTTTCATTTTATGTATTTATTGATAAATAATAATTGAAGGATGAATTCTGATTTTTATCCAAAATCACATTGATTGGCCGCATTGTATGTCAGTAGGAACAAAATAAAAAACCTTTATATATACATTAAATAATATCAAGTGTGTGTTTGTTGATTGCCCTCCATTCAAAATTAGATTCATTTGAAAAAGACTTAGATAGAAGATTTAAGAATATATATGCGACCTTAGCTAAGAATTCTGTTATATTTTATTCCATTTTATATGATGATAATTTTTATTTTTAAAAATAATGTTTTGGCTGGACATACTATTTCAATATTATTTATATCCCTCTAATTTAAAGATGATCACTTTCCTCCAACTGCTCCACGCCAAATAGAATCTTGAACGACCGTGAGTGTGAAATCCCGTGTGGATTTTTTGGGTGATATGGAGCGACCGAAATTCCATGGGTCCTAAACTCCATTACGCCATGCCAAAATTCAGAGAAACCGCAGAGTTTTAGGCTGTGCTATAATAGTAATATTAAAAATTAATGGTCGGTAAATATTAGGTAAATGTTAACAAAAATATTGATATGAATAATTTCGTTATTATTTTTTTATTTTTTGAATAAAGATTAATTCCTTTAATGTTCTTGCTATTGTTGTGGAACTATTTATATCCCATAAATTCTCAAGAGTTATATTAATCTATAAATTTAAATATTTGTTGACTTTAAATATTATATTATTACGTGTTTACCAACTTTTTCCATTTTATTAAAAAAAAAAAAAGTTGTGACCAAAATTATCAATTAGGTATTTTGGGTAGAAAAGCTGCTAATTCCACTCTTCTGAGATTCAGAGATAATGTGTCTTATTAATGCCTGGAATTGTAGTATTTAAGAGTTCGAAATAGTTTAAAAACGGCCTATAACAGGCTGAATAAGTAGGTTAAAAATGGAATGATGGAGTTGGACGTTGAAATCAATTGGTCTTTCTGTATTTTAATTGTGCGATTTCGGGGCCAGAATGTAATTAAAGTTGTCATGATTGTTATATTACATAGTTGATGGATGAATGTGTTAAAGTAGAACTTGCTGACATAAATTGGGGCGATATCCAGATAAGCTAGCGTTTGCCACTAACCACTTGTGAAGTGTATCATCTTCTGCTACTAGGAGAACATTATACTAATTACCTCCACGTCACTATTCATCAAAACAATTATAGTTTCTATTATTGCGTGTCGGTTTGTACAATAGTGATTTTGGAGGATCTCGGTCAGTGAAACATTTTCATTCACATCTTAACTATATCAACGCGTGAGAAAATATTTAACTAACTAATATTGTAATAAAGAATAACGGAATCAGATATAATAAAAATAAAATAAAAACATTATGCTTGTATTTATTAAACTAAAAAATATTTGTATATTACGTAAGGACTTTCAACTCAATATTATTATATAATATTAACGTTAAATACTATTTATTTATTTATTATTACAAATAAATTACAAATAAATATATTTTAAAAAATCAAATAAGTGTAACACTTGCAATCCGCATGCACAGACAAATCTGGTATGTATTCAGATTTCTCATCAGCAGAAATATTACATGGGTTAACTCAGGCCTAAATTCCTCTTTCTCTTGAGCCAGTGAGGAGGGCCAGCACCACTTTTGAACGATTTAAAAGTCAGAATAATTTCAAGTCACAATTTAGATGCGGAGATGCTAAAACGAATAGATCAAAATTTGAAATATTTTCAATAAACCCACAAATATACACAATTCAGAGACTTAATCTGTTCTGAAACTCAACCCAACAATGGTATAGTCAGCTCAGAACAAAAAGGGGCCAATTTTAAAAATTTATTTCTATCCAATAATTTGCAGTAACTTTCAAAAGAACACAATTCCTTTATATACGAATATATATATATATATTTTAATTTTTTTGAAATGATTCTTAAACAAAATTTGGCGATGGTTAGCTGCGAACTTTAAAAAAAATGAACGGGAACAGTTGCCCCATCTAGTCCCTCCACCTTGGATACGCCATAATACATAACTTTGAACGTAAAATTAGAATGGTTTTTGTATATTTTTAGTTTTTAAGCATGAACCACCCTACGGGAACTAAACAATGTGGAAAACATTGAAAATATTAAAAATGAAAAAAATAAAATAGATTTACCACCTTTTGCATTTCCAAGCCTCCATTAATCTAACTTGGTACTTATGTTTATTAGTAATGGACTAAACATATTTTAGGGGTAAATTAATCCTCATCATTTGGGGGTAGAATCATAAAAACATAAATCACACGTTACTTACTATCCGACTTAAATTAAGAGTTAAATTAATCTCACTCCGAATATTCTCAATCGAAGGTATTGGGTTTGAATTCTTTCCTTCACATCCTTTGACTAGTGTGGGAAATGTTATTTTGTTTTACTATTAAATGACAAGAAATTCATAAATTACACAAATTTAAGCTAAGTTAAAATTAGTTTTATTTTATTCCTACTATATTTATTAGGTAAAATTGTTGAATATATTTGTAACTTCCCACAAACGAGTTCTTAAAGCTTATTTCAAATGGACCCCACCCACAATCATGGTTCTGCGTATTCTACAATTCAATCAAAATGTTATGAATATTCATATTTGATTCTGAAAAAAAAAATGGGCAACACACGGTGCTTTCAAATGATATTTGGTATACTTTATGCCCTTATACAACGTACCGTCAAAATGATTGACAGAAAAATGGGATATTAATTGAAATATTTTTCTGAAGTTAAGTTATTTAATAAATTTTGAAATAGAGATGAGCACCAGGTGAACAAAGGCTTTCAACAAATTTCTAAATGTTTTTATGATACACTATCGAACATTAAAAAATATTCAATTACTCAATTTTAATTAAATTGATTTCATCATATAAACTATCTATTTATATATCAACAAAACAACTTGTAGGGGTATATTTCATCTTAAAGCTTTGTCCTATAGTATACGACTATCTGATGTTTCTGGATCCTTTTTATTATTATCTTTATAAAAATCTGTTATTTCAGTTGTTTTTTTTAACTCTTTAGATGTTTTTTATTATTGTTAGTTATGTTATAATTATTTGAGCTAGAACGTGCTATAGACTTCTTTGAATTTCATTTGAATTAAATAAATTTAATCATATGAACCATCTATTGATATATCAACAATACAACTTGTTATATTTTTATCGATTACATGCTGTTTCCGTATCGATTCTTTTTTCATCATGATCTATATGTTATTTTTCAAAATTTAGAATATTATGCCCCTTAAAGCTAAAATAGGAATACAAATTTTTAATTTTGTAGTGTCCCAGGAAGATATAGTAATTTTTAAGAGGATTTCTGTAGGTAAATCTATTGTAAATTTATTAAATTCTCATTATTAAATAATAATAACGATGTTTCGGAGCAAGCTCCCCTTCTTCAGTCCTTTGTATTGCATATGTGTATTAATAAAAATCTGGTGCGGTGCGCGCATTATCAATTTAAAAAAAATAATTTTAAAGAATTCACATAAACACTATCTACTTGAAATATTTTCTGTAGCATGCACTTCTTTACGTCTTCTCTCACAAAAGTACAAGCAGCTTGTGCTTGTACAATGCAAAACAATTGCAATTCTGTGTACTATATATTTTTGGTTTATCAAGTTATTATAAAACGAAACATTATAATCAATGCCTTTTTATTTATAGAATGTCTTTTAGGTATACGTTCGAATCCTGATTCGAATGAATAATTGTTCTGACTACACAGTAGCTAGCTTTAAACATAAACCACAGATAATCTTTGCTCATTTCAAAACTGCAATTTCTTTATTATTAATTATGGCAATAATTCTCCATACTACATATACATATATAGGCGAAGTGAAATTAAAAATTATACATAGTGCAACTTATTCATTTAAATCAATTAATTACCAAATGTTTTTCCCACCCGTCTCATCTATTTCATCACTCTTATTTTTGGCAATTTATCTTCAACTTCGTTAAATATTTCTGCTTTTTCCTGCTTTCGTTAATTATCAAATTCTTTCATAGTTTATATTTATTCATTATTTATTATTATTGACCTTGGGAGACGGTTAATTATTTCAAATAAACAAAATTAAAGTTAATGCTGTGAGTATGGTTCACTGTGGAAAAGTATGGAGGAGAATCTTGGTTGGGTGTGCGGTCAATAAATGAACACACAAATAAGAAAAAACTTATTATAATGTGTGCCGGCGTTTCGGCCTAAGTTTCAAGCCATCATCAGGGCTAAGAAAAAACAAGATAACTAAACATGTAACAACAGTAGCAGTACCAGTAATAATCAATAGTATTATTAATAATTAATATAATAATAGTTATCCCTGATGATGGCCTAAAATTTAGGCCGACATATCGGCACACATTATAGTAAGTTTTTCTTATTTGAGTGTTCATTTATTGACCGTACCCCCAACCAAGATTCTCCTTCAAAATTAAAGTTACTTTAAAGGAAACCATTTTGAAATTCCAATACGCTGTATCTTGGCTAATGCTCGATGAAAAATATGAAAAATAAAAGGCTTGAAAATAAAGACATAAGGCAAGTTTCATTAAAATCGTTATAGCCTTTTTCGAGAAAATTGTAAAAAAGTCAAATGGTACTTCCAAGTTATTCGATTTTGACGTAAAAGTTGTTGTAACATCCGAGGCTTCTACCTACCTTGAATACGTAACTTTTCGTTTTTGAACTAGACTGTTCACATGCACAGTCAGACACACACATAGAGTATTTTGGGAGGTCTTCTGGGGGCCTTAAAACGTGTATTTTTGAAAAATCGAAATCGTAATTTTTCACGATCACAATACTTTCCATTACTATATATTTCATATGTAGGTAAGGGAAAGTAAAAATTCAACAATAATTACATTCGTAAATTACAGACAATTTACATAAATAAGAAACATATTTACCAAAAAATACATGCCATGTGAAGATTTAAAACAATTAACTCTTCAATTGTTTACTAATCCATAATATAATTTCGTCTAGTAATGGTAAAATTATAAAATATCTAAAATGTAATAAGAGTCCCTTCATTTATCACTGTCACACTGACCTTTAATGAGTTATCTTGTGGATTAGCGCTACGTATATACATTTTAACCCTTCCTATATCTATTATATTATTATAGAATCTATTAATATGTCCTATTTTTTAAATAAAAGATATGGTTTAATAGTGTATTAAGTATTGTAAATTATGATAATCAATGTTTTATTATAGCTACTATGCTAATATTTTATATCCTATTTATTTATTATGTTTGTATAATTTAGCAGCCAATTTTTTTTTGTTTCGAAATTCACTATTTGTTTAAAGTTTTTTTTGTAATATAAATGGCTTCTGTAGTTCTTCTAGTTGTTCGATGTAAATATCATGCGAAAAACTGATGGAGTGGAACAGTTAAAATTAACGTTATTTATTATAGAAAATATGTTTTAAAATTATTGGTATGAATAACTTACAAATATTAGTTTAAAAAAAATAAACATTTTTAATAGCTATGCATGTGAACTATGAATAATATATATATATATATATATATATATATATATATATATATATATATATATATATATATATATATATATATATATTCGATTTATCTGGACTTTTAATTGTTTCGATCAATTATATTTTAATGTTTATATTTTTCCTTTAATATGCTCTTAGAAACAAATATTCAGTTGCAAAAATTATGCTGATATCATTCTCCAAACACGAGATATAAAATAAAGCATTTTCGGCATGCTTTATTTTTTTTTCTCAGCTCCTAAGGCCCAGTGGATGAAACCGAAGGACATGGGTCAATTTTTTTTTCAATGTAGAATCACCCAAAAATTTTTGATCAAAATCGTCGACGGACACACAGGGCAGTCCTCTTGGCAGTACAAATTGATTGTAATTAAATAATAGATTTTTTTTTCTCCTAAGAATAATGCATATGGCGACAACAACAAATGAACGATATATTATAGAAATCCCAATTTTACAATAATATGCTTCAAAAACTTTTAACTAATGAACCAATTACTATAACTTTTCGACTTTAGATAGCCTAAGAAGTAAAATTTCAAAAAAAGTGTAGATCATAATTAATCCGAATGTTGGATGCCTCCGATCTCCATCGCAACGGAAAGGTCAGTCTTAACTCAATCCTGCCTATGTTTCGGTCTAACTTAAGGAAATTAGTAGTACTTCAGTTTTTTTTTTTTAGATACGCCCTTTAGGCTAAGGACGGCAGTTAATTTCAATTCTTCGATCCAAAGTTCCAAACACAAAACTCCATTTTCAGAGACCTTAAAAATGTTCGCAACTTTAAAGAGTAGTAAATAAGTTTAGTAAATTTTAACTATTGGGTTTCCAGAAAGTAAGCGCGATTTTAGAGATTTTGTCCCTGAGAAATAACAATAACAATGGCCATACCTTCGCTCTTGCTTTTATAGATCATAATTAGTAATGATTATTATTAGTATTAGTATTTAATTTTTCGTGCCCTACCATTTCTGATAAAGAGAGATGGCAATAATAACAATATAAGTATTTATTAATATGCAAATATTAATAATTATTTTTATTTACTTATATCATACTATTAGACAGGGTGTCCCAGCGGACATGGATCATCCCAAGTAGATTCCAGAGGATTTGGAATAACGGAAGGAAACTCGGTGGACTTTTGTTATGAAATATCTTTTTGCCAACATTGCCGTCCCCGTAACCTTCTCCAGTTCTTCTACACCGCACCTAACTCTAGAATTTCAAAAGGAGTGTTTTTTTTTTTTTTTTTTTTTTTTTTTTTTTTTTTTTTTTTTTTTTTTTTTACTGATTGTGATAGGAAATGAAATTTTAAAGCGAATTCATATTTCAATCCGATGCGCCCCGACAGCGCTAATCTATTATATTATAAAAAAAAATATCTTTTAATTTTCAATAATTAATAATATTATCTAATTGTAACTAAAACCTTAATGTACAGGTAGTGTGCTTGTTGCACGGAACCTGTAAGTTTTTTGTTATCTGTTGCCCAAAAGATTACTATAGAAGGGAAAAGAAAAAAAAACTTATTTATATCTGCATAGAAATATCGATATGTATGTGTCTCGTTAAAAGATTAAAAATATCGAGGTCCGATATATCGAAATATCCATATATATATATATATATATATATATATATATATATATATATATATATATATGTATATATATATGTATAGAGATATAGATTATAGAGATATCTCTATATCTCTATATATAGAGATATAGAGATAGAGATATATATTTATATATATATATATAGAGAGAGAGGACTAACTAATTTTTGTTGTAATGAGAACTGAGCCTAGGTGCGAAGGGAGAAGCCTAGTCTCACAGAACCAGGTTTTCAACACGACACATAAGCAATTACCGAATTACGGAATCATTCAATTAACTGAGCATAATTAATTCATTAACGATATTTTTAAAAATCTGCGATCTGCTGTAAAACAGGAAAATTTATTCCACGGAAAATCGAAAAGTAGTCATTTGTTACAATATAATAGTATTACTGTTATAGTTTAAATAGCGAGAAAAAAATATCTGATATGGACAACACATTACTTCCTTGTACGCCTATTAAACTATAAATCGGTGGCTCAAAAAGTGATCCTCAATTTGGTTACTAGTTTCCAAAGATTGCATTAAAAACGACACTCGACGTCGCGACATCAATCTATTGACACACACACACACAGACACATTCTTGTTTCTGGAGGTCTCATTCCGTTATTATATGTCGTTTTCCTTCAGTAGGTAACTAGTTTCCAAGAGATTTCTTCGTGTTCCGTGACAACATTAAAACTGTCAATATCACGAGATTGCATTGGAAATCGACAGGTTCGACATTTTAAGCGGAAAAACCCACTTAACTAATATCTAATCCTCCTGTTGCAGACTTGTTGACCTCACAAATGGGGAGGAAAACCAGTATTTTACATTCAATTTTAACACTTAAAACAAGTAATAAAAATGTTTAATTAGATTGGAAACCAAATCGCGTTTGTAACCTTTATTACCGAAACATATGACCTTCAAGTAAAGTACCCTTTTCGGCTCACCAATTTTAACCAAAATCTAGTAAATACATTCATATCGATATAAAAGTCCTATTTACCAAATTTGAGATATTTTACATTATATTTTAATATAATTTTTGATGAAAGTCTAATATGACCTTCAAGTAAAGTACCGCTTCCGGTTTTCCAATTTAGACCAAAATCTAGTATGTTGTTTAAATCAATATATAAGTTCTGAATACTAAATTTGAGAAGTTTTGCATAGTATTTTAATACAATTGTTAATGGAAATCAATAATGACCTTCAAGTAAAGTACCATTTCCGCTGATCAAGCAGTGACCAAAAAGGGAGATTCACAACTAGATTTTACAACAATCCTTAATACAAAATTTCAACTTTATACGGCAAACCGTGAGTTGTGCGAAATACGAACGTAGGAACGTACGTACAGACGCCACGAAGACACTTGTCAAAATGGATTCAGGGATGGTCAAAATGGATATTTCCGTTGAAATCTGAAACGCGAAAATTTTCGCGATTACAATATTTCCTTTAGCTTGTAAAAGGAAGTAAAAACAATCAGATCTAACTCTGATCATGCAGAGTTGGCTTAGAGGAATTAGCCAAACATTGTGCTATCAATTTGGGATCTTCGGGCCCCTTATGCTTTGATATTACTATTGTTATATTATATTATTATCATAGATAAATATTAAAATCTGCTTCGTATAATAACTACTATTTATTGTACCCGAGTTGGTACAATTTGAGACAAATTTTGATTTATCGATTTATTAAAAATAAATTATTCTCGATTCTCCATTAGTCGAATATTTAATCAAGTACCGGATTTTGGATAGTCGACGGTGCATGCAGGTGCTGCATTTCCTGCCTCGATTTTCTCGAGCAATTCCTTAGTGTCAACCTGACCTGGATATCCCCTTCACGGTTCGATAAAGATACTTTTTATATCGATTATATAGTCGATAGTTTTCCTAACTATCGACTCAACTGCTGTTCAGTGGCCAATGACGGTCTAGGACAAATATCATTAGTGAGGTTACTAGTTCTTGTTTTTATTTATTTTAAGATTTTGCAATATCCAAAGGTGATTTAATCCTAATCTACAAAGTTGTACATGTTGACACATACATACAGACACATAAGCTCTTGTTTCTGGAAGTCTCATTCCGTTATTATTTGTCGTTTTCTTTCAGTTGGTAACAAGTTCCAGAGGAGTTTCTTCGTGTTCCTTGACAATATTAGTTGTCACTAGATAAAGCATTGAAAATCGACGGTTAAGCATTAGAATCTTAATGGATTAATAATATACTTAAGAGAGGCAAAAAAACATCATGTCCGGTCATAAATGTAGAATGTCTATTATCTTTATCTCCAAAGACGATCAGGAGCAGTATACTTTGTTCAAGATGTGCCATAAACTTCACTAAGGCCTCCACTTTAATTCGTATTAGATTTCTAAAGAAGTACTCGGTGGCTCGAAAACCGAGTACGGGAGATGCTTAGAGTTAATATACTAATTCCAACATTCTCGCCTGAATATCATTGCGACTCAATGGCTGTCTTGGCAACTGAGATTTGGAACTGGTTAATCAAGTGTTTTTTGAATTTTTGATACTTTTTCAAAATCTAAAGATTTCTATGCCTTTCTTGCCAATGCATATAATGAGTGAGTGTTACTGCTATACTATGAGTAAACATTAACTGGCGTTTTTATAACAGGCTAAAATTGATATTACACGTGTAAACTTCCTGAGAAAAATTAAAACCAACCAATTAAACCAAAATTGAATAAACCTATTTGAATGTTATTTTATAAATAATATACCAGGCATAGAAAATATTATATAGAGAGAGGACCCCTTAGATCCTCGGTTGTGGTGGGTTTCTTTAAAATATAACCTTGGTTATATTGGTTATATATAACATTGGTTATATATAACCTTGGTTATATATAACATTGGTTATATATCGATCCTCCCGAAACGAACTCCCGGCTATGCTATTACCTCTAGTTCAACTAATTATGAATTAGTGTAGGTAAAAAATACCTGAGTAATAAAAAATATAAATCAAATTACTTATGGGGGAGGGGGACCTCGGCGATCGCCGACTAGCCGACCTGACCAAACCATGCCTCAGTGTACTTATAGTATACTTAACTATACGCGTTAAAAATGAAAGTGGCCATTTCTTGGCTTATGATCTATATATCAGGACATCCCATAAGTAATGTCGGCATTTAATTGCATGATATAAGGTGTAGGAAAAAATCAATGAAACACGTTCAATATAAATCATATTTAACATCTTGCTCTATTACAGTTTGCCATCTTGAAACCAAACTTTGTATATATTTTCTGAAAAATCCTTTGGTTTTGAATTAAAGAAAGCCAACACCTCGTTTTTCTAATTAGGGGTTGATAAATTATTTGCCACTTCTATAAATTAGTTTTATTGAAAACTAGTTTCGAATGTTATACATTCATCCTCAGTTTCTAAAAACACCCAAAAAATTAAAAAAAAAAAAAATTCAAATTTATATAATTTAATATGTATAATAATATCAACTATATTTTGAATTGCTTATTTTTGAATTTTTTGTGTGTTTTTAGAACTGAGGATGAATGTATAACATTCGAAATTAGTTTTCAATATAGAAGTTGTAAATAATTTATCAATCCCTAATTAGTTTGATCATTCTATACCATCATGCGGATGTCAACCTCGTTTTTCAATTCATCGACTGAATTCATGTTCCTTCCGCTTAAGTTTTGGAGACTGCAAAAGGTGATAATAAGAAGGCGCAAGTCAGGAGAATATGGTGAAGTCCTGGATAAACACCGAGAACAGAAACGAGAGAAGGACTTCATCCGAAAAAAAGTGATGATGTCTGTTTGGTGGGATCTAGAAGTAATCCTTCGTGAATTTCTTGATCTTAACTAAACTATCATTAAAGATCTCTTCTGTGAACAGCTGGATCGATTGAAGCGGAAAATTGAGAAAACGTCTATCATTTATAAATAGACGAGGCATTTTATTCCGCCATGACAATTCGAGGCGTCATGTTGCAAAATAAACCATGCAAAAATTGAAGAACTTTGAATGGGAAATTATTCCTCACACGCCATATTCTCCTGATTTACTGCCTTTAGAGTATCACCTTTTTCGCAGTCTCCAAAACTTATTAAGCGGCACGGATATGAATTCAGTCGATAAAGTGAAAAACGAGGTGTATAGAAAAAGGTGGTAAATACATTTTAGTTGACACCCTTATGATGGTATAAAACGACCAATCTAATTAGGGATTGATAAATTATTTGAATTTTTTATGTGTTTTTAGAACTGAAGATGAATGTGTAACATTCGAAACTAGTTTTCAATAAAAAAAAAAATATATAGTAAAAAATAAGTGCCAAATAATTTATCAATCCTTATATACATTTTAGGTTGAACGACATTCATTGATTTTTTTTCATACCGCTTATATCGAGGACGTGACGGCCGAGTATGTTGGGGCGAGGGTCCCAGAGTGCTCGGTTCGGAACGTAGTGGGTTCGATTCCCACCTGGGTCAGTTAATTATTATTTCGTGGCGATCCCGCGAAATGAATCTTGACACTCCCATTCTAGTTAGTACGCGGCGATGACATAAAAGTAGCCGTCAGGGGTTGGCAAAAAGGACCAAAAGGCCGACTAGCCAGAATAGTTCCCCCCAACAATATCAGTACCAGTACCAGTAACCCCTTATATCACGCAATCTAATACCGTCATTACAAATGGGATGATCTGGTACTTTTCTTGAATGATATTACTGTCAACTACTTATTATTTCTAATATATCATAATAATGAATACTGGAATAGTAAACTTATACATAGATCTGCGGACACTATTTCGGATTTTTTATAAATATTAGTTTTTATTTTCCAAACTACTTTATTGTTGACTTTTCGATTCCTGTTAATTAAAAAATAGGGTTCTTTTGTGACTATTATAATTTACCACACTCTAGCATTGATTGCTGGGTACTTCAGCCACTCAATTAGGTGAATAACTTATGTTTAGATGATCCTTGATTAAATTTGTATAAAAACTTTTTATAGAGTCAACGATGAGCTTAACTCTTCTTTTTTTGGATCTTTATGGTTATGTGTAAACAATATTTAAAAAATTTCCATACAGACAAGGACAAATATAAACTCCTTACCTTTATTCCATTGGCTGATAGGCGACTATACCTTGTAAACTTTCTTGAAATAAATCCTTTTCTTGGTGAAGCAAAGCAATAAAATTCATAGAGATAAGAGACTAGAATTGACCGGTACGTCCAACAACGAATTTTATTATACTATATCTCCAATGGCTTCGATAATTTGGCTATACGCCCCGGATCAACAAAATTATATTTATGAGTCACTGTTTGGTGGTCATAACCGTATACAATTCCTTGTAAGATTTCCATTCGTCTGATATTATAGTTGTACTATACAATACATAGTTCGGCGTCATTTTTTGAAAAAGGCGTAAGCGCCATTTAGCAAACTTTACAGGATAGACATGAAACGATTTTTCCCTAAATAATTTTTTATTTTTTTATTTTGTTCTTTATTATAGATATTCTTTATAGTAGGAGTTTATTAATCTGGCAACACCTTTATAATAACAATATATATTAAAGGATTCTAGCACTGTTTGAGGCCAGAGTGAAGACTGAGAGTCGTTAGTATTTGGTGCTTACGTCATCATTATTCGATTTTTAGACCGTTTCCAATTTTTTTTATCGATATAGGTTGTGTTAACGTCCCAGAATCAATTGAAACCTAAATTTAGAATTTTTGGCGCTTAAGCCTTTTTCAAAAAACGTCTTCGATATGTATTAAAGAATATTATTCGTTAATTATCGGTAACAACTGGGCGGCTGTTATATTTGAAAAAGCAACCAAAAAACTTTCTTTAGTTTCCCTACATAAACACGTGAAAAAAAGTACCTTGACGTAACTGTTTGTATTCATGACATTTCGTTTTAGAGCCAATCCAACGCTGCCGGTTTTCTAAATGTAATTTCGTATCATGACCATTTGCACATTTACCTGGATTATGTAAAATTCCTTTTTCCTGAAGAAAAAACGTACAGCATCTTCATCTTTTATCGTTTCCACTAACCCAATGAACTTCATAATAATACGCTAACAAAAAGTTCACTTCACCGAACACTACTAAGAAGAATGAAGCGCTCCTTATCGTAATCTTCTCTACAAGGGGCTAAGTTCAACGTTTATTTAACATGTTTATCGAAACATTTACTTCAATTTCGATTAAAGTTAGTCTTATCAAAAACCTCAAAAAAAAAAAATAAATAAAAAAAAAAAATAAAAAATAAAAAAAATAAATAAAATGTATACATAGCTGGTACTCACTCTCAGGATTGTAGAAATAGCCGAAGATCATCTCTACGGCGGTTTCGAACCACTGGAAGACAGCGCCGAGCATGGATATGTCCCTGGGAGTGGCCCATTGCTGCTGGGACTGACTGCTGGCAGGAACGATAAGAAGTACGAAGACGAGCAGGATCCATCGGAACAGGAGCATCTTCCGACATCGCTGGCTGAACACTGACTGAGTCCTGCGGCGGTCCCCTCCACCTCAGGGCCTGGAGCCTCCAGCTCGGAGCTCCAGGACTGCAATCAGAGCGGGTAATTCTCTGGAGAAATGTCAGCTTTTATATATATATTCAGCGAGCTTCCTCAAGGGAGACTTTTACTGGAAAATGACTTGAGTTAAGTAGGAAATAAAATATATCTAACTATGATGGAGAAAAAAATGGCCAAAGTACTGAATGATAGTATTTAAATAAAAATTATATTCCAATCTTAAATTATTTAATATCATTTATAATCTGTACTATTATATAAAGCTGAAGAGATTTTAAATTTGATCGCGCTAATTTCAGCAACTATCTGTCCGATTTAAAAAATTATTTTTTAATTAGGAAAGGAGCATTAACCATAAAGTGTCCTGTCCAACTTGCGTACGTTTCGTCGTCAACACTACTTCTTACTCGATGGACAAAGTTGACTACACTAACTTTGTATAATTATGTATATATTTGGTTTCTATTTAAGAACATCATAAACGTTAAATTATATAATATTTTAATAGTAAATTAAAGATGTAAAATATATAATAAAATACATTCACTTCACAAATCATACTTTGTGAAAAAATAATTCTAAAAAATCATACTAAAAAAATAATTTTTTCTAGGACACTAATAAATTTAAAATTACATATTTTTGTGTTTTATTCTACTAAATGTTCATACTTTAATGCTCTTTATCCTGATTTATTTAGTCCTCTTAATTAGTCCTCATGACAAACTTCTCCTTAGAGCAGTGTTTCTCAATCTTTTAGTATTTGCGACCCAATTTTAAATCACAATTTTCATCGCGCCCTCCCCTTCCCCCATACAGTAATTTTCATTGAAATCGTGCATTAATCATAACATTATTTTCTATTTAATTTAGTTTACATAATCACATATTTTTATTATAATTTTCAAATATATCATTTATCAATTCAATATTCAAAATATTAATGCATAAATTTGTAGATCTTATTAATGTAATTCTTGTAATTTCATTGTAAATCCGATTTCTGAGGCATTTGGTTATGGTTCTTTTAGGTATTTTTTGTTCGTGTTAGCGCTTAACCCCACCATGAAGATTTTTAAGTAATAGGGATAATTAATATACGCACACGCAATTCGAAGATGGCTTTACGGGTAGAGAAAGAAATACTACCAGAGCCTAGACGGTCAGAAGAAGAATCTGACCATGAGACACCAAAAGAACAAACCGATCAGGAGTTAGCTGAAGAAACAGTGCCCAAGATAACACAACCACAGACCAAGATGAAAACGGTGGGAGACCAATATGGAATAACGAATAAGGAATAGGGCCTAATCCTAAAAATCCTTCAGAAAATACAGGAAGAGAACACAAATAGGCTAGAATCTAAGATAGATGAAGTTGCCGAAAGGAGAAATAAAAGTTTTGAAACATTTGAAGCGAGAATTGAGAAAAAGATGATTGAATAACTTACTGCTTGCTGTAAACAAATAGACCAGAAACCTCCCTCTGAGGAAAAGAAAAACGAGAAGAAGAAGAATGAAGAGCTTGGACACCAGAAAATACAAGATTTGGGAACAGGAAAGGAACCTCAGGTGAGAGAAAAAGAAAGTGAAGAAGAAACATAGCACAAGGGAATCAATAATAAATATTAATCGTGTATTTTATTTTTTATTTTGTCAGAATGTTTTCTGTAAAATAAATTTATTTTTTGTCGATCTATTTTTTCGCGTTATGCTCGCGCCCCCCTTTAGTTTTATCACGCCTTCCTAGAGGGGTGCGCCCCCCAGGTTGAGAACTACTGCCTTAGAGTAATCTTTTTAATAATTTAAATTATTGTATGAAAACGTTGTTTTGCAAATAAAGTGGGAGAAAAAGGGGAAAAGAGTTTGAAAATGTGAAACTTATTTAAGAGTAACTTTTTTGCCTTATATAAAAACTTTTGAACTTTTGCCGTTTTGATCTTGAAAATGTCAGCAACAAATGAGACTGAATAACATATTACAGATTTTTTATTTAAAAGAGTATTTTGTATTTTAGGGGTAAATCCCAATTTAACGTGGATAAAGCCGCGGGACACAGCTGGTTGTAGTATTAGAAAACTAACCAAACGTTTCGGGCCAATTCCGACATCTTCAGGACAGAAAAAGACAAGATCACGTAAATATCGACAATAGACAGCACATCACACCAAGACACCTTAATACATATTGATTAGTTAGTTATTTCCTGGTACATTAGAGAGTTAAGGCTTTATTTTTAGAATCTTCCAATTGTCTCCTAACAGTTATGTTTTGTCTCTTTTTTTGAGTTTTTCCTCTTTTATATCATTATTTCTTCTTTAAGCTCAAAGGTCTTGTGGTTGAAAATAAAAAAAAAAGTTGTGTAAATTGTCAGAAATATTTTATTGAGCTATTGACTGATTTAAGATAATTTTCAATCACACAAACAAATTATAAATTGGATGACTTTTAACTTAATTATTATTAAAACTTGTGAGCATTTTATTTCTTTTATTTTCCATGACAACCCCACTGATACTCTTCTACATCATTCCACCTTCAACGTTTCGAGGCACTGCCCTATCTTCAAGAATATAACAAAGTTGACTCCTACATTGTCCATCTAATTCAAAATCACTGTTATTTTGTCTAAATATAAAATAATCATTATTTTGTATTCGCTAAATTAAAATAATAATTAGTAGAAGCATATCATTCGGTTGTAATATTTAATTTTTACAGGTTTTAGTTCAATGTAACAAGGCGAAGGTTTCAATTGATCTTGGGACTTAAACACCACCTCCATCGATTCCCGCTCACGATATATCGAGAAAAAAAATTGGAAATGGTCCAAAAAATCGAATATTGATGACATAAGCACCAAATACTAGCGACACTCAGTTGTCACTCTGGCCTTAACCAGTGCTAGACTCCTATAAAATATATTGTTATTATAAAGGCTTTGCTAGGTTAATAAATACAATAAAGAATAAAATTAAAAAAAAAAAGTATTGTAATTTGGGCAAAAAACGTTTCATCTGTCTCCTTTAAAGTTTGCTAAATAGAGTTTACGCCTTTTTCAAAAAACGATGTCGATATGCTCTTAACAATTATTATTTTAATTTAGTGAAAACAAAATAATGATTATTTTATAATTACACAAAATAACAGTAGTTTTGGATTAGATAGACAATGTAGGAGTCAACTTTGTTGACAACTCTTGAAGATGGGGCAGTACCCCGATACGTTGACACTTGAATGATGTAGAAGAAGGTGAGTGGAGTTGTCATGGAAGCAGGTGAGTGGAGTTGTCATGGAAGCAGGTGAGTGGAGTTGTCATGGAAGATAAATGAAATAAAATGTTAACAAGTTTTAATAATTGGCAATTTTCGAATGTAATTTAATTTTTTTTTTTTTAAAAGCTATTATAATAATATTTTTCATATGTAATAAAAATCCATTTAAATACATATATTTTGGACAAAATAAATCATAAGCTGTCTGTACACCAACAGATTTCGTAGCTGGGCCGCGGATCTTGACTGTCCGTTAGTGGTTTGAGACAGACATCAGTGACGGACATTTGGAAGGGCGGGACTGCAGTCAAGTACCGAAAACTAGAACGGTTGGACTGACAGTTTTTCTCAAGTTGGGCCAATTAAATGACCAATCTAGCGGGGCAAAATTAAGTCTAGACCCAGTTTTAGCTTGAAAACTAGGATTATTTGGAAATTTCACTATTGTCATATCAGAATTATTAATTTTACTTATTATTAATTCCCTCAGGGACTACTGTCCTACAGTTTTTTTTTTTATTGGTGTTTAACGTCCTTTCCAACTCCTATTCAGGAAAGCCGTATGGGTTACTGTTACAGGTTACCACCAACCTATTCTAACCAGAGTGAGAAAGTCTAGTTTCGATCCGTGGGTCCTTCACGAAATCAATTTTAACCTGCCCAGACCGGATTCTATTCCTGTAAAACACCGTATCCCATGCTCCACCCCTAACTGCAATTCCCCTTACATTGGCGAAATCAAAAATCTTCTCAAAGATCGCATCTCCCAACTTAATTCTTCTACTTCCTCTAAATTCTCCGAACATTTCTTATCGTTAAACTATTCATTTGATTTCGACAAAACTTTTATCCCAGCCACTGCCCGTAACCAAGACCAACATTCATGTTTATATCCTACTAGAATCTCTTCCTGTAAATCTGAAGACTTACATCTAAAAATTATTCTTAGCCTATTCCCAAATTTTCCATTTATTAATAAAAAAAACCTAACTTTTTATTATCCATCCACATATCCCTAATTTTGTTTAGTCTATTATTATAAATTTTTTATTTTCTAATTCAGTTACATAGTTAATTTGATTTTTATTTATTTATTCATTTTATTGAAGATGGTCGAAAACATAAGCTGAAACGTCAGCGCACAATATAACAAGTTCCTTCAATGACCGCACCTCCAACCAATCTGCTCCTAAAGACAACAGAGAAAAACAAAGGTGAAGATGGTCCGAGTGGTGGTCAAGAATAATTCCAAAAATAGTAAAAACAATTCATTGGAAGCCGACGTTTCGAGCCACATTAGAGGCCTACATCAGGGCTCAAAGAACAAGATATAATGAAACTAGGCACGTCACCGATAGAGGGGCTTGGGTGTCACCTCCCCCCCCCCCCCCCCCTCCTTATATTTCTATATCAATACCTAATTGATAATTTTGTTCACTCGTTTTTTTTCAATAAAATGGAATAACTTGGTAAACACTTATTTTATAATATTTACAGTTGTTAAAAAAATTCATTGTACATATTAATTATACTCTCGAGAGATTAACGGATACAAATAGTGTCTAAAATAGTAAGAACTTAAAACAAATTAATCATTACTCAAAAAAATAAAAGTAAAAAATAGTGGAAATTTTTAGCATATTATAAATTATAATTCCAATAAAAAGGTTTATTTCCTTTAAATTAATATTTATATTTTTTAATATAATTAATAGTAAAATCCAAAACTCCTTTTTACAACTAATAGAAAAATATAAGGATTTTGATGTTGTATTCACCGATGCTTCCAAAATGGAAAATATAGTGTTCCATGTGCTTGAACCAACCAGGAGAGTGCTCCATTTTCACTGGAGAAGCCACAGCCATCATGAAAGCTCTACACTCTCATGCTACAAAAAAAAACTGTTGGGTCGTTGTAACGAACTCATCGAGTGTTTTGGCTGCCATCGACAGACAATGGCCAACCAGCCCCTTAATTAGAGAAATAATAAACGCATGGTGAGAATTAAACAAGAGAGCTGCGACTGTAATTTTCGTATGGGTTCCAGCCCATTGCGGATTCTTCGGCATAAAACTGTTACTTCCTTGTACACAGTAATGGAAGTATTGTAATCGCGAAATATAATGACAAATTTCTCAAATTTGGTATATAAGACTTACATATTAATATAAATAACATAATACATTTGGGTTGAAATTGGAAAACCTGAAGTGGTATTTTACTTGAAGGTCATGTTAGACTTTTCAAAAAGTATATTAAAATATAATGTAAAACATATCAAATTTGGTAAATTAGACTTTTATATCAATATAAATAAAATAATAGATTTTAGAAGGTCATAATAAACTTACAACAATAGGTATATTGTCATTTAATCGTCGTATGGTCGTATGGTTCGGCGATAAAGGTTACAAACGCGACTTTTTTCCACTCTAATTAAACAATATTATTACTTGTTTTAAGTGTTACAATTGAGTGTAAAATACTGGTTTTCCTCCCCATTTTGAGATGAACAAGTCTGCAACAGGAGAATAAGAAATAAGTTAAGCGGGTCCTTCCGCTGTCGAAACTGTCGATTTCGAATGCTTTGTCTAGTGGCATAGACAGAAAAAGACTTATAATAACGGAATAAGACCTTCATAAACAACGTGTGTGTGTACGTATGTGTCAATAAATGGACGTCACGAAGTCGAGCGTCGTTTTTGAGATACTGCTATCTTCGGAAACTAGTAACCAAATTCAGAGAAACTTTTTGAGCCGTCGATTTATAGTTTAATAGACGTACAAGGAAGTCATGAGGTGTCCACATCAGATATTTTTTTTTTTAGTTTTCGGTATCTGATGAATGAAATACATGTTTTTCTATATTAAACAGCAGCAGAAGTTTTTTTTTTAATTTTTTTTTTATTTTTGAAAGACAAAGTCTTGTACAAAGTACAGAACAATATTATACTAAAAGAGACAGTTGATCTTCTGAGTCTAGAGCTCTTCAACAAACACAAGAAAAAAAGGATAAAAAACAGATTGAATGATACCAGCCTTTTGATGGCACACTCAAGAATAAAGGACAAATATTATTATATATACTTAATCATTAATCAATAATATTCTGTTTAAATCACGTTCCAAATAATACTATGTACATTATGAATTTATAAGATTCAACATAGGTATATGTATACAGAATATTTAAATAATACTAACAAAGCTGAAATAAATGGATAAATTCTATAGAGCAACCGTCGGAAATGTATTAATAATATGATAACAATATTTTAAAATATTGAAAATATAATTGTAAAGTCATGACAGTAACGTTTTGTAATTCAATAGATGAACGTCACGACGCCGAGTGTCGTTTTTGAGATACTGCGATCTTCGGAAACTAGTTACCAAATTCAGGATCACTTTTTGAGCCGCAGATTTATAGTTTAATAGGCGTACAAGGAAGTCATGAGGTGCCCACATCAGATATTTTTTTTTTAGTTTTCGGTCACTGATGAATGAAATACGTGTTTTTCTATATTATCTGCATGCAATTAATTAATTTATTATGATAATATTATATTTATGATTAAATATAATTACTATCTAAAAATATAGTCCTGTGATATAAATATAGCTGAAAAAAAGACGATAAAGGAGGGGGCGTGAGAGCTTGTTAGACTGAATTACTGGACATTGATTAAGGGAACGTCCGCGGCATTATGATAACAAACTGCTTCTGTACCCAATAAATCTTGATACAACCTGTGCAATAGTCGCTTGTGCCAATACTTTTGAAAGATTTGGAACAAGTTAATCCATTTGGAACGTATTACATCGTATAATATGATAATAATTCGTTATATTATGAATGATACAAGTTTAAGGATAACCGAAACATATAAGAAAAGTCAATTTAAAATTGTCACAAAATAATGAATTGTTCTTCTTCTAGTTATTTTATTTTTTCCTTTCTTCTTTGTATACTTCTACACTGTTTGTTTTTATTATCATATATTTAATAGTCAAGGAGAAGATGCTAATGGGGTTTGTCAAGAATTACTCCAAAAAATAATATAAACTATTTATTGAAAGCTGACGTTTCGGCCCCCCTAATGCAGGCCTTCTTCAGGGCAAGATACGGTACAACTACAGAGGAGCGGCGCAATACTAGAAGAGTCTAGAGACTGAATCGAGTGTCGTCCCACTAGCGATCTCTAATGCCGTTCTTGTTTACTACGTGCCTACTTTTTCAGCACTTTCTTATAAATTTGGTTTTATGCTCACCGCTTAAAGCTGTTTCACAGTTTGCAGATTGATTCTTATTTGGGTATAACTGTTTGTTTGTTTTTTTAAAGAAAAAAGTTACTTTTTATTTTAATTTACTTAACATCATCCCCTTTTTCACATAAGAATAAAAGTATTTCACTTATTTTTATACAATTAAATAATAGTTAATCAAGTAATGTTTTTTTTAAATTTCAAAATTCAAGGCCATGATTAATAAACATTTGTAATAAGTAATTTCATTAATTTAGTTCTAATTTAACTATCTAAAAATAAGGTAAATAAATATGTCCATAATTAAAAACCATAAAATTACCACTTTACTATCGCAATTGAATTTTTTATATAATTGATTTAATTTTCTACAAAAATAAATACTGCTATTATTATCCATTATGATTATAAATGATTAAATTCATAATTAAAAAACATGAAATTACCCATTAACTATCACAAATAGGTGCAAACTAGAATCTAACAAAATTAAATCACAATGGGTGTAACAACTGGGAATAAAATTTGTGGAGACGTAACAAAGCGGGGTAAAATATGTTTTTAGCGAGAGACAAAGTTCATATTCGTTTTTTGCACCTCCCAAAACTACTAAATACGAATTTTCATAGCAATCGAAGAATTGCTTGTAAAAAAACGGCTTTAAGTGGTGAGCATATAACCAAATTTATAAGAAAGTGTGGAAAAAAGGGGCACGTAGTCAACAAGAATGGACCCAGAGATCGCTAGTGAGACGACACTCGATTCAGTCTCTAGACTCTTCTGATAGTGCGCCGCTCCTCTATAGTTGTACCCAAGATACAATGGAGACTATACTATTGTAAAAGTATGAAGGAAGATGTATGTGATATTATATAATAGTATAATAATATAATAAGTTGCTTCAAAAATTTATTGGAGGTGGCAAAATCTAAAATATCCTCAATAAAGTTGGTTAATTCCATCCTTCTGACTTCAAATAAATTTTTATAATATTCAGAGATAGTGTTTCTTATTAATTCCTGGAATTATACTATTTATGAATTCGGAATTGTTTTGAAAATGGCTTGTAGGAATGTTAAGTCACTACCTGCCCGTAAAAAGAAATTATAATTTTATTTCAGTCATATATTTGAGTGTAAACGCTGTAATCTTTTCTAAAATCTAAAGAACGAACAGTGAATCATATCTCACAACAGTTTCATAAATTTTACACAATTCCATTCCATTCCTCGTAATATTTATGAAGAATCCCTGAACAGTACTCTTAATTGCGGAAGTGGACATGTTTGTGTGTTGGCTGGAAAATTATGTGTGACCTGGATATCCGCTCTAGAAGGACGAGGATGAAGAACTAATCTCATATCCTTCACCTGCAGCAGGATATCTCTGGATTGTCAGTTTTAGTAGAGCATACTCCACTTTCGAGAATCTCGGAGGATGATTAATAAATGGGAACTGGAGTAATAAATTATATCTACCTGCATCGATTGAATGACAGACAGTAATATCGATATATTGCTTCGGACTTCGTATACAATATTGAAAAAAAAAATAAGTTGAATAAATATTGTCAAAAGCGATACGTGATTCGAAATTCAATCATCATGCGGACTTTCAATCATGAAACGAAGAACTGTTTGTCTTTCCAATATATTCAGTAAATTTTGACACATTGTCTGCGAGCTGGCGCACAGTGTGGCCATTGAGAATCTAGCGGGACAGAAGTCTGGAAGCCTTTATTTCATTTATAATGAAATATTTTCCTTTAATCCAAACTACTTTTTTTATTGTCGAAAATGTTTATTTATTGATTTCTAAACCATTTTCTGTCGGAAAACAGTATCTTTTTTCTATTATAAACAATTTTAAAACCAAAACACAAATCATCAATTTATTTTTTAAAGTCTGGAATTTTCATAATATTAATTAAAATAATATATTTTTAAGTTTGGAATAACATTAATAGTGAATAATAAGATGTGAAAATTCCAAATCTACCATACTATGGTTTTATCCAAAACTGAACAATATCACACCAATTATTCGTTAATATGCCTCTTCTTCAGAATTTAATTTCTAAAACAGTATACTGTAGGGTCTCTCAGTTTTCCGCTTAACTATCTTCTAATTCTCTTCGTATGGTTATCACTTAGTACCATATTTAATTCCAATTAGATAATTAGATGAATAAATAGAAAGATAAATAATAATTATTATTTATCTCTTATCCTTACATTATTTACTTCTGTCTTTTTACTGTTCACAAAAAAAAAAAAAAAAAAAAAAAAAAAAAAAAAAAAAAAAAAAAAAAAAAAAAAAAAAAACATTTGAATTCTGAATATTTGATAAATGTTTCTTTTTTAAACTAAATCAAGGACATTTTTTTTCAAGACAATTGTTAAAACGATGTCTCATTTAATTCCGGTCCCAAAAACTCGAGTTTTCCAACTGAAACGTAATTCTTTTTAGTGCCTTTAAACGAGCGAAAACAGGCGATTAAGTTTTACATATGTGCTAATTTTACATGTTGCTAGAAACAATGAACCAAAATTTAAGTCGCACATTGACGTACATAAAAAGTTACAGACTAAAGCATGAAGCAGTTTGCTGTATAAATGAACGTTCTTGATTGACTTAGATTCTGAATGAGTAAAATTGCCTATAATTTAAAAAAAAACAAAAAAAAAACGCATTATTATTTAATTCTTTCATCGCATTGCATCGTGAAATAGTAAAAAAAAAAAATAATTAAAACATCCTTACACTGTTCACTACTAAAAGACTGAAGGAACTAACTTATCTCCTAACTATGAGAAAGTTGAAAATGTATAACGTAGTTGTTTACTAAAGTGCTTTATTGACATTATCCTCGGATTATTCACGTATTTTCTCGCTTATTAACATCCTGCCTAATTGTACAAACACGTATTTCATCAGAATCTCAACCTTTGCGGCGTTGGAGAGGTTGACTAATTAATATATGCTAACAAAAATTGGAGAGCTTTGTTATACTAAGTTCTACATGAATGAGCTATTACTGAAGTATGTACTCTAGTACTTTACAATAATATACTATGACGCCATGATATCAGACAGCCGTCCTACTTCTGTGGTTATTTTGTCAGATAGTCTAATGCAAAGTGGTTCAGAAATTTCAGATTCGTGATAAAAAAAAAAAAAAAAAAAAAAGATGTATATCATTCAATATACGTTTAAAATTATCCAATAGTGGTTTAATTAATTAGTTTTTTTTAAGACTAAGTAGGCTAACAATTTAATTATATTTATAAATTAACCTAATAACTAGGTATTGGATAGTTTTTTTTTTTTAGAACTTAATAAATAAATATCTGATGTGGACAACAAATGACTTCCTTGTACGCCTGTTAAACTATAAATCGGTGGCTCAAAAAGTGATCCTGAATTTGGTAGTTTCCGAAGATTGCAGTATCTCAAAAACGACACTCGGCGTCACGACATCCATCTATTGACACAGACACACAAATGGGGAGAAAAAACAGTATTTTACACTAAATTTTTACAATTAAAACAAGTAATAAAAATGTTTAATTAGATTGGAAACCAAAATGCGTTTGTAACCTTTATTACCGAAACATATGATTTCTGTATTTAATTTAAATATAATTTTTGATGTAAGCTTATTATGATTTTCAAGTAAAGTAGCATTTTCGGCTCACCAATTTAAACTAAAATATAGTAAATACATTCATATCGATATAAAAGTCCTATTTACTAAATTTGAGATGTTTTACATTATATTTTAATATAATTTTTGATGAAAGTCTAATTTGACCTTCAAGTAAAGTACCGCTTCCGGTTTTCTAATTTAGACCAAAATCTAGTATGTTATTTAAATCAATGTATAAGGTATAAATACTAAATTTGAGAAGTTTTGCACAGTATTTTAATATAATTTTTGATGGAAACCGATTATGACCTTCAAGTAAAGTACCACTTCCGGTGATCAAGCAGTGACCAAAAAGGGTGGTTCACAACTAGATTTTACAACAATCTTAAATACAAAATTTCAACTTTCTACGGCTAACCGTTTTTGAATTATGCGAGATACGAACGTACGAACGTACGACGATTACAATACTTCCTTTACTTCGTACAAGGAAGTAAAAAAAGGTTGAGATACACATACTTCAGCTACTGAAAAATCAATATGAATAATTGTAGCGAATACGGGCAGCTGATATTTTTAGAGCTAACAGAGACTTTGGTATCAGACATCTAAAAAATGTAGCAGTGCCTTGTGGTCTGAGCAAGTTACCATCTACAGAACAACTTACTGTGAGCAAAAAAACAAAAATTATTTATTCATTTCGGAGTTGAAAAAAAAAAACAGCTGCGAATGACGAGTCCATCTTGGAAGAGGGGGGCGGGTTAGAGCTCACACAGCTTGAGTATAATTTACTTTCAAATGTTCTCACTCGATTTTTCAATATCAACTTATGTCGAATTTGAGAAGAAGGAAGCCAATCACAGGGCTCCTTTCATGCTTTTGATACGTGTTTGACATTAGCCGGTTAATAAAGAACACTTTACATCACTAAAAGTGTTCTCAAGTTTCTCAACTACTGTGCGCCATTTATAAAACCAGCTAAATATTTTGTTCTATTCATATTTATTTCTAGACCCGATTTTTTATTGGATTTTATCAATGTTGTATTTAAATTATTATACACCTTATATAATAGCTCAACATATTTTTAATGACTTCAATTAAAGAAGTTAATTTTGGTGTACCATTAGTTCTCTGTATAATTTGATTATGGAGAATGGTATCATGATTACTTGAATTAATGGAATTAAAGTGAAATCGGCTTTACTGTTATTAAGTTGGTTACTGTAGGTCGGTCCAATTTTACCTGCTAATTCATCCCATGTAAATCAGCCTCACAAATTGAACACTTTTACATTCTAGAAAATAATTGAATTGTAAATTTCGAAAAGGGCTCCAAGCCGATATTTTATGAGCGAGGACGGCTGATTATCCGATTGTTATAATTATGAAATACACGTAGAAAATAAACTCTTTTCAAATATGATCCAATTGTTCAATAGAAATCCAGTTTTTTTGTGTCTCCTGAAAAAAAATTAATTTTCTGAGATAAGCCCTTTTCGAAATTCACAATTCAATTATAATTTGAAGCAGGAAATTTCGCTGATTAGATTCTTTCGTTTTAGTCGTTTCTATTTAGTTCAGGTTTTTAACTTGAAAAGAGAAATTCAAGCTTTATCCTTCGGGATTCGGAAAATCAAATTATGAAAAAATTGATCAATAACCATTTAGTTTAAGGAACAACATATTAGCAGCAAAGAGATTTTTTTCTTATATATTTTCTTTTTAATGTTCTAGGATGGTATCTTTTGCTTTATAGTTAGTTATATTTAAGGCAAATTAGACTTTCTTTGTTAAGCTCATTAATTTATTTACTATGTAGCGGACGTCTACACTACTAAGGCAACCGTCTCTTCGGCTGGTTCGCACGCCCACTACCAGGTAGCGCACCGTCATAATTATGCAGCCGACTGTCATATAAAAGAAAACTATTTTTGGTACTTATAATAATATAATTATTGATACAACTTTACAAGAGGGGCGCGTTATCACTTGTACCTTCCGAACTTACCCGAAGGTCTCCGAACTAGCATACTCTAGCGCCATTTGTGCTAACTAACTGCTTTGCATTCAATTGTAACATTCGTGTTCATTGGAATTATTAATTTAATTATTACTGCTTTAACTATGCATTATTTAAAATTATTAGTTCAGTCGACTTCCGCTCATTGCGCTCGCCCAAGAAATAAACAAAACAGCAACGGATCCTTTTCAGTTGAGGTCGGGGTCTTATTATTACTGCATTAAATAGATCACAGCTGACGACTTCCGCTCGCTACGCTCGCTCAAGAGATAAACAAATCCCAAAAGTTCCTTTTCAGTTCAGGTCAGGTCCTTACCGTCATTTAAATTATCATTCCTTTAAATTATTACCAAAACTTCTCCAGACCACCGGAAGTCGATAGCACTAACAATTTTAAATAATATGTAATAAAGGTAATAATAATTTTTATAATTGCAATGAATACGAATGTTACAATTGAATGCAAAGCAGTTAGTTAGCACAACTGGCGCTAGAGTGTGCTAGTCCGGCGACCTTCGGGTAAGATCGGGAGTACCAGTGATAACGCGCCCCTCGTGTAAAGTTGTACCTAATGATTTTCTTGTTTTGTATATTTTATAGTAAATATATATATTTATTAGCTTTTCTTGTAATTAGCTAGCTATGGTATAGAGGTGTTCTGATCTTAGCTAAAAATCATTGTACAGGCTAATCAACCTCTTCCTCTAACAAACTCTGGAGGCGAATAACCTCCGTTTGTTATTATCTTCCTGCGATTATCTAACCCTTAACTCGCTACGGATAGATCCATAAATATAATTTGACAGGTAATCTGAACAACAAATTAAACTTTAAATTATATTTAAGAGATTATAGTAATTGATATAAAAAAAAAAGAAAGAAAACAAAAACAGGTGCACTCAAAAGGAAATACATTTGGCCAAAATTATTATTAAAAAAAATTGAATTAAATCTTGGCAGCTAAAAGCTGCTTCTTCATCCGTCTGATTGGTTGTACGTGAGCTCTCTCTCATATTTATTTATTGAAGAAAAAAAAGAAGTAACAAAATTAATAATGCCCTGGGTATGGTATCCTAAATAATTGATCTGCACTCATTCGCACCATATTGTACACTCTTGCATGTTTCGTTGGCCTCCAAAATGGTGGTACATAAAATGGTGTTCTAGCTGAAATTAATTTGTTGACATCCGCATGATGGAAGGATCAATCTAATTAGGGATTGATTAATTATTTGCCACTTCCATAAATAATTTTTTATTGAAAACTAGTTTCGAATGTTATACATTCATCCTCAGTTCTAAAAACACACAAAAAACAGAGATTAAAGGAACATATACGTGCATATAATAATAAGACAGAGAATTCCAACTTTGCAATTCATTTAAATGAAAAAAATCATAAATTCATGAAAGACTCAGGAGTTAAATTAATACATCACGTTGAAAACAGTCTCAAATTAAATATATATGATGCACTTGAAATAATATAATCTTTCAAATCCAATCCAGATTTTTGCTTAAATGACCAAATAAATATCTCCGATAGTCCAATCTTAAATTTATTCCCATCTATAACAGAAAAACCAATTACTCACCGGCATTACTGGAAAAATCCTGACCCTTAAACCGTTTACCTATAAACATCCTACCCACCTTTGGTTCATTGCGAGAAGAAACCAGTACAAACTTTTCTGTTTGATATAACCATTTAAACCTTGGTGAGTTCCAACATGTATTTGATTTCTTATCTTAATTTAATTCATAATTCATAAATGTTTTATAATAATGATTCATATTACATCTAATTTAATAGGTATAATAATACCTACATCTAATTTAATTTAACATCTAATTTAATAGGTACAATAAAACAAATTTATAGAAGTGGCAAATAATTTATCAATCCCTGATGAAATTGATTTGTTATTTTATCTGATTATTTGAACAGTTGGTAAAATGTTTGACTTTTATACTTTCATGATAAATAAATAAGCATGATAGCTGGATTAATAATTAATAATAATTGTTAAAATTAAAAAAAGGTGATATGAGGCCAAATAATTTTACTTTAGTGTTTAATAATTCAAGGTGTCATAAAAATATTTTTTTTCGTTATCATCCTTGAATAAAGTCAAAACATTTCTTTTTTTATATTATATCTTTAGACTCTATTACTTTTAGAGGCATATAAAATGTGTAAATTGATATCATGTTTTTTTCGACCGGTTGCCATTTTATTTCCTCTACCGCAGAAAGTTTAGGAAATAAAATGGCTGTTGCGACATTTAAAGCGAGAATTTAAATGAGTTTTATTTAAACTACCTTGTCAAAATCTAGGTTAATCTTTGACATCTCGATTCACAACCTGAAACCTACTTGAAGGAACTACGATAGATCTGGGCCTGTTTCTACTGAAATATCCTGCTCTATCATTCTTCAGCCTCCATTTGAGCCTATCCTTGAAAATTTAAATTTTCTTTGGTACTGAATATATCTACGTTTGAATTCGAATTTCTTATATCACCTATGCGGAAAGCACCGAGTTGACAGCATGATAATCTAATAGACGAGTTTTCTACATAACTGGAACTGGAACCTGTCGGAAGGTCCTTAAAGATTGACAAGATGATGGCTCGCTTCGTTCCCACACTAGCAGGACAACGGTTTCTTCAGGACCAGAAGAAAATTATGAGGAGTGATTGATATTTTCATCGGGATAGGAGGATATAGAGTGGCAAAACTAAAAGAGAATCAAATTTGATCCTTACGCGGACGAATTAATTTAAAATTGATTGTGTTTCGGTTAATAAGTGAACGTAAAGTTAACACCGATTTTAATCAAACTTGGATATTTCTCGTGTTTAAGAAATCTTTTAAACGTATTATTTATCGGCATAGATTCGCTTTGAAGGATAAAAACTACTCTATAAAGGTAAATGGTGGACTTAATACGTTTTGTGACTTCTATGTACATAAAAATTCAGCCTGTGTATGTTTGTGATCGGAAAACTCGAAGGTAGGTTTATACGCATTAATTTTTTTCGAAACGCTTCCCCTTAAGAGGAGAAATGGTGAAACCTATTTTAAAATATCTGATGTGGACAACATATGACTTCCTCGTACGCCTATTAAACTATAAATCGGTGGCTCAAAAAGTGATCCTGAATTTGGTTACTAGTTTCCGAAGATTGCAGCATCTCAAAAACGACACTCGGCGTCACGACATCTATCTATTGACACACACACACAAATGGGGAGAAAAACTAGTATTTTACACTAAATTTTTACAATTAAAACAAGTAATAAAAATGTTTAATTAGATTGGAAACCAAATTGCGTTTGTAACCTTTATTACCGAAACATATGATTTATGCATTTAATTTAAATATAATTTTTGATGTAAGCTTATTATGATCTTCAAGTAAAGTTCCGTTTTCGGCTCACCAATTTCAACCAAAATATAGTAAATACATTCATATCGATATAAAAGCCCTATTTACCAAATTTGAGATGCTTTACATTATATTTTAACAAATTTTTAATGAAAGTCTAATATGACCTTCAAGTAAAGTACCGCGTCCGGTTTTTCAATTTAAACCAAAATCCAGTATGTTATTTAAATCAATATATAAGTTATAAATAGTAAATTTGAGATGTTTTGCATAGTATTTTAATATAATTTTTATGAAAATCAATTATGACCTTCGTACAAGGAAGTAAAAATAGGTAATTTTGTAATCGTTATCATGACAACTTCATGCATGTGGAAGCAAGTTCTCTACAAACAAATTTAACAAGAGTGAAATTATAGTGTGAAAGCGTACTTTGTTTATAAAATCGGAAATTAAGCGGGAAAAAGTGTAAAAAAGTGAAGCTTTATTGCCATTTTGACAATTTTTTATCATTTTGATCCTATTTCTAGAAAACGTTAACATTAAATTAATACGAATTCTAAACAATGCATAGCTTACCGATAAAAATTTTCATCCCTCTGGCCTTCGGATATTTATAGTCAAATATTTTTGTTGATAACCGGTTGTCTCGTTTAAAGTTATGATAGCCCATCATAAGAGTTCTAATGATTGAAGTGTAGAAATGCAAAAGAGCTAGAAAATGCTTTCAGAATTCAAGTTTCAACTTGAAAAATATTAAAGAAATATGACTTAATTAAAAAAAAAAAAAATTATGGTAACCTATAGTTGTATAAGTAATAAAATCACATTTATAATACTATTATCTTTATGATAAAAAATGATTTTTTTTATAAAAAAGTATCTTTTTTCTTCCATTCCTTCATTCCGCATAGCCGCGGCAAAGTAAGTCAGGGTATTGAATTGAATGAACGTGTTTCTAAGTTCTAAAGTAAGTTCTAATCTAAGTTCGCTATAATACTTTTTTTACTTTCCCATTCCTTTCATATAGCAAGAAGTATGGTGAATTATGCTATATGTAATTGATGTCTTAAAAAAATAAAATAAAAATCAAAGTTAAGATTAAATATATTTTTTTAAAAGTTGTTTGTAAATGCTATGTACAAACTACAGTTTGATGGCTAGAAATCATAAGAACAACAGTTCTGTCTTCTGTTACTCATATTATTTTTTTAAAGTGAAACATAACAAAACTTGAAATTTGGGAGGGTATTCAACACGCAATTCTTTTTAGGGGCAACGCCTTGTGGGTATAGCTAGTAATTTTATAATTCTAAAATATATAATTTTTTTCTAAAGATAAACAACCTTGCGATCTTCCAAACCCAAATCGCTATCTTTGAACAATAAAAAAGATTCCGTGATATCATGGCTCCTAAGACCCATCTGGTTCCATTTTTCTCCATTGTTTTCTTCCACTTTGATTAGGGTGGGTTTATGTTGGAGCTGCGATAAGCGTTAAGGCGAACAAAAGGCGAAGAGAACCTCTTTATTTTTAGTCGTATTTTATACTGGGTCGAAAGTCGGCGGTGAGGGGCGGGAATATGTTTTTTATCCGTTCCATAACCCCTAGAGCACGATTATAGAAGTTCTGGAGATGTTTATTTATATATATATATATATATATATATATATTTTTTTTTTTTTCCCCGCTACATTTGAGCACCTCCAGCGGCCCTCTTTGGGTTTAAATGAGCTGAAATTCGGTATACAGAGTTTTCTTCGAGGCTGAACGATACCATAAATGTATGGGTGAATTCCAGTCAAAATTTCTGTATGTTTACCAGAAATTTCGGCGTTTTTAAAGTTTTGCGCATCTCTATGGCTCCACCAAATTAATTTATAGGGTTAAAAATTTATATTTGAATTGAGTTGGTGATAGTGAAGTTAGTTGGTTCCCTGACCCCTCCCCTCCCCCTCCTCCGGATTTTCTGTATCGAAGTTCAGCGAAGAGATAGAACAATATAATAAAAGTATGGGTAAATTTCGGAATTTTAGGGAACTGCCTTTAGCAGCTCTCAATTAGTTTGAAAAAACCCTTCCCGTTTTTTTTAATATTTTGTATTTTAATGAAAATACGACCTTAGTGACAGAGTTCTGATGCTCACGAATTTTTTTCTATTGTCATATATCACATATATTTAAATATAGTCATACAAATGTAGATTTGGTCTATACAACGTTAATTTTATTCATTTATACGTTAAATAAAGTTATTATAAGGGAAGAACTTGTTTCAGAATAACCGTTAGTTTCATTTCGTTTCATGAACAGTATCCGAACAATGTTATAGGAAAAATGGATATTATATCCATCAAAACTTCTAGAAATCAAAAAAATACTAGCAGTCTTGTATAGGCTCTGAAGAAACACGTTTTCTTCGCTAATTTTCAAAGCAAATTTAATTTTTTATCAGATAATACTTAAATGTAATTTTGCCAATGACAGACCCAAGAGATTATCTCCGGGTTATCTTTTGCCTTTAAAATGTACTTTATATTCTTCAGAGCGAAATTTTGTCGATAAAGGAAAAAAAATATCTGTCAAATATTTTTCGCAGTTTTACAAACATGCAAAATTTCATCAACATCGGCAAGTGAAACACTTTAATTATCTTTGATTAAAACAGATTGTATTATTTCTTAATAAAACGTTTTATCCCACTTTCAAAAAAAATTTACACTTCCTTGTATATATTTGTAAGTACCGTAATGTGGGTTACTTGGATCCACCGAAAAAAAAGTTTTAAATACCACCTAGGTCTCTTATCATGAAAATATCTATATATTCTATAAACATAATTCTCAAATTCAATACTATGTAGCAGCACTAGATATACCCCAAGGGTCCTAATAGCCCCTAGGGTCCAAGAAACGCCCAAGTGGCCCCAATATTTAGGGCACTGTGACGCTGATCTAGACTGGCTCATGCTATTATTCGCTCTACAATGAGGACCTATTGTTAATTCAATGCCAGTCTTGATTATAGTTGCCTGGGCTACTGTCAGCGTTCCGAACCTTATTGTTAATGTCTCGTTGATTAATTCATTCCGGTTTAAGATCAATACATAGGAAATGCCTAGACTCAGGAAATAATAAAATGTTTCTAATTTTATATCCATAATAATAATTAAGCTAGTTGAACGACCGTATGAGTGAGATCTGTATGCATAATTTAAAAAAAAATATCTGATGTGGGCAACACATGACTTCCTTGTACGCCTATTAAACTATAAATCGGTGGCTCAAAAAGTGATCCTCAATTTGGTTACTAGTTTCCGAAGATCGCAGTATCTCAAAAACAACACTCGGCGTCGCGACATCCATCTATTGACACACACAAATAGGTAGGAAAACCAGTATTTTACACTCAATTTTAACACTTAAAACAAGTAATAAAAATATTTAATTGGATTGGAAACCAAATTGCGATTGTAACCTTTATTACCGAAACATATGATTTATGTATTTAATTTAAATATAATTTTTGATGTAAGCTTATTATGACCTTTAAGTAAAGCACCGTTTTCGGCTCACCAATTTTAACCAAAATATAGTAAATAAATTCGCATCAATATAAAAGACCTATTTACCAAATTTGAGATGTTTTACATTAGATTTTAATATAATTTTTGATGAAAATCTAATATGACCTTCAAGTAAAGTACTGCTTCCGGTTTTCCAATTTAGACCAAAATTTAGTATGTTATTTAGATCAATATATAAGTTATAAATCCCAAATTTGAGAAGTTTTGCAAAGCATTGTAATATGCGAGATACGAACGAGCGAACGTAGAGAGGCCACGACGAAACTAGTCAAAGTGGACCAGGGATGGTCAAAATGGATATTTCGGTTGAAATCTGAAAACCGAAAATTTTCGCGATTACAATACTTCCTTTACTTCGTACAAGGAAGTAAAAAATCTTGATTTGAACCTTTTATTGAAAAAAGTCTTTGATTGTTAACATGACGGCAGCAAATTTGGTAACGGTAGGTACTACTGCATCCACTAATACTTCTTCCGAGTCTTTCAAGTCCTTAGCCAGTTTTATAAAAGAAGTAGATCTCTTACTCTTTTTCATCGTTTTTGAATACTTTTGGATATCAGTTGACATCCGCATGATGGTATAGAAGGATCAATCTGATTGGTCAGCTGACATCCGCATGATGTTCTGGAAGGATCAATCTAATTAGGGATTGATGAATTATTTGCCACTTCTATAAATTTGTTTTATTGAAAACTAGTTTCGAATGTTATACATTCATCCTTAGTTCTAAAAACACACAAAAAATTCAAAAATAAGCTATTCAAAATATAGTTTGGTATTATATACATATTAAATTAGATGTAATATAAATCAGTATTATAAAATATTTATGAATTATGAATTTAATTAAGACAAGAAATCAAATACATTTAATCCAAATCCATTTAAACCTTGGTGATTGATGGATTTGGATTAAATTAATTTCTTGTCTTAATTAAATTCATAATTCATAGATTTATATTACATCTAATTTAATATGTATAATAATACCAAACTATATTTTGAATAGCTTATTTTTGAATTTTTTGTGTGTTTTTATAACTGAGGATGAATGTATAACATTCGAATCTAGTTTTCAATAAAACAAATTTATAGAAGTGGCAAATAATTTATCAATCCCTAATTACTTTTGGATATGTTAACCATTGCGATATCTTGGATCAACCAATGTTTAGTTTATTATGGAAATGTTGGTAACTCTCTTATATAAATAGTGTAAATCAGAATGTGGATTTATGCTACCCAGTTAAGAAGGAAAATTTGTTATCTAAATTGTTTTTTATTTACATAAATGCACTGTCCAGGACACTACTGACATTCAGTAAATGGGCTCAAATATAAGACTCTTTAAGAAAAGTACGTGATAAGAATGAGTAGATAGGTAGTTCATGCAAGTAGATCCCACATCCAGGTCTTTTTCAGTCTCCTGATATTCTCTGGCATTTACTCTTTGAATTTATTGGAATATACTTTAATCTAAATTAAAATTAAAATCTTAATATTTTGGAAAATTTGTAATTTATAAGGCCTATTGGCTGCATTAGATATGTGTGAGGCGTATTTACGCAAAGATTTAAGTAGTTTTATTTAATAATAGTAAATAAAGGAGTAAAAAAAAAATATTTATAGTCTCTTTTCTGTCATCTAACAATCAAGCCTACTGTCGAAGATATGTTTGAGGAAGGTAATGGTATTGAATGGTTGTGTTGTCCATTGTTATTTTTCTTACTACCTCCTCACAAAAAAAATAAATATGAAAAATAGCGAAATCCACTAGAACATGGCCGAGGCAAGGTCCTTCTATTGCTACAGGCAAGTGTCTTCCATATAAAGTGGTATACAGGTATCTAGTAAAAGAGTGATTATTATATATCATAATTAAAAAAATAAAAATTAAATAAAGATTAAAATAATAATTCTCAATTTCTAATAAACCGAATAAAACATTTCTGAAAAGTACTGAAGGGATGCCAAAAAAGCTGAGTTGTTGGGAGCAACTAGTATGGCTTGGTAATTTTTAAATATTAAACAACTGAGCCTAAGTTCGAGTAAGTAAATATTCCCAGGAGTCCCGATGAAGTGAGAATTTCTTAAGAAATGTTAAGAGATTATAACGTTGGCGAGGATCTCTTGATCTCACCACCGTTTGGGTGCTGCAATGAAAAGGATCTGAAAAAGAGTTTTTACCTATATTTAAGCAATTATTCTTTAATTCGCTATTTTTTAAAAATTTCTTTGACAAGATTCCCCGCGTTGAATGAAGTCGCCTTGTGAATTAAGTAATCTATCAAGGAGGCAGAAAGAAGATCGCTTTCTTTCTCCTGCTGACTTTAGTTCCACCGGTTTCTTTGGCGTCTAAAATGCTCCTTTTTTACCTTTTTCTTCCTCCAGGCACCGAATAGGCTTAGACTACTGGTTCTGTAGGGAAAGTATGACCGATTTTTCATAGAAAGTAATCCGATATTCTACACTATATATATATATATATATATATATATATATATATATATATATATATATATATATATATATAAACATTTTAGGATTTGATAGTTAGATAGGATTTTGTTGAAAACTTGAGTAGGGCATTCGATCTCTTGAATATTGTAGTCTGCTTGTGATATACTCTGTATAAATAGTCTATGGTGTAGGCATATCACTATAAATAAATATGTTTTTTATAATTGTTATCCAAAATAATTTGATGCTAACAATCTTCCTAGTTTGGAGTCGACTAAGAGGTAGTTCTTAAGCAGACGAACTGAGCTTGTTCGATTCCACTAATGAGAGTTCTAAATATATATATATATATATATATATATATATATATATATATATATATATATATAATCATAATATATAATAAAATTCTCATGATATCACTACAATTTTATTTATTAACTTATTCTAGCCCAAAATTATTTGATGCTAACAATCTTCCTAGTTTGGAGTCGACTAAAGGGTAGTTCTTAAGCAGACGAACTGAGCTTGTTCGATGGATTTAGCGTAATAATATATATATATATATATATATATATATATATATATATATATATATATATATATATATATATATATATATATATATATATTACATTGTTTCGTTACGTTGAATAAGTTAATAAATAAAATTGTGGTGATATCATGAGAATTTTACACTTTTAACACTTGAAATTATTGTTTCTGTGATGTATTTTTTAGTTGTTTTTATTTTAGGCTATGCGTTGAGCCCTCAGTGTAAAAAGTTAGGTAACGATTTTTCGTTCCCAAACATGGATACAATCTTTTGACTTTCAATTATTCTAATTCATTTTCAAGTCCGTATTGTACATTTTATCAGAATCGGACTAAAGACAACATTTTATGGTTTCGATTTTGTTTTCAAATGTAATCCAATAAACTGACGAAAAGCGTTTTGAATTTTACAGTTCTCCGCCTTGAGATTCCTGAATTATGCTTGAATTTTTTAAGACTATATTGCTAGACAATATGTTTTTTATTCTTCCTTTATCACAGTAACCCTGTTGCCTAAGAGTGCCATTTGCTGAATTTTTATCAATGGCCTATTATCTAAGAGCATATCGCCGCCCAGGAAGAACGATGACACAACTACAAAAAATGAAATATCCATCATAGCGATACAGTTAGTTTTCACCGTAAAGTTTACGATTTTATTCAGATTTACGTCAATCCCTCTATCTCTCTTCCTTATTCACCATAATTTCTTAAATACGTCATTGTTCTTCCAGAATTAGAATTAAAAATCTGGTGCGGTGCGCGCATCACACTACTCTCACTTAGCATCCTATAATAATAATCCGATTCACATAAACACTACTTGAAATATTTTCAGCAGCATATACGTCTTTTTTCAAAAAATTTTACAATAAAATATTTTTTTAAACATTGCAGCACGATAAATGAAAATAAATGTTAAAAGTTTTCATTAAAGTAGAAATTATCATCTAAATAAATTCTGTTTTTATATTATTACAGAGTGTATTTTTCACTATAGGATGGGAGGCGTGCTGGGAGTTGTTCGGTCGCATCCGTCTGCTTTTGGACACTAGGGCCTAGTTTTATAGCACTTATAAGATATGCTGTATCTTTGCTAATATTGTCCCGATTTCGTTGATTTTATCAGTTTTTTTTTTAATAGGATTTAATTACCTTCCATATGATATCTTACGTAATTTAAATAAAATGCATACTTAATAAGTTTTGTGCAAATAAAATTTTCTTTTCGTTATAACTTTTTTTCTCTCCGTTATTTCGGTGATGTACTACATACATATAAAGTTAAAGGTCTTTAACGAAAAGAATTTTTACAGATTTTATCAAATTCGTTGAAGGCATTTTGGGGAAAATTGCAAAATCGATGGTATAATGTGGGACTTCCGGTGAGTAGATTTTAGGGAAAACGTTTCTGCAATGTCCAAAGCACATGCCTACCTTAAAGACGTAATTTCGGTTTCGTACAACTTATCATTTTGAGACTATTCACACACACACACACACGCACACGCGCGCGGGCGCGCCAGTTTGTGATACTTGGTTATTTAGATTCAGGAAACCTTAAAATGTGTATTTTCGTTGGAAGCACGGATTGGTTTTTTTTTCACGATCGTAATACGTTCCCTTACTATATATTTCATATATATGTAAGGAAATTAAAAATATCATTTTCATACTCATACTCAAGGGAATAAAGCATTTCAATTGCCTTCAATCACCTAACAATATTTTTTATTATATTTAGTTGTTAGATAATAATGGAACTGTCGAATAAAGATTATACCAAGATTTCAACGTAAAATACTCTTGAGTGTATTTCGTTGTTCGTGCAAAATGTGGATATCACTTATCAAGAACAAAGACACAATAACAAATACGACAATGTTGATTTGATTTCAGCAAGATTAAACCCCCCATTTTCCCAATGACGTAACTACACTCTGTTGGCTAAGCTAAATCTACAGCTGTCTTTTTTTCCCACATGCGCTACCAATAATGGCCCACTAATTCCATTTTGATCCATTTATGAAATCGCGTCATTGTTCTACCGGCTCCAAGGGTGGAACAAGACAAGTAAGAGCTCTAGGTGGTAAACATGTTTGCCCCCACTCCCCTTGCCCCAAAGCAAAAGTTCAAGAAAACATACATTTTAAATAATTTCTACATCATTTTCTATCTTTTTTTTTTTTTTGCTAATTCACTATAAATTTGGTTTAAATTTCTCTGCTCTATATACATAATAGCGATATTATTCTTTCTTCACCAATTGCACTCTTAAATAAAGTTCTACACACTTTAAAACAAACCAAAAAATCGATAATATTTCAACATTCGGAAATTTCTTTGGTTGCTCGATAGATGTCCGGTGGTTTGATGGTGTCCTCGTTTTCTTTTAGAGATACAAAAAAATTCATCTTCAAATTTCGGCATAGGTTCACATAAAAAATCCAAAGTTAGCATTGAGGTTATATATCTAGATCATGTTATTTTGAATTCTGACATCATTTTTTTTTTTATTAAATGGCTATAATTAATTTTTAAAACGAATAAACGTCACTATTAAATGTATACTGAATTAAACAGTTAAAGAGGGCAACATATAGGCAATAAATTAGGCCATTTATGGAAGTTTTTAGAACCTTTTCGTTCATTTTCAAGATCTTTAAGTTAAGCTTGTTTAATATCTCGGGCCCCTTTGATATTCTGGAGACCGCTTGCTCCGCTTACCGCTTAATCCGCCCCTGGCCGAGTATTGTATGAACATAAAATTATTGTAAAATTTAGAAATCGACATAAATATTAGTTGTAAGTCGATTTGCGAATCGATTTAACCTAGTTCCATATCGAAGGATATCCTCGCTATTAACAACACGACAACAGCGACTTCTCCTCTCGCCGGTCCAGTTCCGGACAGTTTCTCTTTAATCGATCTAACATTTTTGTTGAAACATATCGACTTGTATGAACTTGCTAGAAAGTTCGTGTAATTTTACCAGTGCTCTCTTGATCTAGCTCTGAGCTACCTGCGACCTGGCGGGCGGTGCCTTACTTAGCTGAATATATTTGTGATTCCACTGCCTTCACAATCGCTCATCATCTAATTAATTGTTCGATCTAGACAAAACAGCCATAGTCATCACTGTTAACGGCTCTTCCGACATTGACTAATGGATGTCCAACCCGATTTCCCTTATTCCATTGGCTCTTTTCACATCCTGTTAGATTGTTTGTTGGTGTTCCTAAGCTTTCTAAGATTGTTATAATTGCCAGTACCTATCGATAATATTGGCCCTGTTAGTATTCAGGCTCTGTTCCGGAAGGCTTGGTATGCACAGAATTCGCGGATCCGTCATAGGTTCAGGGTGAAAGTGCGGAACCTGAAGAGAATGGCTAATGGTTACTTGAACAGGAAGTGTTCTTGTAGTCCATGGATTCGTGACATAACGAAGATCGACAAATAAAAAAATAAATAATAAAGCGCGATCAGCAGAGCGCCGTCACTAAGGTCGTTTTTTCGCTAAAATACAAAATTGATAATATCATCAATTGACATCCACATGATGGTATAGAAGGATCAATCTAAGTAGGGATTGATAAATTATTTGCCACTTCTATAATTTATCAATCCCTACCAAACTGCTTATTTTTGAATATTTGTGTGTTTTTAGGACTGAAGATGAATGTATAATATTCGAAACTAGTTTTCGATAAAAACAAAATTTTAGAAGTGGCAAATAATTTATCAGTTCCTAATTTGATAAAATCATACCAAATTTTATTTTATCCAAATAGGCCGCTCGAAGAGCCCAAATATCCAGGGAAAAATATTTATACATACATCAGACATTCTCGAAATCCCCAAAACGGATTTCGCATTCCACCCTCACCCCGCTCCGATGAACTTCGATACAGTGCCAAACTCTATTATTATCGGGAAAAATACGACTGAAAAGTGATATGGTTTCCATGGGAACATTCGCAGAATACATTTAAAAATATATGATGTGGGTACCGCATGATTTCCTTGAACGTTTATTCAACTATAAATCGGTGGCTCAAAAAGTGATCCTGACTTTGGCTACTAGTTTTCGAAGATAACAATACCTCAAAAACGACATTCAGCGTCGGGACTTCTATTAGCGTCGACTTCTTGTGAAGATGTCCTTAGTCATAATTCTGGATTTCTTAGAAATACAATTTTATTTTTATTAACAATTATTTGACGTTTTTATTTCTAAAATTGACAGAGAACCATTTAAAAAATCAGATGTGACCAGCACATGGCCTTCCGCCAATTCAATATTAAAAATCAGTTTGGAATGTCAAATAAAGTACCACTTCCGGCTACTGAATATTATTCCCAATGACATAAAAGTCTCTAATACTAAATTTGAAAAGAATTCGATTAAATAGATTTTTTACATATTTTGAAATTTGTGTTTGCGAATAATCCTGACGTGATGGAAGAAAATGAAGGCCATTTTCGGATTCAGCACTAACAAATACAAAAGAAATAGTTATCAAAAACCAAAAAACGCAGGCTATTGTTATTGTTGTAAATTGTTACTATAATAATTTAAATTGTAAAGGCTATAAATTTTGTTGTAAAAAAAAAAATCTTAATTTTCTTGAATAGTAGTTAATAACCATTCTCTAATTCAGGCATTATCAGAAACGGAAAACGCAAAAATATGTTGATCCTAGAGATAGTACACCTCATTTCAACAACCACCAGCTGGAAATTCTCGATTAATTGTTTATCGATATATAAGACAATAAGATACTATTTATTTGAACGGTACATTGAGATTTATCGTTATAGTCAGAAAGGTGGGACCGAGTTAATAAAGAATTCAAATTATATAATAACTTTTGGGAATCCCATTTATTTTTATTTATATTATAATTGTCCGAGGTAAACCAATTCCAACCATAACCGCGCTAGTAGGGACGTATGCAGAATTTTATTGGGGTAATATAAATTTTTTTTCGGGAGAGGGGTTCAATAAGAGGCAGGCAAATAATTACCCAAATATCTATAATCGTCAAATTGGGTGTATGTTTTAAGGTTAAGCATAAAAATTGGATAACAAATTATTGTTGAAAATTACTAAAAATATGAACCTTATTTTGGTGGGTATGAAAATCATATTTTTTCGTGCATTTCGAGGGGGGAGGGGAGAGAGATATATCCTCTCTATCCCTCCCTCCTTCTGGGTACGCCGCTGTGCGTTAGGCCTTAAAATAGGACTTTTTTTCTCCATAATTATATTTCTTTTGAACATGGCGAAACGAAATCCTTATTCGTTGTGACTATGGAAGGCTGGCAACTTTTGTATATTCATTAGTTCGCCCAAGTTTCTGTGTATAATCATGCAGTGGGCTAACTACGGATGACTGCGCCTCTGTGTAAGCGTTTTTCCTGTGCGTCCCTCCCTCTTCCCCTCTCCAGAAAATATAAACAACTTTATCCTTATCCTTTACTATACTCCATTACCTCACAATAGTTTTCAAAATTCTTTTTAAACATTCTGAACAGATCATTATTATTCAGAAAAATCGTTTTAAAAAAGTATTTTTAAATTATAAAAATATTAAACATTTATTAAAAAGAAAATGTATGTATTATCTTTATCAGTGGCGTTCGCAAATATATTTATTAAAGTAGAGATGTTAAAAAACCTATCAATATATATATTTTTATATATATCTATATATAAATCTATATATAATATATATATATATATATATATATATATATATATATATATATATATATATATATATATATATATATATATATTTTCGCCCAATATATTTTTTTTCTCAATATATCGATATTAAAATTTGAGTATCGAAAGCCGATATTTAGAAAAAAAGGAGAAAAAAATGTAAAATAAAAAATTCTATATGGATAGCGGGTTCAACAAACAAAGAACCATAAAAACTAGTGGCATGGTGTGTTCGGGTATCTATCTACAGTGAGATGCAAGCAAAAGCAGAATATCAATGTTAATATTGTTAATAAAATAGATATCTTGATAATATCGGTATAAAAATATATATATATTTAAAATATCGTTATTAATTATGTATATATAAAAAAAAAGTGCAAACGAATGGGGAAAAGATAAGAATAAATCGGTATATTAATAAATATCGATATATTTAAATGCTGGAAATGAACTAAATAAAAACAATATTTTAAGTATATTGGCGCAGAAATATCGATATTTCTAAACATTGTTAATTCCTTTATCAAATAAAAAATACAAATAAAACCTAAACGATTCGGAAGGAAGAGACAACCTGCTTCCTATTATTTTAATTCTGCTGTAACTGAACGTTACAAAAACAATATCATAATGATATCGGTAGAACAATATCGTTATTATAACAATATTATCTTAAGAGAAATATTGCTGTTTCAAAATATCTTTAATTCTTTTATCAAATTAAAAAAAAAAACCTAATCGAATCGGAAGGATGATGGAAAATAATCTTTTTCTTAATATTTAACGTCTGCTGAAAATGAACTTAATAAAAACATCATCTTAATGCTATTGGTAGTGAAATATCGGTATCATAAAAAAAAAATTCTAAATTATATCGGCACAGAAATATCGATATTATAAAAACAATATCTTAATTATATCGGCACAGAAATATCGATATTATAAAAACAATATCTTAATTATATCGGCACAGAAATAGCGATATTATAAAAACAATATCTTAATTATATCGGCACAGAAATATCGATATTATAAAAACAATATCTTAATTATATCGGCACAGAAATATCGATATTATAAAAACAATATCTTAATTATATCGGCACAAAAATATCGATATTATAAAAACAATATCTTTATTATATCGGCACAGAAATATCGATATTATAAAAACAATATCTTTATTATATCGGCACAGAAATATCGATATGTTTGCGAGTCTCTTTAAAAGATCCTTTATAAGATTAAAAATTTCGAGGCCCGATATATCGAAATATCGATCTTAATTATATCGGCACAAAAATATTGATATTATAAAAACAATATCTTTATTATATCGGCACAGAAATATCGATATTATAAAAACAATATCTTTATTATATCGGCACAGAAATATCGATATGTTTGCGAGTCTCTTTAAAAGATCCTTTATAAGATTAAAAATTTCGAGGCCCGATATATCGAAATATCGATATATTTTTTCGCTCTATCGAACTACCATTTCGATATATTAAAAACTATCGATAAGATCTATATCGATAATTTTATCGATATTCACACCCCTAGATCAGAGGGTTAAATCCCCTCCCGAAATGTATGATTTTCATACCAATATAAGATTTGTATTTTGAGTAATAGTTAAGCAATAAAATAACTAATAGGCAACGAAGAACAAATCATTTGACAAATCGAAATAGCAATGCATTAAAACTGTAATAAATGATCTTTATAGATAATATTATATTTTAATAAAAATGCATTCCAGTATATCCATTTAAGCCGCCAAAGGCTTTGCGATGCGCTGTATCGATAGCTTTGGCGTTATTTATGCTACTGTAATCATATTTACTTATGGTATAAAAAAAATTATGAATTATGAGGAGATCATGAAAACATTGCCAAAATTGTAAGCTACGGAAGTATTAACAATTAATTATTATTTAAAATTATCGAGAACTATGTTACAAGGAAGCTCGTCGAAGTAACTTGCTGTAGCTTGGAATTGAGAAATACTAAAACGAATTATATTTCTACTGGGCAGAATTATGCAGAAGGCTACCAACCCTCAAAAAAATTTATTTGAGATAAAAGAAAATAAAAAAGTTTTCACATGAAATTAAATTCAGCTTTAAGAAGAAAAAATGTATTTACATATTCGATTGATTATACTTACTTGCTTATAGAAATAACATTAATAAGGCAAACAGAAAACTAGCAAATGTGCTGGATGCGCTCTGCTAAAACTAAATAATTTCAAAATGACCTGTATCTTGGTTCAGTTTGACTTGCATTAGTTAAAGTAAACCTTGGTTAGTTTCTGCAAATCGTAGAATGGCACGTTTTGACTCGAATGTAGTACAATTTTTGTCAGTTAGTGGGTCATTTTATGTTTTAATGGCAATTTGTCTAATTCGCTGACAATCTATTATCCTGTAATATAATTTAGCTAAAAATTTAATAAAAATATCTGATGTGGACAACACATGACTTCCTTGTACGCCTATTAAACTATAAATCGGTGGCTCAAAAAGTGATCCTCAATTTGGTTACTAGTTTCCGAAGATTGCAGTATCTCATAAAAAACGACACTCGGCGTCACGACATCCATCAATTGACACACGCACACAAACGGGGAGAAAAACCAGTATTTTACACTCAATTTTAACACTTAAAACAATTAATAAAAATGTATAATTGGATTGGAAACCAAATTGCGTTTGTAACCTTTATTACCGAAACATATGATTTATGTATTTAATTTAAATATAATTTTTGATGTAAGCTTATTATGACCTTCAAGTAAAGTACCGTTTTCGGCTCACCAATTTTAACCAAAATATAGTAAATACATTCACATCGATATAAATGTCCTATTTACCAAATTTGAGATGTTTTACATTATATTTTAATATAATTTTTGATGAAAGTCTAATATGACCTTCAAGTAAAGTACCGTTTCTGGTTTTCCAGTTTAGACCAAAATCTAGTATGTTATTTAAATCAATGTATGAGTTATAAATACTAAATTTGAGAAGTTTTACATAGTATTTTAATGTAATTTTTGATGGAAATCAATTATGACCTTCAAGTAAAGTACCACTTCCGGTGATCAAGCAGTGACCAAAAAGAGAGGTTCACAATTAGATTTTACAAAAATCATAAATACAAAATTTCAACTTTCTGCAGCTAACGGATTTTTAGTACGAACGTACGTACGTACAGACGCCACGACGAAACTAGTCAAAATGGATTCAGGGATGGTCAAAATGGATATTTCCGTTGAAATCTGAAAACCGAAAATTTTCGCGATTACAATACTTCCTTTACTTCGTACAAGGAAGTAAAAAACAGCACCTACCCAATCATACTTGAATATCTTAAGTAATACATACAACAGAGGTGGCCAAACCGTGGCGCATGCGCCAAATTTGGTGCATTAGATGGTTACAAGTGACGCATTGCATCTTTGCCTATACTTGCGCCTATACTTATTTTTATATCGTTGGTTTTGACCATTGAGTCGAATCTATACACATCGCATGCCATGTCTATTCTTATCCTTATATTAAAAAGGTTATTAAATATATGCAAGGACTCCTTGCAAGCGGAGAGTACAGACTAATCCATATTCCAAGCTGATCGCACTCTCATATCAACTATTGTAGTTCAGATTCATCTTCACCTAAAGAAACTCTCTGGCAGTTGTAGCAGCACCATTACGAAGCGATCAAGAGATAATTTTTGACTATTGCAGATTGGTGCTTTAAGAAACCAGATTAAATTAATTAACTTAAGTGCCTAATTAAGTTATTCCTTTCCCTCCCCTCCCCCTTCCCCCCTCCCCCCCCCCCTCGAGCGAAGCAGATCCTATCCTTATCTCTATTTTATAACTCCTAACCACGGAGGTAAGAATACATAAATAATTCTCGAGTTATCTGGAGCGCCTGAACTCGCCTGTGAAAAAATTTGCTCGTGGTATGCAAAAAGTTGGTCAGTATTTACATGTTATTTATACTTATCTTAAACTTGAATTTATTAAACCTTAATCTAGAATACAATTCATATTTAAAATAATAACAGTGTAGTCTCAACTGAAATAATACGAACAAAGTAATTTAAACTTTCTTGACAGGATAAAAAAAAATTAGACTCCTATCTTTTACATGAATCTACTCTCATTAATGTAACTTTAATACACTTATTATTATGCAACTTAATAATTTTGTTTCATCATGTTGTGATTTGTCAGTCTCAGGCTATGTCCACACCGTTCTACTTTCGATTCGAAGTGACGAATGGGGAAGGAAATGTGTAGCATGGGATGTTGAATCGAAAGTCGAACAGTGTGGACATAGCTTTAGAAATTTATTTTGAGTTAACCGGAGTTTGGAATAGTTTGCAAGGCAGGTTAAACTCCAGTGAGAACTGGAATATTTCAGAAATGGAAGTACTCAAACTTTGTACAATAACAATGCATATAAAAGAAAATGGCTGTGAGTGTGAAATCCTGTGTGATTTTTTTTTTGAATAATAGGGAGCAGCTAGATTCTAAAGATGGGCGCCAAAAAAAAAAAAAAAAAATAAAAAAGGAAATATCAAAGAGATGATAAAATATTTCGTTTTTATCAAGTTTACTTAAAGAAAATCTATAGTTTAATACATGATGAAAGATGCTCAAATTAACAATAAAAATATCTAATGTGGACACCCCATGACTTCCTTGTACGCCTATTAAGCTATAAATCGGTGGCTCCAAAAGTTATTCAGAATTTGGTTACTAGTTTTCAAAGATAGCAGTATCTCAAAAACGACATTCGGCATCGCGGCGTCCTTCTATTGGCACATACACAAACAACCTCTTGTTTCTGGAGGCCTCGTTCCGTTATTATATGTCGTTTTCTTTCAGTTGGTAACAAGTTCCCAAGAGATTTCTTCGTGGTCCGTGACAACATTAAAACTGTCTATGTCACTAGATAAAGCATTGGAAATGGATTGCTTCGACATTTTAAGCGGAAGAACCTGCTTAACTTATATTTTATTCTCCTGCGGCAGACTTGTTGATCTCACAAATGGGGAGGAAAAAGAGTATATTACACTCAATTTTAACACTTAAAACAAGTAATAAATCTTTTTAATTAGAGTGGAAAAAAAATCGCGTTTGTAACCTTTATATCACCGAATCATATGATCTCTATATTAAATGTTAATATAACTTTTGATGTATGTTTATTATGACCTCCAAGTAAAGTACCCCTTTCGGCTCACCAATTTAAACAGAAATCTAGTATATTATTTATATTAATATAAAAGTCTTATTTACCAAATTTGAGAAGTTTTACATTATATTTTAATATGATTTTTGATTAAAATATATTTTAGCCTTTAAGTAAAGTACCACTTCCGGTGATCAAGTAGTAACTAAAAAGAGAGGTTCACAACTAGATGTTACAATAATCCCAAATGCAAAATTTTAACATTTTACGGCCAACCGTTTTTGAGTTATGCGAGATACGTACGAACGTACGCACATACGTCACTACGAAACTAGTGAAAATGTATTCAGGGATGGTCAAAATGGATATTTCCTTTAAAATCTGAAAACCGAAAATTTTCGCGATTATAATATTTCCATTTGTAATGCGGCGGTAAAGGGAATCTTCCTTTACTTCGTACAAGGAAGTTTAAATGAATGCGGCGGTAAAGGGGATCTTCCTTTACTTCGTACAAGGAAGTGTAAAGGAATGCGGCTGTAAAGGAATCTTTTTAATTTTGGAAGTAGTTTTTATCGCACCGTACTAGCTCCTTTGTTTATTTTAGGACATTCTAAAAGCGAATAAACTGAAGAAACTACGCTAATGGCGCAGCACGGTCGCTTCCCTCTCACCAACACTTTTCTGCTTCACCCCTCCTCTAACACAGCTAATTCCAAACTATTCCAAACTACATGAGGGTTACTTTTGTATGGATTCGGGCTAATCATTTTGTTACATTTTAGTAGTGAGACCAAACAATCAACCTTATATTATACTCTTTAATCTGTGGAATATACTTGGAAAAAAATGTTTCTAAAATTTTCCTGAAATTTTGAGATTTTGAGTTAGTCTAATATTTTACTCTGTTAAACTCTTCAATCTGTGGTTTTAATATTGGTCATATAGCACAGAAAGACTAGGTTTGTAAATGGTAATGTGGCCCACTTTTCCCCTTTTCGCACCAAGGGAAAAAAAAAATCCAGTTTTTCAACGCCACTGCAATTGGCAATAAACTCCATCGCAGTATGCCAAAATCCCATCACTCCAACTGATTGTCAGTATGGAAAACTGTTGGAATGGAACAATGAAAAACTGTGGTTTTTCACAGAGTTTTTAAGGTTTAGAATAGTAATAATAACTAGTAACGATAAGAATGTAGAACAAATTGTTGGCAAGTAGATATAGTATAGTTAAAATTTACGATATTGATTGTATAAAATTTGTTAAAAAAATATCGATATGAATAACTTAAAGTTTTATTTTTTTTTACTAATAACTATGTTAAAAATATAAATATTAATTAAAAGAAAATAATAGTTTTTAGTGGATTTATAATTTGCTTAAAATTTTATTTTTTGAATAATGATTAATTTATTTAAAATCTTGCAAGATGTACAGACACCATTTACATCTTATTAATTCTCAAGAGTTATATTAATCTGTAAATTGAAATATTTGTTGATTGTAATTATTATAAAATACATGTTTATGTGAGAATGAATCACTAGTTATCAATAAAAACTGGAATGATGGAGTGGATGATCCAGTTATGTCAGTAACTTTATGACTGGGATTTTGATAAATAAAACGAACACAAAATGCAAACTTATAAAAACATTTATTAATTTACAGATCAAATACTTGTGCAATAATGTCTACTAAATAATAATAATAATATAAAATCGAACAATGTCTTCAATAAATAGTAAGATATAACTACAATATAATCTACTACCACATGATCAGTTTCACAGCCCACAAATCAGTTATAAATATTTAATATACTTATAAACTATACAATTACTAATTATAAAACATCTATTTGCTAAAATTACTTTGTAATATTGAAAAGCGGTGAAGAAAAGGAATAAATTATATTATATGAATAACTTATAATAGATTTAATGTGGTGCAAAGATATCGTCTTTGGCTCATAAATAATTAATCAATGTGTCAAAAACCATAACCACTTTTATCATTCAGAATTAAATCCATTTATGACATTTAATTTGTCTCTTTTTCAAATAGAATATTTCACCATTTGTTTCAGAATCATGTTAAACTATAGTAGCTTTTAAAATACCACTTTGTTTATAGTCACTTTAAAAATAACTGTGTATAGTCATCCATGTTGACAAGCAGTATGGTTTTAAGGTTACTCTAATTTATTTGTTTTTTTATGTACAAATAATCTCTAATTTTTAAGAGAGATGATTTTAAATTCATAATTTGGTAAAATACTAATTAATAACTACAAAGACTAGTCATTTTTAGTTTAATGGCACTCAAAGCCATAACTAAGAGTAGATTTAAACAAGGAGGTTATTTACATTAACAAAATTTTCAATTTTGCGAAACCTGCAGACTGTAGATAACCGGAATGTTTTTGTGTTTTACATAAATCATTTTATGAAGAAAAACATGATTTTTCTGTTGTTTTTTTTCTATTAAATTAAAAACTAAAAATCTGTGATTCTCTACAATATCTGATTGCATCACAAAATATGTCAATTTTACAGAGTAATATTAACAAAATATGATTTATTACTATAAAAAAGTGATTATTAGAAATTAGAACAGAACTTAAATTTTTAACGATGTGCAAAGGCCAATGCTCTTACAAAATAATACTTATCCGTTTCCAAATTGACCATAAATAACCTCCATGGTTTAAAATTTATTTTCTTCATTAATTTCGAGTCAATCAGTGTCTCATAACCTCTTTTCAACACCTTAAATTATTTACTACACTGATAATGCATTACAATATTTCAGGTTTTGATGAAGAGGAAATTATAAAATGGTTCATTCATTGGATGAAAATGTATGCAAGCCCATGAATATATTTTGATGAAAAAATAAAATTAGATTAATTTCTGAAAAATTGACATTTGACGTGATACGACCAGATATTCAATTAAAGGAACAAATATCTCTAATTTCTTATTTACAATAAATGGTGAAGAATAAGTTACCAGAACCATCGCAGTATCAGTATGCAAAAATATGATAAAAGATAGCTATCGCAAAGACTAGAGAAAGAGACCAACTTGCTTTTCCACAACTGTTTTCATAAAAGCTACCATCACCTCTTTCTTTTCTGCATGACGAATATGTCCTGGTCGAATTAATAAAGGAGACATTTGGAAAGTTGTATATTCCGCTTGGCTGTAAAATAAAAATAAAAAATCAGTATATTTAATAAGAAGAAGAATTGCAATATTATGTGATGACAATTTTTTTTTTTTTTTTTTTTTTTTTTTTTTTTAAGAAATTTTAGTATTAGTTCAATTTTATATTAATAGTGTTTATTTTATTACAAATATTATACTCAAGATGGTTATTTGGATATACATAAAATAAATATACCGGTATTTCGTTTTTAGTTAATTAATTCTTTTTTGTTGGTTTCTTTTCATTTTCATATTTTTATTTGATCTTATTTACAACCCAGATCATGCTGGGTAAATAATGTTTTAATATTTAATTTTATTATAAAAATAAAATTTTTAAATTTTTAAATTTAAAGTTTGAAATACTTTAATTTAAAATTTTTTCTTTGAATGATTGTGTTCTGCTGAATAAGTTGAACCGGCTTTCTTAAGAATTTTCCCAATCTACTTCTATAAAACTTACATCACAAAAAACAGAACTGAGAGATCGAGGTTTAATATTATTCTATCCTGCTATTAGAAATAATAATTAGATTTTTTTACTGAAACTCAAATTACCTTCCTTTTCCTCCACCAGAAATCAGGGAAAAAATATGACTCATTGTTTTCATTGAACACTCAAATAATCCTAAACTTATCTAATTTATTACTTTATGTGATACAAATAATATTGAATCAGGAGAATCTTTTAACAACTGATTCATCTAATTAAAATATTCTGGAAAAGAAAAAGGAGGCTCGGAAACTGACCTTGATGCTAAATTATGCATATATAATGCTAAATTAGGAATACGCAATGCTAATTTATGCATATCTAATGATAAATTAGGAATATATAATGAGAAACTTGTAAGACGTAGAAAGTTAATATGAGGAAAAACACCAAGAATTGTTTTTAGAAAATTTCATACAAATTAAGGCTCATTCTGTGGTATTATAATTGATAAAAATCATATTTGGTTTTATAAAAATACAATTTAATCATAATTATCTTATATTGACTTTTACTTCTCTCTATATTATGTTAAGTGCAAAATTAATGAAAGAATTCTGTCAAATTATTTTTATATTAAATCCTACTCATATATATGTTTAGATCTCTAAGATCATTGTCTGTGCTGGTATTATATCTTGCCTTTTGAGTGTTCAGCGGTTTTATTCAGCATAAATCTATTTTTTTATATAAATATAATAAATATATTTATTTAGGGATTGATCCTTTTATACCGTCATGAGTATGTTAATTAAATATATTTATAGAGTCTTACTCATACCTAATGCAGTGTGTCTACTTAATTTGGCCAGTTAAATTATTTTATTTTATCCTCTTGTACTCAAAAGATCATTAAATTGAAATAAGTTTAATACCTATTTGATTAAAAATAATAATAATAATAATAATAATAATAATAATGTAAACAAAATAAAAGTTGACATACCATTGCAGGTGTACTATCCTGAAGTCGACAGAAAGTCCTAAATTTTCCTTGATTAAAGATCTCTTCCACTCTCTGGGTAAAAAGTGTTTCGCCCCAAGGCAAATCCTTTAAATGGCTCATAAAACTTCTATTCTGAAATTCTTCTGGTTTCTCGATGACCAGTTCTGAGAATATATTTTCTTCATCATTCTCAAGGTTGATGTATGGTTTTTTAACATCAATATTGAAACCTTGTTTTTCGGAAAATCTAAAGAATAGGCTCTGCGTGGGAGGTTTGGGATGCTTAGCAGGCCTGAAATAAAATAAAATATATTTTTTAGAAAGACCATATTTCCACTATAATATATTATTGAAATTAATAAATAAAATTTCTATTACTATAAATTTGAAATTAGTTATACAGTGGAAACTATACGAGTGATAAGAAACAGATTTTTCTACTTGAACACCTTGAATAATATTTAGTTGGCTTGTTCAATGATAATCATATCACAATCAAAATTTAATGCATCAACCAATTTAATTTTTTTTTTAAATCAAAATACAGTATTTTTAAAAAAAATCAAAATACAGTACAGTAGAACGTCGATTATCCCAACTAATGTTGTCAGTGGTGGTTCGGATAATCAAAAGTTCGGATAATCGAAATTCACGTACTCGCACACTATAAAGGAAGATCTAAAACAACAACTTTGTAAAAAAAATGTGTTTGTTTATTTATATAAATATAGTATGTATGTGCATAGTGAAAAAAACCGTGTCATAAAGTACATATAAACTGTTTAACTTAGTCACATATACATAATGAAATGAACAAAAATATGAATTTACGTGTATGCAAAAAAAATAATCAATGTGTATCTAATCAAAGCTTTATCAAAATTAATGCTGTGGCATAGAAAATTTCATGATCAAATTAATTAAAATTACATACATAAAAAAAAAAAAAAACGTTCCGATAATCGAACGTTCGGATAACTGACGTTCGGATAATCGATGCTCCACTGTATTTTTTTTTTTAACATCACTTGGAAAGTAATTGAAGAAAAATATAATTAAATCTTTTTTTGATAAGTGTGAGCATCTAAAGTTTCAACAAATTATTATAAATAAAGTTAACAGATTTATAGTTAGACTTCTAGGTTCTAAGTGGAAAAACTGTTTTAATTTTTATAAGACCTCTGGTTTAAAGGTTTTACCTAGTCATAATATCGTCTATCGTATATATATATATATATATATATATATATATATATATATATATATATATATGTATAGGTCGAATACAAATGATGTAGGTGCCCACCTACTGTATATATATATATATATATATATATATATATATATATATATATATATATATATATATACAGTAGGTGGGCACCTACATCATTTGTATTCGACCTATACATGGCTTCATGCAAGCTTTAATATTACAATTGAAAAACAAAACAAATTATTTGTCCTAATGGTCTCCGGTTCCGATTCTATATACTTTTCAAAATACTATATACAATATAGTATTAATGTATGTATTATTATTATTATTATTATATTGAGGGATGATAAACCCTTCCTCACCAGAATCCTTTTGGATCATTTGTGATATACCCTTCTGTCCTCTGGAACAAAGATCTATTAATGTCTTCATGTTCAATTATTGCCTGTTATAAGGCGGCATGTAGAAGGCAAGGGCTTCACATTCACACAGAATGTGCTCAGCCCTTTCTTCATCCTCTAGGCACAGGCGGAAGGTGGATAATATTTTAGCGGACAGTGGCCCGTGAGGAGACTCACTATTGTTCTCAACTCATTCTTTCTCAGGAAAATTTTAGCCTTTTCCTTTGACAAATTTATGAACTATTTAGATTGTTTCATGCCAGGTTTGAAATCCAGCATGTTTCCTTAACTTAACCAAAAGTGTATCTGAACAAGACTCCATTTTTAAAATTTGGAACTACTTTCTTTCCATATTTTCTTGTAGTTGCTTCGAAGTTCTTTTCATAGTAAAATTTCTTGGGTTAATAATCTACTTAGTTAGCTCATCCACTCTCTTCTCTTAAGCTCATTAAGGATTTTTAAATGATCTTGATAGTTTCCTGATTTAAAATTCCAGTTAAGAATTATCTTCACTGCTGTTGTAGAGCATGTTCTAATTGCTCCTGTCGTGCCTAGGCGTGACATTCTTTTAACTTTTTCAAGCCTCATTTATACGGTACTTTCCGTTGTTTTGGGTTCCATGTGACTGATACTTAGGTTATCATAGGTCAAATGACCCTGGTATTTAGCCATTCTAGCATTTTGGGTCTAATTCCCCATCAGCAAGTGAAGATGAAGTTATCCATAGCAGAGCCCCGATCGGCCTCAAACACTTTCGTTTTTAGTTACACCCTTAAAAAAAAAGTCGATCACCATTAAATTGGGAGAGCAAGTCCTGTCTCATTGAAAAAGTATGTTTTACACTTTTTTTTGGTTTTTTAAAAAAAAAAATTGTATTGTACGCTAAATAGCTATTCTAGTATATTTTTTTTTCCGCAGCAAACAGCCCATCTGAGGACAATGTTCCAATTTCAATTCCTAATTCTTTGTTCATTTCTCTTCTTCCAGTATGCTTTCATCTCTTCACCATGCTTCTTCTTTCTGTCGTCAGACCATTATTATTTTTTTATATTTATTATTTTATTTTATATTTATTATTATATTACTAGTATTTTATATTTATACAAATAAAAATAACATTATTAATAAAATATTAATAAACAAATAATTTAATTTTGAAATCAACTCGTTTCACCACTGGACCCTCTTCCCTTCTCTCTGTACATTCTGAAATGGATATTAGGTGAAAGGAAAAGTTTTTTTCTACATGAAATATTAAAGTTTTTGAAATGAATGTGGAACATATGTATAGGTTAATACAAAAAATGTATGTACTTGCTTTTGCGGACATACAACAGTTATTTTATTGTAAATATTATAACAATCTAAAACATTAGAAGAAAAATAAACTACAAGGAATCATGGGCAAGGATGAATGGATATTCCGATAATGGTGGCACCACTGTATGGTTAATTAATTATTTTCTAGATGGTATATGCCAATTGTAAATTATTTAAATTTGGTCTCAATTAATAAATTTTTCATACCGTTTTTCAGATTGCTTCAACAGAATCTTTTCTACCTCTTCCATATTTTGGTTATAAAAAGCTTTTATGCCAAAAGTTTGAAAGAAGAAATCAACAGGAGTCATGCTGGTGCAGCTGGCCAGGGCAGTTCTCGGATAATACAAGAGGTAAGCCATACAAATCTCTTCCTTCACTGCATGACCACCCTAAAATATATATAAAATTTAGACTAGAGATGGTTTAAATTCATATAATATACTAACTTTTAAAATTTGATCGGTAGTCTGTATTAGTAGAGGGAACAGCATTGTCAATGAAAGAGAGCAACATTGCCAAATCTTTCTTTAGTCAAAGACTTTCAGTGAACAAGAACGATCTTTTTATTAACCCTAGAATGCTAAACCTTCATTGGATCAAAGAAGCCAAACGAAAAATTCTTGGTAAAATCTTTACATAAACCGTTCGAAAGATCAACTCTTAGCAGTGTTTCCTCGAACTCAGTATAACAACTCAAAATAAATTATCGCTGTGCCCTTCTTTTTATAACCGGTTATAAATACAAATAACCAGAGGTATGTCTATACAAATCATGTATATACAAATCGGATGCAGGTTTAGGATTACAAGGTTTTGTAACAATGCATCTAAATTTACTAAATGAGTGTTTAATAATCCAAGTAGATTATTATTATTAATTATTTATTTCTAGATAATTATACATTCATTATACACAAATTTTATTTATATTTTAATTTAAATTTGAAACTATTTAATACTTTGTTTATTTAAATAAATAATTTGATTCATAATTTGACATATTTTATTAAGCCTCTAACAATGTTTGTTATATCGCTTTTGGCTAGCTAGCCAATCTACACTTTACTTCTTGAAATAAATTTTAATGAATGAAATTTAATCAACTTGGTTTTAACCCATACTTTTTATCGTATAGCGTTATATAATTCATTTTTTGCAACACTAAAAATAATTAAAAAATTCAATAATAATGAAATGAAATAAAAAAATTTTAACACAATTAAAATTTGTATGCAATTTATTTTTTTTATTTTTAGGTTTTATAGATTTAATTTTTTGTTTATATTTCTGTATATTTTTTAGTATTCAAACAATAAAAATGTTAATTTAATAATTATTTGTTCTCATTGTTACCTTAAATACACTATAAATTGATATGTTAATTCTGATTGTCGAAACGACGAAGGCTCTGTAATAAAATAAGGACGTTTAGGTCTAAGATTGAAAATATGAACCGCTACAAATAATTATTGAATAATATAAAATTGCTAGTATAACCTAAATAGAAAATAAAATTAATAAACGACACATGAGTGGTAGCTCATTTCAATCATGAACTCTACCCTCCGGTCCTAAAATTGTGGTAGCTCCTTTGACAGATAGCTCATTAGAACTAGTACCCGCTGCATAACTTCATCATTCAAGTTATTCTGTATTTAAAACAAAGATATTATTCCGTACCAAAGTAAGTCTTGTCCTGTTGAGAGTAGTATAGCTGCATTCTGTGACTAGGTCATCTCCAGGTAACACGGTGATTTCCTCTTGCAATTTTTTCGGTTGTTGGTAGCTTGGATCAAAGTTTTTGTCCTGAAACATTAATATTTCATATTTTTTATCATTTATTAACAATTTTATCTATAGCAATATTAAAATATTTAATAATTAAAATTTATTTAATGTGAAATAAGTGAATTAATTTTCTATTTAGATACTTTTGTGGCTTAATATTTATAAAAACAGCAATTTTCAATCAAATTGAGATTGGTTTTGATCAGTCAGGAATACTTTAATTTAATCAAAGCAAAAGCATATATGTATACTTAACAATAATGAAAGCCAAGCAATAAATCTCATTTACATGGTCCTTCACGAAATCGATTATTTTCATACTCTACATTGAATATTTCATAGTAATTTTTAAATTACTCCTTTTTAAAAGTGAGTAAATTTGATATTGATTATAATTATTCTAGCTGAATGAACAAAATTGAAAGTTTGATGAAAATGATTGTATGCATACAAATTTAGTATTAAAAAATCAAATTAATTGAAGTTCAAAAAGAATAAATTCACCTGTTTAAAAGACAATCATGACGCAGACAGATCAATGGCCAAGAATACATTGTTTTTTTTTTTTACTTAGAGGGTTTCTGCAAAGCAAAGAACTGTTGAATTGAAAATTTGATCCGATTACAATATTTTTCTTAATCTAGCGCACTTTTTCATATAAGTAGTTTTACGGTTAGACATTACAAACGAAAACAAGGCCTTTTATATAATAGTATGATTTAGCCACACAATTATCAACAAATGTTTGAAGAATAGATGAGTTATAGAGGCACAGATTTTTTTATTTTTAAATATTAACAAATGAATTATGAAAGATGACATACCTCAGCAATAATCTGAAGTTCTTTGCCCTCTCTGATGTGTCTTAAACGAACTTGCCTTCCTGCTGAATGTGTGTGAAAACCGACAGACACTATTTTGATTCCAGTTTCAGGGAACATCTGAAAAGGTCGAATAAACCTCATTAAATCGAACTAAACAATATTTTTAAATAATGAAAAATAATGTGATTATTTACCAAGTTCGTGCATTGGTTGTCACAGTAAGCTCTGCTTGTGAATTTTATTTGTTTCGGTGGAATAATGTGAACTCCGGTCGGTGTTATGCCAGTGGCCAAAATACTGCTGTCATATTTTCTCAGATCGGAACTGTAGAATAATCTTAATCCAGAATTGTCTCTTACTGAAAATCATAAATATTTCCATTAATCATGAAAATAAAATTATTAGTGTAATTAATTATAAATTACCCTGAGGCAGTTCATCATTTAGATATTTTTAAAAGTTTTAGGTAATAATCAATACAAAGATTATTTTTTTGGAGTCTTTATTGAAGATTTTATTTATCATGATCATTTTAAAACAATAAAAAAAGTTTTTATAAAACTATTATATGCAGTTGAATTACCTCTTTGCATAGCAGGATTGTCGTAATGAATTTCCAACATAAAGTAAGTTGACTTTCCTTCACCTTCTGCCATTGGGAGTCCAATATGTTGTGGAAGCAATTGTCCTGGGTAATAACACAGTATTTTAGTAACCATTGAAATGATCAATTAATAAAAATAAACACTGAAAATTCATCTTAATTTTGAATTCAAAAGAACATTTCACTAAATACATGTTTTCAAATACAAATGTTGTTATTATTTAATATTTGAAATAAATCAGCTTTATGGATAATAATCAGAAGCCTAACAAAAGGAGAAAAAATAATTTTTGGTATTTTGGGGCTGATTACTGGGTGTGATAAAGTTTTTGATTTTTTAAAGAATAATTGAATTGAAATTTTTCTTAAATTTCATAACAAGGATTAAACTTTAAAGCACCATAAAATCAGACATTTGTTCTTGGTTATAATACCAGCCTTTAGCTTATATTTTGTCTATATTTACATCTAATAAATCATGTAAAATTCAGCAACTAAATTTATTTGGTAAATTAAATATAATCTAAATAAAATATAAGAAAAATGTTAATTATAAATATATCAATTAAAAATATTTTTTTTTTTACAGAGGTATCAATAAAGTTTTCATTGCCAGTCAGCATTCAAATAATGAAATAATATTTTAGCGTAGCTCTATAAAATGTTGAGTGAATTTGTCAGTTGTGCTGAATTTCAGCTTTTTAGTATATTTTATATACATTTTTTATTCCTTTCTTATAGAAATAAATAAAAAGAAATCGCTATAAAGCTAAATTATGTTTTAAATAATTACAAAAAATATTTACAGGAAAAATTCTTCAAATTAAAAGAAAAAAAAGAAAGAGATTAAAGTCCAGTTTTAGAACTTTTTTTTTTTAAATAAGACAATTTACTTGGGACAGTTTCGATAAAAACAATTATAATTTCAGAAATTTCTAAAATGTAAGTTTAAAACACATTTGAAAGCCTCAATTTTTTATACTGTTATATAAAATCCCTACAATATCTGAAAACTGTCTAAACTGGACTTCTGTAACTTTAATTTTAAAAAGCTCAATTGGTAATTTGTTTTCTAAAATTTAAAAGATTCGGGTTCCCTTTTAATAAGTGAAGATAATGTTGATTCCTTCCTGTATTAACTTCTTTGTATGGAGCCTAATTAAGGATAGGCTAATCATTTTAATAGCCTGGTTTTAGGAAATCATTTTATGCCGCAATCATTACCTTGACTTCCTGTAGCCCAAACTATGACAGGTGTGTGGCAGGCAGTCCATTCCTTTGGCGTGTGTGTGTCGTGGCAAGGTGCACCTGGATGACTCCCAAAAATTTCAAACTGGGGCCCGCCAAGGCACTCATAGAAAACCATCTTAGCAACCAAGGCGCTATGTCCATCTTCTACAATTGGTTTATACTGTAAGAGATAATACCGAAATTAAACACTGTGTATTGTAAAATAGAGATTAAAAAAAAAAGGAAATGATTAATCTCTATACTTACTCCAATAATATGATGTTTCTTCGAAAGTTGTGGTACTTTGTAAATTTTGCATAAATGAAAAGATGGCATATCAGTTGGGAGGGTAAACTGAAAAAAAAAATTCTATATTTACTTCATATAATCATAAACATTTTAAATTAAATAAGTCATAAGAAATTGAAACATTGAAATTTAAAAATATTAATTAATTACATAAGAGAAATATGAGAGATCCAGCCAAACCATGTCGCATTCCTCCTGCAAGGAATCAATGGAAACAATATGATTCACCGGAATAGTTAATTTAGTATTTTTTTGTGAGGATGTGATTTTCTTCCACACACATTGCATGTGCCTATAATTTTTCTAACCCTCTTCAAGGAAACAAATGTGTTTATAATTGAAATATCCTCATAATGAATCTTAAAAATATTTTAACAAAAGCGATTTGGATGGCAAAAACCTTCTAGAAGAGCAAAATATCGCCTTAATAAAAAAAAAGAATAATAAATAAATTTAAAACTATCTGATGTGGACACCCCATGATTTCTTTGTAGGCCTATTAAACTATAAATCGGTGGCTCAAAAAGTGACCCTGAATCGCAACGCCCATTTATTGACACACAATAACCTCTTGTTTTTGGAGGTCTTATTCTGTTATTATATATCGTTTTCTTACAGTTGGTAACAAGTTCCCAAGAGATTTATTCCTGCTCCTTGACAACATTAGAACTGTCTATGTCACTACATAAAGCGTTGGAAATCGGCGGTTTCGACATTTTAAGCTGAAGATCCCGCTTAACTTGTATCTTATTCTACTGCTACAGACCTGTTCAGCTCACAAATGAGGAGTAAAAAATATTTTACAATAACTTTTTAACACTTAAAACAAGAAATGAAATTTTTTAATTAGAGTGGAAAAAAAATCGCGTTTATAACCTTCATCACCGAACCATATGATCTCTGTATTAAATGTCAATATATCTTTTGATGTAAGTTTATTATGACCTTCAAGTCGAGTACCACTTCCGGTTTGTTAATTTTAATCAAAATTTATTATGTTATTTATATTAATATGTTAGTCTTAAATACCAAATTTGAGAACTTTTGTAATATATTTTAATATAATTTTTGATGAAAATCAAAAATGACCTTCAAATAAAGTACCACTTCCAGTAATCATGCAGTGACCAAAAAGGGATGTTCACAACTAGATTATACAATAATCTTAAATATAAAATTTTAACTTTCTACAGCTAACCACCTACAGCTGAGTTATGCGAGATACGTACTAACGAACGTACGTACAGACATCACGACGAAACTAGTCAAAATGGATTCAGGGATGGTCAAAACGGATATTTCCGTTGAAATCTGAAAAACCGAAAGTTTTCGCGATTACAATACTTCCTTTTCTGCGTATAAGGAAGTAAAAAAGAATTTAGAAATGAAATAAACGATAGAGAACTATATGAAAAGTGAAATGACTGATATATTCATTTTTTAATAAAACGCAAGTAATGAAGATGATACTACATTTCAGTATAATACTATGTTTAGCCAGCCTACATCTGACTGGATTGCGTGCAGGAATATGATCGCGCCTAAGTAATACTATCTTTGGAAGTCTACGGCAGGGGAAGAGCCACCCTGACTGGGTGCAATTATCGGGAACGCTTATCTCATAAAGCTATTCATAATTCTCTTCATACACAAACTACGAATAATATCTCCAACAAACTATAAAATGAATTTGAAAAAAGTACTTACATCTTGTGCGATCACATCCCAAAATTTGTGACCAACTAAATCGTCTTGATGAATTGAAGAGCCAATATGAAAACTTTTAGGTCCAGACCACTCGATAGGGTCCCATCCAAACCTTCGGGGGTCATCCTCGCTTACAGTCCAGATTAATCTCATTGTGTCATTCTGAAAATTTAAATAACTTGAATTAATTATTATTATTAAAATATGTAATAACTCATTATGTTTTTTGTTATATAAATAAAAATATATTTTTTGGTTTATTATTTTCAATAATAAACCTTTGGAATCGACCAAAGAAAATTTTTTTGTAACCCCCCCTCAAAATTTGAGGTTTTACGTTTCAAGATACGTAGAATCCAAATATCGAATAAAAAAAAAATCCGTCCGTCCGCCGTCCGCCGTACGCCGTACGCCGTCCGCGGCTTTTCTCCGAGACTACTGGACCGATTTTCTTGAGATTCGGTACCAAAGTCACAGGTCACCCCGGGATGATCCTCGGAACTCGACATTATAATCCGTCTGTTTGTTTCAAAATGGCGGCCGATTAGAGATCTCATAAGTCCATAACTCGGTCATTTATAAAGATAGAGAGAAAATGTAAGGTGTTTTGGAATCAGCATAACGAGAAATGAAAAAAAAAAAAAAAAAATTGAAAAACAAAAAATCTGTATAATTACCGATTAAATATCTCATAAGTCCATAACTCGGTCATTTATAAAGATAGAGAGAAAATGTAAGGTGTTTTGGAATCAGCATAACGAGAAACCAAAAAAAATAAAAAAAAATAAAAAAAATTGAAAAACAAAAAATCTATAATTGCCGATTAAAGATCTTATATACCCATAACTTGGCCATTTATAAACATAGAGGAGAATTGTAAAGTGTTTTGGAATCAGCATAACAAGGCATTAAAATAACAAAAAAAGAAAAAAAAGGAAAAATAAAAAAATCTCTATCTGTAAATGCTTTTGGTTTATTATTTTCAATAATAGACCTTTGGAATCGACCAAAGAAAATTTTTTTGTAACCTCCCCCCTCTCAAAATTTGAGGTTTTACGTTTCAAGATACGTAGAATCCAAATATCGAATAAAAAAAAAATCCGTCCGCAAAAATTTTTTGTTTTGTGCTTTTATTGTATTTAAACGAAAGCTAACGAAAATCCCTACAATACGAACTAGAAATCACCTAAATCGGACCATTATTAGCTGAGATATAGCTTTATGAACTTCGTTTTTATTATTTCCTAGTGAAGTGCACATCAAATATTTCCTCTGTATCATTTTACATCACAGCCTACTTGCATTGACGCAGTTTTTTTAATTAACACAGTTCGGCACTCTCACGGCGAACATCTTGTGACAAGCTTCAAATTTCTTTTCATTTGGTACCTACTGCTTCATATTTTTTATTTTGACAGAATAGATAATTTTGTGGAATAATAAACCAGTGGAATAAATAAGTGGAAATAATAAACCATTGTGTAATAATTTGCAGCGTTTTTTATTTCTTTATTTATACTTTTACTTTTAATTTCTTGATTTTTTTTTTTAAATGATTTCTTACTCTCGATAATTCGGTATTATGAGTAAAAATAAAAACTTCCGAGTTCGAAATACAATTGACTACAAAAATGGTTTAATACAAATTCTTTGCTCGCTTCCTGGGCTTTTATTTATTTTTTTGCATAATTAATTTACACGCTTAAAACTTTACACATTTTAATTTAAGTCAGATTTTTCATTTATTAATGACTTTGAAATTAATATATACTAAATATAGTTCACTTTTGAATCACTTCCGACATTGAACACAGAAATTGGTTCACTGCTTTTATGACTATAAATTATTCTTAAATAGAATATGAAAAAAGTTTCTTCAAAATAAAATCAGCTACGCTTTTCCATACACGAAAATAATAATATTTTCTCACAAACAAAATATTAATAAGTTTGAGATTAAAATTCTAATGAGTGTTTCAAACATATTTATATTAACAAAACCAACTAGATCAACTTCCATTCTGAAGTCCTAATTTTAAATTTTATTCTTATAAAATTAAATATACTCCAATTTTATCTTCAATAACTATTATAACTATATGACACTTTTAGTCATTAATACACTTGAGATTTTATTTGTAACACAAACTGAATTGTAACTTTTTTTTTTAAATATTATTTGATAAATTGATTTAGATTTTATTACAAAATTACACATTGATGTGATTTAACTCATTTATAAGAATGTTTCTTTCAATAAATTTATTATCCGTCTAAGCTGACTTATAATTAGTCGACAAACAGTTGGATATTTAGCAGATAAAGATTAGTTATACTGGAAAGTACAACTAATTAAGTCTCACGACAAGAGAACAGACAATTTTTATACAGAAAAAAAAAATATTTCATTAAAAAACAAAAAAAAAACAGTAAAACAAAAAATTTATTATAAAAAGTGTTCAAGTATGATTTATTTATAAGTTGATGCTACGAGATTTAAAATAAAAAATGTATTACTAAAAAAAAATCAAACATAGATTTGCTTCTCTTCTTTCTTCACGACCTTTACCATTAGTGTTTCTTAATTTCACTGTCATGGACTTGATTTGACTTGACTTATGTCTGTACTAATTGTTGGTTTAATATAAAAAAATGCACGGCTCACAAACAAAGAATGCCTTTTACCCAGCATTTTGGTACACCGATGCCAAGCGTGACTTGCTAATTTCTTTTAATTTAATTTCTTTTAATTGTTCATATCTATATTTCACTTTTTAGTTTAAACAAAACTTATTTTCATGTTTGTAGAATAAGTTTATTCTAAATTTATTTTTTAATATACATGAAAAATTCTAATTTTTTAGTACTTAAACAAGCACTTGTTCCACTGTTCATTTGATTTAATAATTTTAATGTCAAAAGTTTTTCTCTTTAAAATAAAATTGTTTATAGTCCATTTCTTATGTATAAAATAATAAATGTCTTTTACATTATTTTCAAATTATTATAAAAATGTTTAACTTTTATTTGAAGTATTATGCATTCTTTTGATTTACACTCAAATCATGAAATTAAGATTTGGCCATTTTACTTTTTCGCCATAATTATTATATTTAATTACACATCATATTAAAATTTAACTCTAAATAAATTTTATCATTGCAATATTGCTTTAAATTCAGTTTCAATGAAATATGTAAAGAAAGGAATCGTAAAATGGGGTCTTTTCCGTTTCGTATACCGCAGTTACTAACCGGTGATTTATGTGATCACTAGTTTAACATATGATGCTGAAGTTTAGGTTATTAATAATGTATGCAGTGACCAACAAAAATAAACATTTATTTACATTGTTAAGCCATAAAATAAGTATGCAATATAAAAAGATTTATAGATCCAAATCTTCAAGTTTCATTTGTAACTCCTTTTCGCACCACTTAATTGTAGAATACTCGTTTGCTCTAGAATATATCGACCATAGTGACGTCTTAAATGATAACTTATAGCCTTGAAACCACGTTCCAGTTTATAGAGGTATAGTATTATAACATGTTCTTCTTCTATACCTCCAAATTACAGACGAAACTCCCTTGATGGAGAAGCTCCATATCGTGACCATCTGGACACAGTTTTCTATGAAGTATGACACCCTGATCCATACAATAACGAACACAACTATCCTCGGTATTAAAATCAGTAATAATTGGAGAGAAATTTAATTTACCCGAATTTAGAACTTTGTAGTGTAAACAAAGCAGGTAACGAGATTAATTGATAAAAACAACAGATGTTTAAAATTAAGCATGCAAAATAATAGACATTATCACAGAAATCATGGGTTAGTAACTGCGGTACTCGAAACGGAAAAGACCCTAAAATGCTTGTCTAAAAGACTAATATAGGAAGCAGTATAATATAAAAGAATATTTACCACCAAAACAACATCTCCTTTTCGGTCGCACGTGTCCCACGGTCTTGAGACTTTAATTACAGTATGAGTTTCGTTCTGTTTTGCCTCAAGAAGTTTGTAGTTCTGCGTGGAATCTTTTTGTGGTGACGATCTGCCTTCTACACCGTGACAGTCCTGAAAAATGAAAGATGATCATTGATTATTTGATTATTTTGAAATAATCTTACTTTATATTAATATTAATATTAATTATTAATTATTAATTATAATATTAATACTCTAACATTAATTCATCTAAATAAATGTATGAGTTTTTATTTATTAAAAATTTATGTCAGTAATTTTCTCAGTAATTTTATTTATTGCTTAAATTAATACATAGAGAAAACATTACAATGTGGAATGATCAGGATAAGGCCCGCTGTCAGTGGGGAGCAGGAGGGACAAATTTCCCGGGATCCGATGGTAAGGTTTGACTAAAAAATGTATACAGTCACAATGTTTGTTGTACAAATATATGAAAAAAAAAATCATTTCAATCTACAATAAACAATATCATTTACTTTTATCATACACTGATTATGTAGCCTAATTTATAATATGTATATGGTTTATCAGTGGCGAACACAGGGGGCGGAGGAGGGAAGAGACCAGGAATACATATGTTAGGAAGATTGATGTTCCTAACATATGTAAAGGACAAAGGTACATATGTATTTTAATTTTTTTCTTTTCTTTTGTTGTATTTTCCACGAAAATAATATACTTTTGCACTTTATCGAAGGCCTTAGGAGAGGAGGACGGTTCATTTTAAATCCGTTTCATAACGGTTTTGGAAATTTTTGATATATATTCGGATCGAAATTCGATGTGTACGGTCGTTTTCTAGGCAGAAAGATTCCATAGAAGTGGGAATAAATTTCAGTGAAAATTTCGGGATGTCCAATTATTTTTTTGTGGTTTTTCAGTACATGTACAGCCCCTCCAAATTGAGTTAGAGCGTTAAAAATTTGTATGTGAATTGAATTGGTGTTAAAAAAGTGCTTTTTGGGGGGCTCAATCTTTTCCCAAACGCCCACCGTTTTGATATTTTCAATTTTGTATTTTAGTGAAAATAAGGCCTTAGTGACGGAGCTCTACTGCACACTTTTATATTTTTTTTAAAAATATTTTATTTAATATTATATTGATGTGTTTGATTGTAGTTAGCGCAGCTATACATACGAATGATTAATAATATCGTCGTCGTATCTTTAAAAAAAAGGCGTGAGCGCCATTCAGCTAACTTTACAGGAAACACATGAAAAGTTTTTTCTTCAAATTACAATATATTTTTTTTAACTTTTATCCTTTATTGCGAACAGTTGGAGGTTATTAAGATGACAAAACTTTTATAATTACAATATATTTTTAAGATGTCTTGCACTGGTTAAGACCAGTGACGACCGGGAGTCGTTTGTATTTGGTGCTTACGTCATCAATAGTCGATTTTTAGACCATTTTCAATTTATTTTTTTTTAAATATACCGTCCATAATAAATTAACACTTAAATTTCGAATTTTTGGCGCTTATACCTTTTTCAAAAAACGACTTCGAAATGTGCTTTGATTTTAGGGAATATGCCCCAGAATAGTATAGTATTTATAGTATTAATAATATAGTGTTTATTAGGGAGCAGAAGGGAGTATTACTATGTAAAAAACCTAGATAGCCAAATTACATTTTTTTTATTTATTTTTTTAACTCATCAACTGTTAATTCTATCATAATTGAAGTCAAAAGACAATGTTTTAAAATAAAAAGTTTAAAGATCCACTATTTAGTGAACTTCCTTTTGCCTTAGGTTAAGACAAAAAATTATTATCTTTATAGTGGTATCTATATATGTATTTGAGCTCTTCCTTAAATAAATAAATAACTAGTATACCCGAGCGAGAACTCTCGCATTAGATATCTAATACATTAGAAGTATAAGCGATATTAGGGAAACATATTTATTCGTGTAAACAATATAATATTACTAAAATAGTTTATTTAACATATAGATTTGGTGGAGCTACATAGTTTGTAATGACTATGTTGAAGTTACAGTTCATACTTAATAAGTAATTAGTCTCCCTGGAAAATCTCTTCAATTTAGCAGCTAGGCAATTAGATTCAGCTATACCATTTTCTATATGTAGTATTCATATTTAACAGTGACCTTTAGGGTTGGACATGGAAAACAATATATATAATTTCCCACTCATTAAAAGTTTTTGTGAACAGACTCAAATTGATATAAAGTTGCCATGACAACAACACGTACGCAACATGGCGTAGGGAATATGTGATGCCCGCGTCAAAATCTTTAAAACCCAACTTATCCCGTCTCGATCCGCCGATTCTCAGTCGTCAAATCTTTGAAACCTCCCACTTTTTTCATCACTTTTATTTAAGCCCTAATAAGAATTTAACAATCGAAATTAGGATTCGTCACTTCTCTATGATATTCCTTTTCTTTTGATACCTCATTCATCAAAATTCATCGTTCCTGAGAGCCGGAAAAGGGATCTATACTACCGTATTAATATATAGTAGTGATATATATATATATATATATATATATATATATGTTATATTGAATCTTGTTGAAATTCATTATCTGTTTTTAAAAATGTATTTCCTAGTTTAAGAAAACCTTCAGTAATGTACTCCTATATCATTGCCTGTTTTTGATAGCTGTTTAAATTAGGAGTCATATAAAAAAGTTTGTTTATCCAGCGCCAGAAAAATACGGACAAGAGTCAGGAAGTAATATTATAAAATGTATTGTTTGCCATTTTATATTTGTAATAAAAAAGTTTAATTAAAAAAATAAATAAATAAAATAAACAAAAAAAACAGGAGGCAGCCAAGATTCAGTAATGGATTGTCGCGCTAAGGATGATGATGATGATGCCCCAGAATAGAGATTTAATTTCATTTATAAATATACATGCCGAATTGAGAACTTTCGTTTATTGAATGAAGTCAATTAAAAATAGATATTGTTGTTCTTGTTGATTAAATTCATTATGATTCACCCTCATTTTATGAAGTTCATTTTTAAGATCTATCGATCTTAGTATTGAATGAGTTCGGCTATCGTGTCCTTCTCGATATATTAATAGAACAGTTAACCTAAGGGACATGAGTTCAATTTCCTCGTTGACCTCATTAGGGACAGGAAGGGCCATGTGGGAGGGAGTTGATATCGATAAAGAGCCCTTCCTATCGATACAGACCCTTCGAGATACAGGTGAGACGTAGGCAGCTGTTCTGGGGCAGATGTGAGCCACGCGACACAGCAGCTGCTCTTCCACATCTGCCTCCTGCGTCTTCAAGGATCTTCGCTAACAAAGAGTCAGCAAGAGGTGGCGCTTCGTCCTTCGGACATTTCCCTCTCTAATTATCCTATATCGATTAATTGCTAATACCTCTGCTATAAAAAAAAACCAAAAAAAAAAACCGATGCTGACTACGGCCAGTTGGCATTCAACTATTATACTTTCAGAATTTATAAGACGAACAATTTCTTGTTTTTAAAATTTATTTATGTGATTTAGATCTCTAATTAGACTTTTATATTTTAAAAGATAAACATTGGGATTATATAATATTTATAGTAATTAATTAATCATCGATTAAAAACAATTACCTCTATTAATCCCAAGAAAAAAATGTATTAATAAAATACCATACAAATTTTATTACAAAATCCATAACAAACATTGTGAGGTTTTGGCAATTATTTAGTTATAGCCATTTACAAGCTTTTTTGTTCATTTATATTTATAATTAAAACGCTAACATCATTTGTCCAATAATATAAATTAATATTTATATCAGAGGAAAATACTTGTTTTACATTTAAAGTTTTTTTATAAACACGTTTTTTCCAAAAACAGATATTATATTTGACTAGTATAATCAAACATAGTGAATTTGATGATAACATCGTCCTTCAGCGATTCCCATCTTTAATTATGTTTAAAATTATGTCGGTTAGCGTTCAACAATTAGACTTAATTTATAAGGAATTATTTCTTCTCTTTAAATTTATTTTATCGATTTAGTTCTTGTCTCTACTTCTAAGGGCCATTGGGAAAATTTCAGTGAATTATGGTTTTTAATAAAATTTGGTTTTCTTTAAAGAATCCAATATCATCAATAGAGGTCTTCAGCGTCCTCTAGAATCTCTTCAAGTTTCTTAAAATTGATTTATATAAATTTACAATTGTATTAAATATACAATAAGTAAACGTGCTGTTTGATTACTTTTATATATATATATATATATATATATATATATATATATATATACATATATATAAAATTATATATATTATATATATATATATATAATTTTTTTAAATTTCATTCTGGGTTCTCTAAACTTTTTAGCTTAAGGGTCATACTGGCTCCTCCACAAAATCCTGAGGTCAAAGCCCTTGCTGGGCCATCATATACGCATACTCATATTATTAATTTCAGTTGAAATATTCTGTTTCATTAGGTGTACCAATAATTGTATTTGTTAATTGATCCTTAAATAAGAACATCTGATTACGAAAATATAAGATTTAGAGCTTGAGGTGCCAAGTGGCTCGAAACGTTGTTCTTTTGAAATAATAAACATTATTGAAGTTTGAAAGGTTGAATTTGAAAAAATAAAAAAGTTAACATATGATTATAATTTTTTTTTTTAAATTTTCTTAAATTGTAAATTTTACCATGTAATCAAAATAAATATGGTTGTAGTGCTCGCATATCGTTTGGTGACGCCTTTTAAAGAACAATTCACAAGGCATTTACCTTTGAACTATACAATTTGAATATATCAAATAAAAATCGATACTCGAGATATGGTGTTAACTTGACTTAAGAGAAAAAAAAGTTAGATCCACCACTGATATATTCTAAATTTAAAGATTTCTATAACGGCCGAAGTCAGTCAAACTTTTAAACTGCTCCCAAAAAAATATATAAAAAAAACATATCTTATTCTTAGGAATGGTAAAGACAGGAGAAGAATTGAGGCGGAGGAGAGGCAAAGGTGACATTTGCACCGGGCGCCAAAATTTAGAGGACAACAAATTTCGAGTGAAATTTTATTTTTAGTTCTAGCAAAAGATATTTGTTTCTGCCTTTTGGTGTTTGTTTTTTTTTTTACATTAAATTGAGATAATGATATTTATTTCGAAATATATTTATTTCGAAATATATCTAAAATACTTTTGTAAAACTGTTGACTTTTGTTGGAGGGAGGAGAAAGAAGGGGCGACGAAATTAAGTTTGCCCCCTTGCCAAAATTCTAGTTTCGGTCCTGAACCGTTGTGCAATAATATGCAGCGTTTTATTTATCTGGGATTAAAATGGCAAAAAAGTATGTATATATATATATATATATATATATATATATATATATATATTGGATATATTCGTGTATTTGGATTTTATCCAAACGTATTGCATTCATCATTTGCACAATTATTGCAAAATGCAGTTCTAGTACTAGTCGTCTTTAAAAAAAAAAAATCTCGGGATATAAAATGTATTGCTTTCCCTTGAGATGTGAAATAGTGACAACACTAATCCAGCTCTAAACAGGGTAGGGCAAACTAGACTGGACTGGACTAATGCAAAAAAAAAAAAAAAAAAAAAAAAAAAAAACCTGACTTGACAATGCAACGGGTTCGCACCGAAGAGAACCACTCAATTTGGCCGCGCGTAACCGCGAACTAGATTCCTTAGATGGCCTTAGATGTGTACCTTATCCATCAGTTATGTTGATGAAATTGTATAACGGGCTCTGTAAGTCCTTAAGTAGAGGCAGGACTCGCTCTTTTAGGCGTGTAAAATATTAATGTAAAAATATGATTTCCTGTTGATGTGATTGTGCTAGTTTTGTAGATTCTCTGAGAATATAAAATGAATAAAAAGAAAAAGGATTTCCGTAGTCCGCGTAACTTCAGTTTCCCTCAACTATTTGTTAACTCTAATGAATATTTATTACAATTTACTTAAAATATTGTACTTTTGAAAATAAAAGTTTTTTTTATAGAAATATAAAAAATAGAAGATTTTTGTATCAGGCATGGTCTAATTTCATTTTCGGTTTTCAGATTTCAATGGGAATGTCCATTTTAGCCATCCCTGAATCAATTTTGACTAGTTTCGTCATGACGCATGTACGTACGTTCGTTGGTATCCCACAAAACTCAAAAACGGTTAGACGTAAAAAGTTATATTTTTCTATTTGGGACTGTTATAAAATGTAATTGTGAACCTCCTATTTTGGTTACTACATCATCACCGAAAGTGGTACTTCACTTGAAGATCATAATAGACTTTCATCAAAAATCATATTAAAATATAATACAAAACATCTCAAATTTTGTATATTAAACTCATATATTAATATAAACAGCATACTAGATTTTAGTTAAAATTGGCAAGCCGGAAGTGGTACTTTTCTTGAAGGCCATAATAAACTTTCATCAAAAATTATATTAAAATATTACACAGAACAGCTCAAATTTGGTATATAATACTTTTTTATCAACATAAATAATATAATAGATTTTGGTTAAAATTGAAAAGCCGGAAATAGTACTTTTCTTAAAGGTCTTATTAGACTTTTATCAAAAATTATATTACAATATAATACAATACATCTAAAATTTGATTTATATGAATTTTTCATCAATATAAATAAAATACTAGATTTCGGTAAACATTGGCAAACCGGAAGGGATACTTTACTTGAACGTCATAATAAACTTTCATCAATAATAATATTAAAAGATATTACAAAACATCTCAAATTTAGTATATAAGACTTTTTTACCAATATAAATAATATGCTAGATTTTGGTTAAAATTGGTTTGCCGGTAGTGGTAGTTTACATCAAATTCATTATAAACTCTTTCAAAATTACATTAAAATACAATGTAAAACATCTCAAATTTGATAAATAAGAATTCTATGTCAATATAAATAATATACTAGATTTTGGTTTAAAGTTGCCTTCCGAAAGTGATACTTTACCTGAAACTGTTTTATTTTTTTCTATTCCAGCCTTTTTTTTTAATCCCCCGATTTATAGTTCAATAGGCGTACAATGAAGTCATGTGGTGTCACATCAGATATTTTTGTTTATTATTTTCAATAACGAACCTTTCTAATCGACAAGGAAAAAAAAAATTGAGGTTTAACGTCTACGATACGTGGAATTCAAAAATCGAATAAAAACAAAAACCCGTCCGTCCGCCATCGGCGGCTTTTTTATTAGGCTAGTATTTTGGAATACTATTATATATTATATTATATGTTATATTTGGAATCAAAATACCAAAGCATTCTAAAAAAAATAGAAATTAAATAAATTTTTGATCTCTTGAACTGGTGGACCGATTCTGTTGATTTTGTAGAGTTTAGGCCGCTGATTCCTGCGCACTAAATTGGACATCCTGTATGCAATAGTCGGAAAATTGTTTTTTTTTTAATATTCTAAAGTCTGAATTTTTCTCCTTAAAGAAACTTCTTGGTAAATTATGCATATTACCATTTGAAAGGTAATAAAATTCCCTATAAAACATTAAAACATAACAAAATCTTCGAAATCGGACCAGTATCAGCAGAGATGTAGCGTATTGAACTTTATACACATACTTTTTAAATGTATTCTACACTTGTTCCTATGGAAACCTGCTCAACTTTGTTTGCATGTTTTATAACTCGAAAACTACAAAACTCTTGGAAAATTTCAGATGCTCATTTGAAACATAATTTAATTTTCTACAAGCATTTGCCGGACAACGAAGTCATCAGTGCAGGTAGCCAAGCAACAAGGTTTTCTCAGAGTTATAACTCCCGTAATTTGATAGGAATGTTTTCCTTTAGTTTTCCCGACCATCTCCTGCGCAGGATCTGTTGAAAAGAATTGCGTGGGAATACGCCCTCGGGAATTTCGCACAGGAGGTGTTTGTCCTTCCGCCGGTACGAGCGCACTTGGAAGGATCCCTTTGTAGACGAAGGGATTCTGGAGTAGCTACCTGGACCTTTATGTCCTGCGATGGGACAAGGTGACATTCTTCTTCTTTACTTGCCAAATCTTTCTGTATGGCTGATTTTTAAAGCTACATTTCTCATTGAGGAAGTTTTTTTGCAGTACCGTCTTTTAAAGGACCCGATTCGATCCTGATGTTTTCTCTCTCTGACATTTATTTCTTTTTGGAAGATAGGTTGATCTCAACAAAGAGATTTTTTTAAGATTCGTAACATCTTTAATCGGTTCTATATGAAAAAAAAAATTGAGAACTAACTTTTAGTCATGATCCGTGTTCGTAAAAAATCGAAAATAAGGTTTAGAGGAATGATGACTATAATGCATATGAGAGGAGAAAAATACACTATGGGATTAACTGCCATATTACTCAAGACATATTAGTTAATATCTTTTAGGATAATAATATTAGTCGGATTTAAAGTTTGGTCGCTTCTAGCCCGAAAATTTTTGGTCCCTCCCCTCTCTTCATTCCACAGGTCCAGCAATTTTCCTGAAGAAAATAATTTTTATGATGAATATAATTTTTATGTTTACTAACTCAAAGTGAATTTAATCAAAGCTTTGATCATTTAAACGTACTCGTGTAAACCAGCCTTAAGATAGATTAAATTATTTAAAGGGTTGTAATGACAGCTATAAAGTCTTCATGAAGATGAAAACATTGTGAAATGAATGAAGAAGAGATTGAAATATACCTGCTAATTATCTAGATATTCCTATCCTAAATATTTGGTACTATTTCAGAATCGTTACCCCAAAATGGCGGAGATCTATAGTTTTCAGACCTGACTATACATCGAATGTACCGAACGCACAGAAGTGTGTCCGAACTAATGTTAGTCTTTGATATCGAAATCAAAAATACAATCACTTCACTTGTATTACATATTAGGAGATTGACTGGGTTATAGTATATCTATTATAATATAATAGATAACCTATAACCTTAATATATTATATTAAAAATTTATGATAATATCACACGCTGGGAAGAATAATAAGTCCAAAAATGTGTTTTCGAGGTATTTATATACAATTGAGTAAAGTTCGAAGCTGAGCGTAAAAATGGACTGACGATAGCTCAAGGAATGAATACCAGAGAGCAGAAAAACCACTATGCTTCTACAACCCTCAGCTACGAACTTTACTCAATGGTGTAAATATCTCGAAAAACACATTTTTGGACTTATGTCAGTATTCTTCCCAGCGTGCGATATTTTTTGTTTCTTATAATTATTTTGGTTCATTTATAGATTGTATTTGATTTAAAAGCCAGTTTTAGAATTTAGAAAATAATTTATGATAGTGCATTTCTTTATTCTGAAATGAGATCTTCATATATTTAGTTGAGAGGCATATGGATATTTCAGGCTCTTTACCTAGATTAATAAATTATCAAACTTTAAGACTAAAATCGTAAGAAGAATAAAATGAAAGATAATAAAAATATATTCACAAGTATTAATAGAATTAAAAAAAGAGAACCCGCTATAAATATAATCATACTGAATTATAGAAAAAAATTCTATATCAACACGAATCAACCAACCGTGAGGGTGGAAATTAGCCTGTCGACCAATGAATTTGCGATGATTTCGACAAATTTCCATTAGGTACATAAATAATTGCATTTGAATTACGTTAAGATCCCAATCTCAACTGCGAACCCATTGGGGGTTTATTTATCTCTTGAGCGAACATAGCGTGCGGAAGTCGACAGCTGTGATCTAATTAAAGCAGTAATAATTTAAATCACGTTAAGTCCCCGACCTCAACTGATAAGGATTCGTTGGTTTTGAGTATTTGTTGTGGGCATGCGCAGTCCAAAGTACAATCAGGTCTTAAAAATCACTTAATAAGTCGCGATTCTGAAATTTTACTTGTTTTTTTTCTCAGCATACTTACTTTAATTATTTCTTTATGCTAACTTTAAAAAAAAAAATCATTCTTATTTTACTTATTATTCAATTTTCTTATCATTCATTCTCGTATGACCGGACGTGCTTTAATTGCCTAAGCTGCGAATCGCGAAGGTACCCAAGAGATAGATTAATCTTTCTCCGAACTGTAACAGGAGGAGGTATGTAATGAAGAGCGTGCATTGAGGTATCGCGACTGATAAGACCAACACTCTTATCATTATTAATCATTCCTTATCAAATTCTAGTAAAAACTCTCACAAAATTATTAAACAATAAAATAATAAATAGATAAACTACTAAACGCTACTATCTAAAACCAATCAAATCTTCTAAAATACTTCAAATATTCGCAATTCCTTACAATTTAATTAAAATAACTGCAGAGGTCAAATATTATTACATCAACTAAATTATGTGTAACATTGAGCTGATTGGCTTTGCACAAGAGTTGTGGATTTCGAAAATCGTTCCCTAATGAGTGAAATGATGTGAGGTGTGTTACTAAAAATCGATTATTCATTCGATTGTAAAAATCAAGGCAAACTACTTACGACTAATCCCCTTCAAGTAATTCACTTGTAATAATTTTATTAGAAGAGCCCTCGCATTTCATCATTATTTGGTTTTGTGAAAAAAGAATATCGTAAAATATATTCTCATTCAATTTCATTTCTTTGAAAATATTTTGAGCGTAGTTTCTTTGGAATATCTAAACTATCATAACTTTGTCTCGAAATAACAAATGAAATCGACAATGTTACAACAAATAAATTTCTTTCAAATAAAAAATGAGAACATGTGCAGAACACATGAAAGTATATGATTTTTTTCCTTTTACATTAAAAAATGAATATTTAGTTGAATTTGATGGTCGAAGGTACTTCAAGGATTTATTTTCCTGCCTCGAAAAATTCTCTTACAGAAATAAAATTTTTATTGGTAATTTTGAAGTGTTCTGAAACCCGACTGAATCAGACTGGATAATGAAAATATCTTCACAGGGGATACAGAATTTAAAAAACTAAATTAACCATTGTATAATATATTAATATCTAACAACTTTTTTTGTCACAATAATTTTTTTTTATCCAAAAAGGATGTGATAATTTATTATGCATATATATATATATATATATATATATATATATATATATATATATATATATATATATATATATATATATATATATATAATCCAGATTAATAACTCTTTTAAAACTCGACTTTAAAAAAAAAAGTGTTAATATCTTTACATAAAATATTTTATGCCACTTTGACTATTCTCAAGCCTGTCATCCATGAACCAAACATTATTGAAAATTAATTCATTATTCTAAAATACAAAAATATTCTGTTAAATTTTTATGTAACCGTACTTTGCTGAAATTTATCACATCATATAGTAACAATTCCATTATAAACCAACAAAAATAACCAATCAATGATAATGATCTATAAAAGGCCGATGAATCTAATGTAATACAAACTTCTTTTTTATTAATTACCTTATGTGGTGATATTAATTGGATCCGATCCGTCATAAGATGAGACATATTCATGCAGATCTTTTTTTTTTTAGCATAAGAAAGCCTTTAATTGCCAGTTATGTGAGATCTGAAACTGCAATGTGCCCAATCCTATTTTGATACCTAAGCATTTATATAGTCTATACTACATAATATACACTCCTATTTAAAACATCTTAGTAATTGCATTTTTTTTATATAAGTTTTTATTTCTTATTATATTTTTATAATATATTATTTTTCTTATTATATGTTTTAGTTTTATTATATTAAAAATATAATTTATTTCAAATATCCACATAGTGCTCCCTATTCCCTTCACGTCAGTTTTGAAATTTACTTCATCTTTTATATTTTTAGTTATATAAATAGATTTCATGCATATTCTAATTTTATTATTTTCAGCTACATTAAATATTTCTATTTCTTTAAAGTTAATAATTATTAATTATACAATGTTGCTCTAATGCAGTGATATTAATATGCTGGGGGGTTTGTACATTGTTTTTATATTGGTTTATCCTGGTTTTTAAGTTTTATCAGGTTTAATAGAATATTTTAGTGATTTTTTTTACCTGCACCACTACAACCCATGAAGGGTCTTGGGTTCAGTACTTGGTAAGGACCGCACTGTTTCTAATCCAACGGTTGTGCAAGGAGGTAATTTGGCCGAGATCATGATCAACCATTAGGTTTTTCCCCCAAGGGTATCCAATTTATAGAGGCTGGGTGAGCCCAGGAGGGTCTCCCGATCTCATAGGGTCGATCCACGGCTGTTAACAGAATAAATAATTATATGCTACAGCCGGTCTCGAACCCGGATCGGGAGCATAATAACACAGTGCCTTACCACTGAGCTACTCCGCTCCCTTTTTAGTGATTTAGAATAATAATTAATTTTCAATAATGTTTGGTTCATAGATGATAGACTTGAGAATGGGCAAATTGGCCTGAAACGTCGTCTATGTAAAGATAATAAACAAGTTAAAAAAAAAATGGAGTTAAAAAGGGTTATTATCCTGGATAATTAATGTATATAATAAAAAATTGACTGTTTTTAACATTCATATGAGAACATCTCGGTTAATGCAAATCGCGTCGTTTACAAACGCTCTAAATTCGGTTTGAATCGGTAAAAAAGTTCCTAAATCTAAGAAAAAAGCATTTGAAGGGTCCAGGGAATTTTTTAGCAAAAATTGGACTATTTGTGTTTTCGAAACTAGTAAAAATATTGAATTATATCGATAACGTGTTTTTTGAAAAAGGCTTAAGCGCCAAAAATTCGAAATTTGGACTTCAATTGATTTTGGGACGTAAAAACCATCTCTATCGATTCCCGCTCACGATATATCGAAAAAAAAAATTTAAATGGTCTAAAAATCGAATATTGATGACGTAAGCACCAAATGCTAACGACTCTCAGTCGTCACTCTGACCTAAACTAGTGCTAGAAGCCTTACAAATATACCATAATCATAAAGATTTTGGCGGGTAAATAAGTTCCTACTGTATACGATAAAAAATTTGTTTCCTATAAAAATTTTGCTAAATGGCGCTTATGCCTTTTTCAAAAAACGACGTCGATATGTAGTAAGTCCTCTGAATTTAACGTTACATCGACTGGTAATATTAAACATTGACTTGAGCCTTTTGTTTTAGAATTTTCCGAAAGTAACCTAAGAATATTTTAGTTATATAATATTGCAAGTATTTTTCTTGATAGATGAAGATAAAAGGTTTTCAAAGGTGAAGAAGAATGCCGTGGATACTAAGCCAATATCCGGCTTAAGATCAAACGGCCCCAAGTTGCGCAAAACCTAAAGTCGAAAAATTCCGTTGGCACGAAGTTGAATGGACCCCATTGTCGTGGAGGGGTAAGAACTCCAGGGGGTACCTGGAGGGGTCGCTCCCTTAGGGGAGGATGATGCATAGGCTCTCTTGCGTAAGGGTTGTTCTTGTGCAGCTGTCGGTCCAAGGGAGTGAGAGCGGTTAATAGGGATATTAGGGAATCAACGGGCTATGTCGTAATCCAAAACCGATCAAGGCTTCGGTCTCTTTGATGTTCATTTACCGCGGATGTGAAGCGACCGGTTGGTAATTGCTTTGAAAATCCACCGGCGGGGTATAGCTTCAATGGTAGGCCCTAGAACAAAGAGACAAAGGACGTACACACTTGTTACACGCAGAAGAAATAAATTTCTATTGAGATTTCAGGGGTAATTCTGAACACCTGGAAGATAAAAGCCTTTTTGTCACATTTCAAACGAATAACGAATTACACAGATAAGCATAACGTACGGAAGGTGTTCTTGGAGCCCGAAGAATGTTCACGAAAAATGACACTTCAACTTTCATTAAAAAGAACAAAATGTAACTTAAATTATACCTTTTGAGAGAAAAGATATCAGTCACTGAAATAGTATTGATATGGAATGTAGACACTGTTTCAGTCCCTAATTTTCTTTTTCTAAAAGGTAAACTTCATTATAAAGAACAAAATATAACTGAAATCCAATTATCGGGAAAAAAAGACTTATACCCCTTTACCTAAACACTACAATTTTTTTATTTATCTTGTAATTACATTCTTTTTTTTACATTTCTAAGATAATGCAGTAGCTGGTTATATGTAGCTGGAAACAAGAAATTTCCTTCTTTTTAATGAGTCCAAGAAAACCGAAATCGGATAAACTGAAGACGAGATAGAGTTTTAAATCGAAACGTAATTTCGTGGCTTAAGTTTTCAACAGAATTTAAGTTTTTTGGTTTATTGAATCAAAATGTGCCATAATTTCTTCTTTTTTTTTGTGCTCTGAAAAACAAATATTTAGCTAGATAACCATGTCGTTATAATTTTTTTTCTGTTCGAGACGTAAAATAAAGCAGTTTCAGTGCGTTTTATTTATTTTTTCAGCTCTTAGGATCTTTTGGACGAAACGCTCGAGCACGACAAAAAATAATACAACGAATTCTCATGCACACCACTTGTCATTGAGTTTTGGATTTCAATGGTTCAATTATTGTTAAATATTTATCTATGAATAAAATAACTCATCATCATGATTATCTGTTCTCTACAACTATTTAGTGAATAGTAAATGCAAAGATTAATTCTTGTTTCATCAAAAGTAAAGTTATTTATTGATAGGTAGGATGATCCAGGCTACAAAGAGCTAAAAGTGCTTTCTTGAGGAGGCCTATAAACGAAGCGGCTCTTTAAGTTAATGAGCCGCTCGTGAACGCCAGACGTGCCGATGTCATTATTTTTTGCTTCTCAATCCGAAAAAGTTAAAGTGCACGTCCTTGTTAAAATAGATCTCGTCAACCTTCAGCGACCTCTGTCTCAAAACACTATCTCTATTTACTATTTGTTTCACTGTAATTAATATATTAAATCTATATAGTTTTGTAGATCTTTGAGAGACTGTCGAAAAATTTCTTTTTGGCAAGGCTGAGTGTAAAAGTCAATTCGAGAGACCACATTTTGATAGATGATGTTGACAATAAAGTAAGGTATACATGTAAAGATGAAAAAAAATAATAAGTACTAATACTAAGAAATAAGTCAGGAGTAGATTAAAAGTGAAAATTAATTATCAAATAAAATATTTTCTATAGTAGTTTATCTTGTTATGATATAAATTGAAGATTCCACACTTGAAGTTTCTACAATAACGGAAAAGAACTAACCTGTCGATATTCAATCATCATCAGGACATAAGAAAAAATCTGGTGCGGTGCGCGCATCACACAACTTTCCCTTACCATCCTATAATAATTATCTTTTCAATACAATATTAAAAAGTCCACATAAAAACTGTTTTTAATAAACTCAGCAGCATACACATCTTCTCCCACTTAAGTACAATAGAAACGTTTTTTAAACAATTTTAATACAACCGTCATGTGCACTACCTGTATATTTTAACTTTGTCAAGTTGCAAATATATTTTAAAAGTTTTGGTTTAGTTTCCATGGAAACATTTTCTTTCCATTAAATAATGTGAAAGTAGAAATTATTAAGTTAATTTCCGCTTTTGTATTTTTAAATTACTTTATTACAGAGTGTATTGTTTACAACAGATTGGTGGATTGGTGGGAAGAGATTCGGTCGCATCCGTCTCCTTTCGGTTGCGCTTGGTTATCCATCTAGGGTCTTGCACTCCTCATAAAATACACTGCATCTATGCTAATACTGGTCCGATTTTGATGATTTTTTTATTATTATTTAGATAATTTAATTACCTTTCATACGATTCTACACATAATTTACCGTAAGATGCATATTTTTTAAGCTATGCGCAAATAAAGTATTCTTTTCATCATAACTTTTTTCCCCGCAATTCCTCGGTGATTTACTACATAAATGAAAAGTTAAAGGCCTTTATGAAGAATAATTTCGGCAAGTTTCATCAAAATCGTTAGAGCCGTTTTCGAGAAAATTGTAAAAAAGTGTAAAATCGATTATATAAAGTGGCACTTCTGGTTAGTCGATTTTTACGAAAAAGTTGCTGTAACACAACAGCCATATACCTACCTTAAATACGTTATTTGAGTATCGTACGAATTTTCGTTTTTGAGCTAGGCTGTTCACATACACACAGACACACAGATCATTTTGCGAGGCTTGGTCATTTGGACTCAGTGGACCTTAAAACGTATTTACGTTGAAAACTAGAATTCGAAAATTTTAACGATCGCAATACTTCCCCTTTCTATATACTTCATATATAGGTAAGGGAAAATAAAAAAAACCTGGAAAAGGTGAATTTAAAAAAAGATACATTTTCGTTTGTTTAGTATGTGTATTTTTTGTTATTCTGTTGAGCAGCTGTTTTTAACCTACCTTTTCCTTTAGTATGTGCGTAGGTAGATGTATTGGATTGCGGTAATACCTCTAGTTGTTAATTTTTTTTTTTTTTACTGTTTATAAAGATATACATGACACTATTCTTCCGTCCAGATGATTGGTGAATCGGCGAAATATCGAGAAGTTTGTTGTTTTCCGTTATTTTAGAAACCCTGGGCTTGATTTGTGGAATCTTCTGCTAATATATTTTGTGGACTAACCGTGAATCCATTGTTTTCTTGAAATAGACATTCCTCTCCTCTGCATTTTTACTTTCCTATTTCCTTTGTATTTGTTTTTTTTTTCTTTTTATTATTTGATTTATTTTTATGGTATTTTGTACGTTTTTGGTTGTTCAGTATGTGTATTTTATATTATTCCGTTTTCTGCTCATCAGCTGTTTTTAATTTAGCCTTTACCAGCTGTTTTTAATTTAACCTTTACCAGCTGTTTTTATGTCTTTAAAATAACGAAAAACTACTAACTTATCGATATTTCGCCAATTCAGGCATCATCAGGAAGGCAGGAAAAAAAACTGGGAAAGGTTAAATTAAAATCAGGTGTTTTGTACATTTTTTAGAGTGTATTTTTTTAATTTTACTTTTCCCTTCTGTTGCTATGTAACCTCTCTTTATATTCAGTATGTGTGTAGATCTCTTGGAGTGAGGTGCAACCACTAGTTGATATGTCCTTTTGGACTGTAGATGTGCTCCATTTTGTCTTTATATTTATGATTTTTTTCTTTTGTTTTCTGTCTTGATTAATGCCTGAATTGGCGATATATCGACAGCTTAGTTGTTATCTGTTATTTTAGAGACCCTAGGTTTCGTTTGCGGAATCATCTGTTTTTATCCTAATAATTATTTTATATCTCTTTTTGAGTTTTTTCCCTTCTATAATAATGTAGTTAATCTTTTATCATAGTCAGCTTTCACTTATAATCTACATTTAATCACTCCCTATATCATTTTTCTTATCGTAACTTCTTATTTATTTACATGTATACCTTAAGTTGTTAATTTAACTCTTTTTAACTCCTTTTATACAATTTATTTATATGTGTTATTTTATTTGTATGATTCAGTTATAGGCAGTCAGATCCAAGCAATCGATTTTAACAAAAAAATCACTCATTCTTTTGGCTCAGCGGGAATTAAGAACGATCTTCACTTCTAGTTAAGATAGTTGAGAGTATAGAAAATGCTAAATCGAAATTTACAAATTATAACTATATTAAAAATTTTATTTATTTAGATTTTAGAAAACAAAAACAAACACAAGACAGAAAATAATAACATAAAGTTAATGAAAATTAGTTCGCCTAAATGGATGCAGCAAAAATCTTATATTGCCTTCATTCTTAGCTGGTCGGAGCATCAGAGCAGGTTTCGCTCGCTAGGGGGTCGAATACACCGGAAATCATTCAGTCATTCTGTCTCACAACAGCCTTGAGCTCAACATTAATTCCTACGTTGCTTCGAAATTCGTTAATCTAATATATATATATATATATATATATATATATATATATATATATATATATATATATATATATATATATATATTTAGATTAACATATATTAGAATTTAAACCATTCTTCTTTAGGGTATATATATAATAGTATCTATATTATATATTATTTATATATTTTATATATATTATATATTTATATATTATTATATAGTTACTATATTATTTCCAAAACCCTAATCATTATTGACAAATTTTCAAGTACCGCGAAAAATTGTACTATCTATTCAAATTTTGATATTAAAACCAATTTTTTGTTTTTAATATATTAGAAATATCTTCATTTCTTGAACACATTTCCAAATATCGTTAATTAGATTAATATTATTAATTAAATATTATTTAAATTTTAAATAGGACGCGATTTAAAAAAAAAACAATTTGGAAATATACGACTCGTATGGAATTAGTAAAATCGAACAAGAAAAATGAAAAAAAAATAAATAAAAATGTTTATAATCAGAAAATAACAATAATAAGATATTGAGAGGAATAGTAACAAGTACAAAAATAACAAACCAAAAAACGAGAAATAAGTAAACATAATCTATAAAGCACAAAAAGATATGCCATGCTGAACTAAACTGAACTGCCTTACTACACTTCCTTGATGGGCTAAAAGGCCATAATTCCAAATCATTTTTTTAAATACATCTTTGTATTGTACCCGAATTGGTCTAAAAACTATATTAGAGCTTTTTAAGCTCTAAATCCAATGGTCAGATCCTAATAATTGGTTTTAGGACTTTCTAATGCAGTAAAATGGTTTATTTTTTAGATAAATTCGAGTACAATATATTCTTTTTTACAATCATTGTTTTTTTTTATATATATATTTTTTTAAAACTTTGAAATTAAATCGGTGAAAACTCGTCAACATTCTTAAAAAAATAGAATAATATTTAAAAATTATGCAATACAGGTATTTTAAGTAATTTATAATAACATATGATTAAAAAAAAAATTAGGTTTTAATAAAAAACTTTTGAAAGAGAAGTTGTACCATCCTCAGCTTTTCGATAATTTAAATATATTGTTTTAAAAGTAGATACAGTGTAATTAAACTGAGTTATAATTGATGATAAAATGCTATTGATGAAATAAGAACTAGGGTTTTTTAATTTTTTTTTTTTTTAATTTTGAAAATCTTAACAGAAAGGATAAATATTTATTAATTTATCAGAAAGGATAACTATTTATTAATCCTGCAATGAAATCATAATTTTTGGTTTATCATTGCCCATGTTTTGTTTATGTTCGGACATTTAAAAGGAGAATTCGAAAATGTAGGGATTTAAAGGATTGAAAAAGATTTAAAGGATGATGGCCTCGGGGCACCAGCTGCCTCATGCACCTGCCGATAACGCCGGCTACAGCTGCTCAAGGTAATTCTGGAGTGGTCCTGGAGTCAGGATTCTGATGCCTCAAGATTGGTGAGAAGTCCTTGAAGGAAGTATTATGTATATTACAACTGCGTATTTTGATCTCATCGGTCAGTTAAATGTTTTCGTTTCAATAAAAATATAAAATTATTATAAGGATTATATAATAAGGAGTTTATAGATACTGCAGAAGTGAAGCCACAAAGAGAAGTTACTTCATCTTCGATCAGAAGATCACACCCGGGAAGACCTGCCAGCTTCCCCGGTCTGCGGTATGCCCTTTAGTGCAGGATAGGAATGGCAGAAATTTCACTAAGGAGGAAAATAAAAAATAAAAAAACTCAAAGGACACGAGGAAATTTCTGCTCCACAACTCGAGAAGGTTCTCTTAGGCGTCTCCTAAACCCGCAAACTGTTTCTTTGAAGAATAAAATAATCAACCTGATGAGTATTTTCTTATAAGAAAAATTAATTGATTTTTAAAATAAAGGCTGGCTGTTGCTATTTCATCAATTTATTTATTACGATGCAAATTTTCGGCCTACAAGCCATCCTCAGTACAATATGAATATCAGATTTATAAATTAATAGACTGTATTTTGGGAGGGTTTCAAAGTATGTAGATTAATGATTGCTTAGTAAATTATTCAGTTGCCATAATTGGCTGTAATATTGCATTGCCTTCTTCTTAGGAGTTTCACCTGTGATGACTCCCTTGACTGAGATGGCTCCCGTATTGTTATTTTATTTTAAAAGTTGTAAGTGTGTTATTGATATTAACTTAATTGGAATTTTGCATTTTAAAATGTAATGAAATTTGATCCAACCTCAATTTTGTTATTGTGCTTTTATTATAATTATTTATTTTTTAGTGAAGCTGTATATTTCCACTTGGTACGGATTGGACTTAAATATGACAGTATATGCATTTTAAATAATTTTAGTATGTATATGGTATTTATTAGAATATTTAATTCTGTGATATGTTATAAATTGAACTAAATAAGGGCGTTTTACAGAGATGCCTGAGGATGGCTTGTAGGCCGAAAATTTGCATCGTAATAAATAAATTGGTGAAATAGCAACAGCCTGCCTTTATTAAAGTATTCACCTAAATCAACAAACATATGTTAACTGATTTTATTTTATAATTTTATTTATTTTTGTAGAGATTATCTCATATTTTTCCAAATAGCGTATCTTGATGATTTGGTACTGTTAGGTGAAGACGCGGTAACTATTAAACGTAATACAACCTTGATGAATGCCTGTTAAGAATCAGGTCTCGAAATAAATACGAATATGTTTTATATGTTATTATATGATATATATTATATGAATAATATGTATATGTTTAGTAGCAAACATGGCGACGATTACGGTGATATATATATATATATATATATATATATATATATATATATATATATATATATATATATATATAGGAGGGGATACGTTTGAATTCGTAGAGAAATTTAAGTATCTGCAAAAGAAGAAACGAAATTCCAGTGGAAATAAAGGCAAGGTTAGAGATTGTTATTTCTCAATTGAAAAATGGCAGCTCACACCTTTTTTCAGAAACTTACAAGTTACAATTTAAAAAAGTTCAAAACATGGCCACTTATTTTGAACTCAGAACAACATCTTAAGGTCTTCGATTATAAGGTGTTCGGTCCGTGAATGGATGAGTCTTTTGGAGAGCTTTGGAGGCTATACTAAGCGGAATTGCGAAGCGTGCACGCTACTAATATAATTGAAGTAGAATTCCTAAGAAGTTAATAAGAGCCGAATATACTGGTAAATGTCCGAGGGGTAGACCGAAACGTAGGTGTTTTGCGTCAAGGCTGTTCGGTGATATCGTCATCAAACCTTAAGGTACGCTAAACCTTTTATTAGTGAAGACGAAGGTGAAATTTCAGTGGCAGATAAACCGCACTATGTAGAACATTACTTTGGCTTCTGCTGACCATATCCTTAAAAAAACTTCCCTCTAGGTCTCATGATGCGCTTCCTTGTGAAACTTTTCCTCGGGATCTCTCCCACATTACTTATTTAACGGGCTTAAATATTTTTTCTCGAGTGAACATGGCCACATCCTATTGTCTTTTATGCAAGTGGATGCATAGTGAAAGTAAATGGGATATAATAAGTCTCCTTATCTAAAAGAAAAAGTTTATTAAAAAAAAAGTACACCAATCAGAAATAAATAATACATTTTCATTTTGTAATTGTTTTTCTCTTTTTATATGAAATCTTTATTATAAAAAAAAAAATATGGTGCATCCACTTAAACGAATTTCCTTACCTACCGCTTTGGGTTCAAACAGACACAAATGGCCAAAAATGTGTTTTTTGCTCTCAGGTTAAACGCATAGATCCGTTGAAACTTCCTCAAAATTTTGACCCGATTACAATACTATCCTTACTCAGGTTGTATGGAAAGTAAAAACATGTTAACAATGCCCAATACGCTCCATATTTGCTAATAATAATCCGTTTTCAATAATTTTTTTTGTTTTTTGTTTTTACATAATTTACCATAAAATTCTGATTTTATGAGTAATGCCAAATAAAATTTTCTTTCCTTTAATACTTTTTTCCTGCTTTATATCGGAGATGTATTATATATATATATATATATATATATATATATATGTGAATAGTTAAAAGGCTTTGAGAAGAATACTTTAGGCATGTTTCATCAAAATCTTTAGAGCATATTTTGGCGTTACAGTATATAGAAAAAAAGATTTTTCGACTATTCCGTAGAGCGTGCTTAATTTGATACACAGGGATCGGGGGTAGAAATCCTACAAAATAAAATAATTTTCAAAAAATTCGACAAAATCGGTCTACCCCTTTAAGAAAAAATCGTGGCCGACAGAGGCTGATGGCCGAAAATTTGTTGTCACTTGTAATTTTAGAACAGACAAAAATTAAGACAATATTAAAATGTGATCTGTGGAACTAACTTGAATATTAAATACTGGGTATTTCCCATTGGCTGGTGAGATCTTTTTAAAAAAATAGTTCTATTTGGCACTAATATTCCATGGCTCATTAAAAAAAAAATGTTAGAGAATCGATTATTAATTCTTCTCCAAGAATTTCGATATATATCGAAACAATTTCTGTAATATTTGTTTTGTTTGCATTATTAATTTCAGTTTGTTTTTAACTTATTTTTGTCTGCTTATCTTTTTTTTTTCATTTTCAGGTATTAATTCAAATAAACTGTGAATCTTGAGTGGTTTTTGTTTATTTCTCCCGTTTATGTAGATTTAAAAATAGTGTTTTAACTAATTACCTATTAATACTAGATTATATTAACCTTCAAGGAAGAAGCCAAAAATCTCAAAAATAACAGAAAACAAATCATCTGAGACATCACCCCACACCAAGACACCCAGACACATACTCAGGTATTTGGTCATTGAGTATGTTACTGGGTGTCTTGGTGTGGGGTGCTGTCTCTGGTGATTTATTTTCTGTTATTTTTGAGACTCTTGGCATCTTGTTTGGATTTTTCCATTTATGTTCTAACAATTATTTATGTCTCATTTTGAGCTTTCGCTCTTGCATATCATTATATTAATTAACGTTCGCACAATGTTCCATACTGATACATCTGAAAGTTAGTCTATTATTAAAGTGCTGTACGCAATTATGCTTTAATTTTTATAGTTAAATTTTCCAACCTTAGAAGTTTGAATCACCTGTGTCATCACATATTTTATCTACTTGCGATTAATTATACAGACCTTGTTGCAAAAACACAAAGAGAAAAAAAAAAGTAGAATGTACAAGTCATTAGATAAATATAGAGAATGACCAACAAATTGCCACACTCGATATGATGACCTCGAACAGAAACGCAGCTTCGATGGCTACATATCGAAGCGTAATACAGACGTTCTATTTTTTCTTAAGGATCCTGACGTATATCGATATTTTATACCATTTCCAATCGATAGTTGGTTCGGAAAGAGCAGCGATAACTGTCTGATGACGTCATGACGTTGCCTGCATTCGAATGTGCACTGATAGCCTTTGATGTCCGCCGCCTTTCCAGATAACATCTCACTTGTGGTGGGAGAGTTCATTGCAGCGCCGTGCATTTATTCGGGACAAACCGGCAAAAAGACTTCGAGGCAATTTGTCGTATAAAGGAAATGGGAGTAGAACAGAAAAGAATTTCCTCAAAAAAGGACAATACGAAATTATTTATATAAAAGAAAATAAATAACCAGCAAAAAAATGTTTTTTTTTTTTCGAAACTATTTGTAGACTGTTTTATAATTTATAATATTATATTATAATATTTATAATATAATTGATAAAAGTAGATTACCAAACACAGTCTCATTTCATTATATTTTATTTTATTTCATTGCGAGTAGCTTTCGGTGTCCAGATGGAAGTATATTATGACCTTCAAGTAATGTACTCCTTTCGGCTCTTCAATTTCAACTAAAATCTATTATATTATTTATATTGATATAAAAGTCTAATTTACCAGATTTGAGATGTTTTACATTATACTTTAATATAATTTTTTATGAAAGTCTAATGTCATAACCTTCAAGTAAAGATCCACTTCCGGTTTGCCAATTTTAACCAAAATCTAGTATTTTATTTATATTGATGTAAAATTCTTATATACCTAATTTGAGATGCATTATCTTTTAATATAATTTTTGATGAAAGTCAATAATGACCTTCAAGTAAAGTACTACTTTTTTTAATTATGCAGGGACCAAAAAGGGAGGTTCACAACTAGATTTTACAATAATTCTAAATAAATTTTTTTAACTTTCTATGGCAAACTGTTATGCGAGATATGTACGAACGAGCATACGAACGTCACGACGAAACTTGTCAAAATGGATTCAGTGATGGTCAAAGTGGATATTTCCGTTGAATTCTGAAAACCAACAATTTTCGCAATTACAATACTTCCTTTATTGCGCGAAGTAAAAATAGAACAATTAATAATATGGAAAACGTATACAATATAACAATAAAATTTCTTAACAGTGGGTGCTTATAAACTTGGAATCATAAGAAGAGGGCATTATTGAGCTGTGAGCTCAGTAAAGTCCTGTAGTGGTTGAAGTGTTGAGGAGGCTATATCAAAAGAGGCGGTAATAGCATTAATAATTAAGAGATGGGGCTCTTATAACATCAACGATTTTCATGTAAGATCATAATATTTTCTGTTCTTTTGACATAGTATTATGTAGAAAGAACCAATGACAAACTTCAAAAATTGCTTGACGCGTCCAGTAGCGTAGCCAGGATTTCGTTTCGGAGAGGGATCCATCCAAGGATCTATTTTAAAGAAACCCACCCCAACCGGGAATATAAGGGTGCCCTCTATATATATATATATATATATATATATATATATATATATATATATATATATATATATATATATAACATTTTCTATGCTTAGGTATATTATTTATATTTTTATAAAATGACATTCAAATAGGTTTATACAATTTATGTTTACAGATAAGAATAACTTCGTAATTTCCAATATTTCTGAGGTCTTTACCATCTAGTCTCCCCCTATGGCTACGGCATAGAACGAGCCACTTGAACAAAGATCTGTTTCATCTATTTATAATTAGTTGAATATTGTTCAGAAATGGAAAAAACCTATAATGGACTTTCAACTTTCTATTAAAAATAATATTCGCCGCCCATTTTTAAAAAAAGGCTTTTTAAGAGACACTCTACATTGCCCCTAAGGAAACTGGTGAGCTTTCTTTAGCCCGAACTGAGATGCAAACAAGTTCTTTGGTGTACATAATTAATTATTATAACGAACGCATATCTTTTTTTTCCGGAGGATTTAAATTTTTTTTTCGGAGATGAGGTATTTAATAAGAAGGCAAGTAATCACCTAAATGTCTATAATCACGAAATTGGGAGTATGTTTTGAGGATAAGTATGAAAATTAGATAAAAAAAGTATTGCTAAAAATACCCAAAAATATTACTTAAAATACAAGCCTTATTTTTTTTTCGTAGATTCCGGAGGAGATGGAATATATCCCCCAATCCCTAATCCCTCCTCCTCTCTCTCCCCTACCCCCCTACGTACGCCACTGGTTGTAAAATAAGTTTTACTTCATTTAATCCCGTTTTGGACGTAGGCGATATTAGGAACATGTGGTGGGTGATATTTGGAACAGATTGGTTCAAATAGCTGATATTTGACAATAAAATAAATATTATCATGTGTTATTTTAAATTCACTGATATCACTAAAAGTAACTGGCGGAGATATATAAAAAAAGACCCGATTCTGCATCTAACTTGTACGCAACATATTATTCAATTGTAACGCCAGCAAAGTAGTACTTTACAGAATCGTATAACAAGTACGCACTTGTTAACCACCAGCTCATTGATACATGGCAACCTGTACCCGCAGTAGCTAACCAGCGTAACCTCACTTAGCCGTCAGCGGAACCGGGTTCAAGGATATTTCATTTACAGGAGCTCACCTGTCCTATACACCTGTTCAAGTCTCCGACGCCTAACGACTTTAACGCTCTTATTCTTCCGACCGTGACGGCGACTGTTGAACAGGTTCTCGTCGCATCCGCTTTCCACTGTTTTGTCGGAAACTAAACTCACCGTTAAAAAGTCAGATTCATTTTATAGTTTTAACTAAAACCGTTACCCTTACCATCATTTCATAGAAACTAAGCTAGATAACTATTTTTTTCTTTTGATATAAAATTCAATTTTTATTCTATAGACTCGGTAAATAAAAAAATAATTAAATAAATAAACAAAGCTTTATGGAACCTTAAAAAACTTTGAACTCAGAAATGGAAATTGGTTTAAAAAATGTGTAGATATCTACCTAAGCATACTTTTAATTAAAATTTTTTGGGTTTTGTTATCAGATATTCTAGCTTTTTTTCTTAATTATTCTTCCTGACACTTAGTTCTCACTTTACAGAGGACTTTTTCAGGGACTCAAAACAATATCCAACAAAGCAATATCCGAAGGAACTCCTGTCTATAGCAAGGACAAAATATCAGAAAGAAAAATGACCACTCTCTTTAGAGAAAAGTCAAAATATCTGATACATCCTTTTTTTTAATGTATAGTAATCGATTTCTTTTATTTTTTTATCAAGTAGATAATTTAGTATTTTTAATTTTTGATTATGCAAGGCGGAGAGGGAGGGTGGATGATTCAGTTAAATATTAAAGAGTAGTACGTTCAGCAGAACCTTGATCATCCTATAGAGAAGCGCCATTGAAATGTTTGTTCAAAGATGTTAGCATAAAGATAAAAAAGAAACATTGTTAATAACGTAGTATTATAAGCCAATAACTGGTCTAGAACGCGTATAGACCCAGATTCAGGTCTCTAATTTGGTATATAACCAGAAAAGACTCCGAAGTATGACAAGATCTCTGTCCAGGCCTGGAACGATTAGATCAGAGGGCTGGAGACAAAGAACTCGTGCAGCGGCCGTTCCCACAACGCGAGGAGATTTGGCTTCTTTATGAGACCAATTAGTTCTTCGAGGGCTGCATGTCGAGGTCTCTGCTCTTCGCCTTCCTTTTGCCTCTTCTACCGGAGCGGGACGCCATTCTATGGAACCCATTCGAAATCGGGATCCTGCAAGTATCGGTTGGAACGTCTTCGATGAGTGTGAATTCTACCATAATAAGATTAGCTAGGATTTTGGGTATTTTTTACTTTAGGTACGCCAGTTATTTTTAAATAGGAAAAGTATCTGTTATAGAAACGTATCAGTTATATTTCAACCCATGTTGTTATTCTTCTATTATATAAACATCTGTTAACAGATTATATTAAAACTTGTAAAAAAAAACTTTTATTTTATATATTTTAAACGTTTTTTTTTTTTTTTTTTAGTTGGGTGGCCAATAAGTTTTTATTTTTTGCATCTGTTCCTGTAAAGTATTCCGTACATTTGGAGTACCGTTAATGCAGCGACCTCTGATTTTAAGCAACGACCTCTGATTTTAAGCAACGACTTAGCTTTATTAAATTCATAGTAAACGCAATTACAAATAGAAGAAAATAGTAGATAACCTACTACAAATATAAAACAACACATTCTTGTTTAAAAATAACTGGCGTACCTAAAGTAAAATATACTCAGGATTTTGATTAGGAGTAATTAAATTGGTAGTTGTAAAGTTAATTGGTTTCACTGAACATGAATAGCTTTACAAAAGTAAAAAATGTAAAACCCTTATTAAAATACAATTCAACGCGCCTTCTGCCTTGTTCGTTGAAGCTGTGTGGGGCGCATTCTGATGAGGCATCGGGAGATATCATCAAAATCCGTAATGCATAATGAGAAGTGGAAATCGGAGATGTTTTTTCTTTACTTATTAAATTTTGAATTTATTTTTTAGGACAATTATGAGAAAATAAACCATTTTATTTATCAAATAAATAGTGATATTGAATACATGCCACTTTACTAAAAAGTGGAGTTTTACAAGAGAAGCGTTTGAAGTTTGCCCATTTTGGTTTATCGCAGTCTCTCAACTCACTGATAGAACATCAACAATTTATCTTCTTTTTTTTTCAAGCTCCTTTAATAAAAAAGCATTTTTGAAAAAAAAAAAAAAACCTACTCAAATTACTTTATTGAATGTGTTATAGTACAAAATGATATTTTCTACATAAATAAAGCAGTCTTCTAATGTACACAAAGTAGCAAAATATTAGTACTTTTTGGCCCATTTAACTCGCATAAGAATAATAACATTAAAAATAATTTATTATTATATTTATCAGCCTTTCTAAAGTTACTCTCTAATCACAGTTTAAAGAAAGCCATTAGATTTGACCAGTAAACTTATAATAGCTAAAGTAACAATAATTTTTTATTACGGTAAATATTGAACCTAAAAATCTGATATTTATTCTCAAACAAATATACGTCACTATTAGCTTTCCAAGCAAAATAAAGCAAAGACAAAAATTTTCGTACTGTGAAGCTCTTGTTCCAACTGAACGATATATTGTGAAATATATAATAATAAATAATAACTTGTACAGTCGAATCTCTGTATATCGATTATCCATATATCGAAAACCTTTATATATCGAACTTTTTTTAGGAACCTTGAAATTTTATTAGAAAAGAATATTCTGTATATCGAATAAAATTCATATATACCAAATAAAAAATTCCAATTTAAAAAAATATAAAATGTGATTAGTCATCAAAAAGAATTTTTTACGTACGTAAGAATGGGTAATAATTAAATAAGAAAAAAAAATGTTCCACTGGTTTACAAAGCAATGGAAATTCGGGGAAGATCTTGTTTCAGAAGAAGCACAGGAGTACCTAAATTCTCTAAATCTCTTTCCTGGCATAGAGTGAAATTTTCATTTTAAATTCAGTTCAATTTTGCCTTTCTGGTTGTGAGCATGCTAAAGATGACTTCAGTGATGAATTATACACAAAAAGACATTAGAAACTATTTTGCGCAAAAACAAAAATAAATTAATTTTTATGTATATTTGCATATTTTTAATGCATGCCCTTATTAAATTATGAATATATATTTGTAAAAAATCTGCAATCACAGGTGTAATTTGTACAATTTTTCAAATAAGTATTATTGATCGTTCAGTTATTTTTTTTTTAACCTAAAAAATTGCCTTTGTTACATCATTAAACCCTTGCTTTTAGTACTTCTTTAACCCTAAAGAATAGCAGTAATTTGTTTTAGCCTGAAAATTGCAATCTTTCTATATATCGATTTTTTTCCAAGGAACTTTCATGTTCGATATATGGAGGTTCGACTGTATACCATATACTATCGAAATTAACTGGGTCACGTAACCAGTATTATTGAATACAAGTATACTACATATATCTATACATTGGAAATACTAGACGATACTCTTTGGCGGAAAACCTTAAACACTGTTGAAAAGTGTAATTATGCTGAAGAAACTCAAAATACTGAATAGATTTTTTTTTTTTTTTTTTTACGAAACACTATAATTTATGTGGTTTACCTATACGCGGTACATCGAATATATTTCTGAAATATAACTATCTCCAACTCATTATACCAACTAACAGTAATCAATTCAGAAGGTCTTTTCCCCATTTAATGGATGCCGAATCATAGATTAATTTGATAATAATAATATAATATAATAATAATGATAAGGACTGGCAAAAGTCGGAGGTTCGATGCCGATACTTATTTTCAACTTGGCTAATGAATCAGTTGCCATCCGGAGACCGCAATGAGCTGCCGTTCACTATTGGTCAGTAGGTCCATCGGACCTAGCCGGATGGATCTCCATATACACTACCTTTAGGGCGTTTCCTTTTGGATGGTAAGGTCCGTATGGGATGATAATAGGAATAGTCACAATAGTTTCACTATAATGAAAAACTTTTTCAATAACCTTTCAATTAACTTGTTAAGGTAGACTTTCGCTGGCACTGCCCGCGGTTGCGGCCGGCAAAGTTTGCTGGCAGTTTACTACTACTTTGACCGAATAGGTAGGGATATATTTCGCTGGCACTGCCCGGCAGTCTAGTTATAACGTCAGACCTGCTGCGTCCCTGACCGATCCAGAAGGAGTCAAACTGCCTCAGACGCGACGGTTCCCGCTTATCATTTGAAACAATGTCATTTAACAAAACATGATTTAGTTATTATGACGACGAACGTCTAGTAGAGTTTGTAAATCAGTTTCAGGTTCTTTATGAGCTCAAACAGAAGGATTAAAGAAATGTAATAGTAAAAAATAATGTGTGGAAATACATATTCTTTTATTTTTATATTCATGCATTATTATTATTATTATTTTTATTATTGTATTGATAAACAATAAAGAAACCTCGACAGACGAACTTAGTTCATTGCCTAAAATACCTAACAAATATCTAGTTTTACATAACATTACAATATATATGTTGTTCATACATAGTTGCATATTTGTAAATACTTGTAAATAGACGTATTCATTTATCTATAACTTGTATGTTTCTAAATAACATATAATTTTAAAGGTTTTAAGGATATACTATAACGATATGGTATGATTATAAATATAGGAGAGGTTATAACGTTATAGGTTATGCAAGAATGGGCTGTTGCGGTGGGCAGCTTCAGCGAAATATAGAAGCAGTAACAGTTAGCGGCTACAATTGGCAAGCTCTGACAGTCGCAACCGCGGACAGTACCAGCGAAAGTCTACCTTTAGACGCCAGCCAGCAGTTACCTAAATAATCCTAATTATTTCATATAGCGGTTGAAAAGAAAACGTATTCTAAACTTATTCTATTCTCTCTTTATTTATATATATATATATATATATATATATATATATATATATATATATATATATATATATTTATTTGGACATATTTGATTTTCCCTATTAATGAATGTTATGACCTAATGATACATCCCAGTACGTGCATCATTATAAAAGCAAAAGACTTGAGACCTTCGTCGTGCTAAAATAGAGAACCTCCTCCAGGTAAGACAAAACCAGGTTCTGAGCTAAGTAGGTACCGGACCCAGATGGTAGATATCGATCGAGACGGCAGTGCCATACAGATGAGACCACTCGAGCCGTGGGAGATGTCCGACTTCCGGAGGAAGTGGTAATCCCCCTCCTTCCGCTAACGGCTTATATAAACATCAATATTTCCGTTCGGCTAATTATCTAGAAAGCTATGTCTACGATTAATTAAGTTGTAATAGCCGTCCTTCTGTTAAGGAGGCATTGTACGCGGAAAGTGTAGAGCTCGTTGAGTGATTCTGGAATCATCTTCGTGTGATGAAGCTCTTCTGAATCAACAAATAGAATCTTTAAATTTCTAAGAATTTAGACTTTAAACGTATGGATAACGTTAGAAGAACGTTGTATTCATCATGAGCTACTGTAGAAATAAAGGGTAATTTTTTTCTTAAATGTAAAGTTTACTTTTTTGTTTATCTTTCTTTTCTATGATTAAAATTATTTGTTATTACTTTTTATTATATGCATTTTCCAATTTTTGATTTTGTTAATTATTATTGCAAAGTTACTCAGTATCTTCCAGAACCCTAACACTTAAAATTTTATTATCCTTCCTTCGGTTCTCTACGGATGTAAAAAAACGTCGCTTACGTCGCTACCGCCTTAACTTTAGCCAAAAGGATATATTGGCTAGAATATTTGGTCTGAAGAAAGATTGGTTAACTGGGGAATTTAGCAGGACACATCACGTCCAATTTCGTGGCATGCTAATGTAATATAATATAAATTGAATATAATATAAATAAGAGAAACGCGATGTTGAATAGAGCATATAAAGTTGTTAGGTTTGATAATAAAGGGATATCTAACCATGGAGTGGAACGAGACGTAAGTGGAAGGTTCAATTTTTATATTTTATTAAAGTCTTGATAAAATGAAAATGCATTTTTTTTTAAGTTTTAAGGAGAAACTTTACTATTGCAAATTTACTCAGTACCTTCCAGGACCATGACCCTTAAAATTTACTGAACTATTATCCTTTCTTAATAATAATAATAATGTTTAACAATGATAATAATTATTAACAATATTATTAATAATAATAATTAATATATTATTAACAATAATAATAATTATTAAATAATAATAAATTTTGACAACCTAAGATTGATTGCTCTATAGAGTAGATACTTATAAATATTAACAATGAGAAATTCAACCAAATCAGCTCTAAATGATAATTTCAAGCTTTCATAATGGCATATGAAAATTTTAAAATTATTATATTTCAGAAAATTATTTGTTATATACTTCATCGCTTTATTCAACTATTTATGACGACGTTTCGGACTTATCCTTGTCCATTTTCAAGTAATCATTATTTTCCAATTTGACATCCCTATTTGTCAAATATGTAAAATTATTGTCCTATTGCTCATGTTTATATAAGAAGAATCTTATTTGTCATCCAGGTTCTACATTTTCTATTTACTAAGCAGGGCAATAGTAAATGGAGAACTAGAATGACAAATGAGGTTCATCTTATACAAATATGGGCAATAGGACAATAATTTTACATATTTGACAAACAGGGATGCCAAATTGGAATATAAAAGATTACTTGAACATGGGAAAGGATAAGTCCATAAGATAATTTTAATAATAATAAATTTATACTGACCACATCATTTCCCTACAAATAGTAAGCCCTTCACCACTTCCCATTGTCAACCAAGTGACAATGGTTTCATTATATAATATAATGCACAGAAGATAATCTAGATTGTATTCTGCTGTACAGTTTGGTAGCCTGTGTGCTGAGGGGATCTGCCAGACAGGCAAAGCTTCAATAACTGATAAGCTGTTGAAGATAAGGATGGCAGATGGCTGTAAAGGGGGGCTAGGCCCCTGCTTAGATTATTTATATTTAGATTATTGTCGAATTTCATATTTCTAAAACTAATTTTTCTAATATTAAAAAGTATCTGGTGTACACCTATTAATACGACTTTCCTTACCGGTTTAAGAACAAAATCCAATACAAACACGATTTGCTGAATCTTCGCTAATATTGGACCGATTATTTTATATTTTTTTAGTTTTGCTAAGTAGGCAATTAAATTATCTTTTAAATGAGCATCTGCAGTGTCCCTGGAGATATTTTTTGAGTTAGTAAAAAAAAAAGAAGAAAAAAAAGGTGAACGGTGGTTTTCAGAGAAACATGGACAGAATTTTTTTAAACGTGAATACTAAGTCCAATACGCCGTATCTTTGCTAATACCGGTCCGATTTAGGATATCTTTTTTTTTCAACGGAATTTAACCACATTTTAACTGATGATGTAGGATTTTCAATATAATATATACTTTTTGAGTTATGCCCAAATAAATTTTTCTTATCGTCATGGCTTTTTTTCCAGCTTCTCTCTCTCTCTCTGTCTCTCTCTTCTGTCCCATATATATATATTTATTCTGGGATTAGTTCCCTTAAGAATAACAAGCATGTTAGGCTCTAAATAAACAAAAAAAAAAATATCTGGCCAGACTACATTAAAAAAAAAAAAAAAAAATATATATATATATATATATATATATATATATATATATATATATATATATACTAATGAGTGTTAAAGGACTTCAAGAAGCGGACATTAGGCAAGTTTAATCAAAACCGTTAGAGCTGTTTTGGCGCTATAGTCTTTAGAAGAACAAGTTTTTTGGGTGTTGTGCAGCCGCTATTGCGTACTGGGTATTAGATTTGATACTCACGCTTCGGGGGCCAAAACTCTACAAAAGAAATCGGCCCACCCATTCTAGGGACAATAGTGGCACAGACAACAAACCAATGGATATAAATACGTGTTTTTGGATTCTATAACGTAAAGATCTATTAAAAACTGTTCATCGAAAATTTGATCAGTTTACAATATTTTTCTTACTTCTTAATGGTAGTAATATAAAGGGAGTAATAATAATTATTAATAAATAATAAATTGCATTTAATTTCGTAAGTGTACGACAGCTAACTTCACCTATATGCACGAAAACACTTAGTTTATCCTCATGAATAGACAATATTTCCACTGAATTGTTGCAAACAAGTTCTTACTCCTGTCTATATTTTATATCATCCTAAGTACATAGGAAACAAAGAAGGTACTCGAGCGAGAGATGTGTTTTCTAAGCCTTCGGAGCTGCGGGAGTCCAGGTACGTCGTACTCCAACGGAATACTAAATCGGGGAAGACTGTCACCCTTCTGTTTACATATGTACGGCCCCTCGTCCAGGCGCATTCCCAGCACCATTTAATGTCGACCAGGCTCTTTCTTGAGCTCAGTCGGTTACTGTTGAGTTAGGAAGGCTGGCGCCGAAGACACAGAGACGGATTGCGATGTTAAGACGTTAAGGTTTGGTTACAAAATAAAAAATATTTACAGTTTAAAAAAAAGAAAATATATTTGTATTTGTTTAAATAAATTCTGTTATGCCTAGATTTAATACTTTGTATGAATAATATTTTATTCTTGGACATATTGCCCTCTCCTCTCCTCCTCCCCCCAGAATAACACAATTGGGCCTTTATGACTGGAACCAGATGATTCCAGAAACACAATTTTTTTTTGTAAGGGCCAAATGAAATTAAATAAGACACCAAGTAAGTTCACCATCAGGTTTTAAAAAAATCAGTAAATTAATTGGAATTAAACTTTTAAAGGAGAAAGGTAGTATCCAATCATTACAATGGTTTCACTAACCAGGTAAGTCCGGACATACCTGTTTTTTGCACCAATGGATAACAGATTTTCTATTGACCGACGATGTAATCTTCGCGACATTATTTACCTCACAAGGGAGCATTGGTGTTATATTAGAGCCCGGTTCTTGCACCAACCGATACAGCTAAATTGTCCACAGACCAAAATGCATTTAAAAGAAAATTTGGACTTAGCAGGACATACTAAATCTACATCTTAGTTACAAGGTCTTAGGACAAGGTTCCAATTGCTCTAACCTTGATTTTAAGAGAAACAATTTTGAAAATTAAAGTGCTAAAATGTATTTCGTTATCAATTCTCTTCTCATTACTGTACATGGTTTTAGTTTGACTTTTGAAGTTGGTTAACAGATAGAGTTAGTTTCTCTTGTGATTAGATAAATGCAGTGGCGTACACACAGAGGAGGGAATCAAGGGATATATCCCTCTCCCCTCCCCCCCAAATGTAGGAAAAAAATACTTTTCATTCCCACTAACATAAGATTTTTATTTTCAGTAATATTTTTGGTTATTTTAACAATAGTTTTTGATCCAATTTTCATGCTTATCCTTAAACCTTACGCAAATTTGGCAACTTATACAAAACTTACGCACAATTAGGTGATTATTTTGCCTTCTTCTTATTATTCATATATATAATACCAACATCTCCGCGAAAAAGCAGGAGAAAAAATTATGACAAAAATAAAATTTTCTTTACGTATAAGTAAAAAATAATATATTTTATGAAAAATTCTACATCCAATAAAATTCTATGATCAACATGCCCGGCAGCACAAAATTAATAAATTTATTTTTAGGTTATATTTCTTAAAATCTTTAGTACAAACATCTGAGAAAGATTAAAATGAAAAAAAGCAAAACACTTAATTAATATTTTCAAAAGATATTAATGTTTTCTTCAAGTTCTTAATCTAAGCCTTTTTTATTATTAATTATATTCTTTCCATATAAATATTTGAATTTATTGATCTAGAAGCAGAACAGTGTGGGAAAAGCTCATAGCTATTCGGTTCTGCAAATTAACAAGCGAGAGGATGAAGAATAAAAAAGAGATAAAAAAAACCAAGGATAAAAAGAAATCTAAGTGGCCGATACAAGAAGTGCCCGTTAATCCATTAATGACCCGTATGCAGCTGCTCTTCTGGATCTTAGAGGCCGCAGTGCCAAGCTGTTGGCGAAGGAGCAGTATTATCCTTGAATATTATTTATTATTCAAGAGTGGCATATTAATTTTTTTTTTAATTAGATTAAATAAAGATGAATCGGTCTTGTTGTATATATATATATATATATATATATATATATATATATATATATATTAACTATTAATATAATAATAATAATAATAATAATAATTATAATTATAATAATAATAATTATAATAATAATAATAATAAAAATAATAATAATAATAATAATTAATTAATATATATATATATATATATATATATATATATATATATATATATATATATATTAACTTCCCTATATAGTAGAAATTGTTAAATATAGTTGGTTTTTTTTATTTGTAGTTTAAATAAATTAATACAATTTTTTTAGTTGTTTTTTGTGAGTCACGAACTTTATTCCACCCAAAGAAGCAATAGTGTAAAAAAAATCACATCCAAAGTTGCCCCAATAAATAATTAAACTAACAAATTTTCTTAAAACATTCATTTAATCTTTAAAGAACTTAATGTATTGGTGAATTTTTTATTTCCAAAGACGCTTAAACCAAGCAAAGCATTGATAGTCCAGAAGCAAAACTATGACATGAAAGATTTGAGGCTTTTCTTCTAGGAATAAGCTAATAAACGATGAATTCAACAATAATATATTGTAATATAAAAAAATGCGCTAATTTAACGCATGTCATAATATTTTGATGACTCATACTGAAGGATTCGACAGCCGATATATACCATACTCATACAATCGAATTGTGAGCCCAAACCGGTCCACGTTGCACCCATCAACTTCCTCGGTCCTGACAGCTTGCATTCCCATCGCCGCATGGATTTCGTTCCCACACTGCGCTCCAATATTTCAAATTAGTGAAATCTGGTCTTTCTGGTATACACTAGTTAATGAATGGGTTAAAAAATATTATGAATAAGAAACAAACCACTTCCTTTTGGTTATATTTGACAAAACCGGTTTCGAATATTCATCGAAATAACGGTGTCGATGCAAATATTTTATAATATCTATAGCTACAAGTTCAGACATTGATATCATTCCTAGAGTTTAAAGAAATAACTTAGGAGAACCAACATCGTTCCGTAGACTAAAACCTAGACTTTTACAAGACATTCTATATAAAATGTTTTAGTTATTTTTTTATTTAAAGTTTTTTATTTTTTATTTTTATGAAAGATATGTGATTATTTTAATTTTTCATTAGCGTGTTATAAATTTGCTTAGCTAGGGGTGTCCTCTGTGTGAGACCATTCCCTTACATATCTATTGTTCACAATATACGTATATGTACACAGTTATATTGATCCATGCAAAGAAAGAACTTAACTCTCCTTCTGTTGGTACCCATTTTATTCTACTAAATATATATAAAATATGAGATAATTATAAAAAAAATCGCATATTGTGATCCATCGTCTGAATCATAATGAAAGCACACAAAAAATAAAAGATCTCGTTTGGTACAGTCTTCATGCGCCATTTTGTGCATCGCACCGACTTTTCCATTACCTTATAATTGGCGTATCAGCCAGTACAGACTTCCTTTTTTTTATTTTCACACCCTGTTTGCTTGCTAGGTACCGCCTTCTTAATAGGCCTAACTTCTTCTGGTGTAGAGCAAGTTTGTTTGAATGTAGAATGGACGCCATCAAGATAAGCGATAGGAAAAGTTTGAGTGGAACTAGAAGGAGCACCTGCTTCTGAAGTGCTAGCCTGCGTCGGTATAGAAGGAGCACATGCTTCTGAAGTGCTAGCCTGCGTCGGTATAGAAGGAGTTCATGCTTTCGATCACACAATAAATACATTATTGATAAGATAAGCCTAGCTTATTAAGACCGGGTCCGTTTCGCAATAAAACACGAGTTGGAAACGTGCCCCGTGCGCTGTTGGAAAATCTTCTCTGTCGCGAAATTCGAATTTGGACACAACTTCAACGGTGTAAGTTATTTGGAACTATTCACTCCTCAGTTGGAGTGAGATGTACTATCTTTGATAAACTATTCTTAATCAGGTATTTATAATACAACATTTGAAACATAGACAAAATAATTCGTAAGGCTTTTATTAAATTCCACTACAATATTTTAGTCCTGGTGATACCTGAATTATTGATACGTCGACCGGTTGACTGTAGCTTTAGATAATTAAGTATTTTGTTCAGGAATCATAGCCGAAAATATTGTTAGGTTAAATGACTATTAAAAAAAAAAAAATCACAATTTAACTTATACAATTAAACTCGCAAGCATCAGGAAAAAGTTAAAGGCCTTCAGAAATTGCATCCTGTTTTGAATTGATCCTTAAAGTTGAAGAACTCTTGCCACTGGAACGCCTCCAATGTGAACTTGGAGCAGTGCCCACTGGCCACCGGCGTCTAGCGTTTCTTACCAAAGGCTCCTCTAGAATGAATTAATTTTTTGCACCTAAGAAGAATTTTTTTAAGGACTCATATCCTGGGTGTTCGAGTAAAAGTCTTACTGTCCAAAATTGTAAAAAATTCACAATTCTTTTAGGAAACAAAGCCAGACTAACTGATAAACCTATATGTTTCAGTGGTAGCTTTTACTGAAACACTGGTTCTGCATGTTAACTTTAATCGCAAACTGTAAATTTTGCATTTATTATATGATGTATGTGTTAATCTAAATATATGTATATACAATAAAGAAATAAAAATAATTCTGACTGACTTCTTTAGTGACTACTTCACTAAAGATATATTATTCAATTCAATATAATTCCAGTATAATAATTATACGAGAACGTCCGGCGGAATATCAGAAGTAATATAATTTTTTTCCTCAGCGAAAAAAAAAGTAAGAATGACGTATATGACATTCTGTGAAGAAACTTAAAAATTACACCTAGATTTAAATTTGAGGAATTAAAAAAAATATATTTTTTTTTTAAAGACCTGTAGGTACCTCCTATTAAAATAGTTAATACCTTTTAGCGATTTTACTTTTCGAGACATTCAGAGATAGCAAATTTACGACTAGTACTAATTTAAACCTTACTCAGGTTCTATTGTACTAACCCTCGAGGCACCTCCTAGGTACCTCTGACAAAAGATTACTGATTCCCTCCCCTGCTTTGTGCAGATGCAGCTGTTCGGGATCGTTCTAGAGAGAGGAGAATGGTTGAACCCGATGGAAATCCAAGAATGTAATAACTCATTATTTCTGATAATTTTATGTCCTGATAATAATTTACTTAGGCATTATCAAAACGTTGCAAACTATTATTTTCAAATATTTATATGTCACTCACCATTCACACGAGTTTCTTTATAGACTGCGAGGCAGTGAAAAAAAATTCTCATTATCTGAAGAAAACTTTGATAGCAATTTTTTGAATCTTTATAATATAGAAATTAATTAAATAAGCGTCTGTCATTCAGATCATACTATCTAAAAAAATGGCGGCTAAAAAAGTCGACATTTTAGAACTATTTTTGGTTTTTCACATATAATTTCTTAAGGGTGCATTCCATCGAAAGAGTTATGGTATATTAAATTAAATAACATCAAATTTTGCGTCTGATGAACCATAACTTTTTCGATAGAATGCATCTTTTAGGAATTATGGGGGAAAAATCAAAAAAAGTCATAAAATTTCGAGTATTTTGAAACCATCATTTTGAAACCCGCCCTCTCTTAATATCGGCAGATAAAGTATTTTAGCATCTGGGGTGTATGCTATTATGTGTGTTTGAAATATGTGACACATCTAGCTTTTTTTTTTTTTTAATTTCCCTTTAAGATGGCGAAAAACGCAAAAAAAGAAGGAGGTCGAAAACTTGGATTTTTAACAAGAAGGGCAATATGTACAACATATCTGAAAATTGAAATTACTCCATTTTTTGTAAACCAAAATGCGAACCAAACTGGGCTAAAATATGAATTGCCAGAGATCGAAAGATTGCAAATTTCGAGAGGTAAAATTGACCGAATTTAAAATTGTTTGTACCCAACAGACGCAAAATTTGATACTCTACAACTTTTATTTAATGAGTTTTTCTGTTAGAGAACTGCAGACTCATATATATATTACTGTCTCTGTACATTTTACAAAATCATCGTTTATGAATGTGGTTTTCGACCGCATAAGTTAACTAAATTATTATGTTGTGGTATTCATTAGACGCAGAATTTGATGTTTTTAAATTTAATATACTGTAGCTTTTTCAGTATAATGCACCGTTTAGGAATTATAAGTAAAAAAAACAAAAATAATCGAAAAATTTCGAACTTTTTTATCGGCCATTTTTTAATGTAGCTTGATCGGACTGGAAGACTCTTATTTTTTTTAATGTCAATACTATAAGTAATAAAAAACTGTTATAAAAGTTTTCTTCAGATAATGACAATTTTTTTGTACTGACTCAAGCTCTATTACCACGTTGGGTAAAGTCCAGTATCGAAATTGTTTGTTCGCTAATATTTTTTTAAATCTTCATAGACAATTATATTATCTTTTAAAAGAGTATAAAAACACATGTTCCGAGAGATGTATAGTTTTCGAGTTATCAAAAAGCTGAACAGAAGTGAAGTGGTTTCCATGGGAAAATGAGTAGTATAATTTATGAAACATGTGTACAAAGTTCAATACGCTATGTCTCTATTAATATCGGCCCGATTTATATGATTTCTTATCTTGTAGGGAATTTAATTTTCTTCCGAAGGTAAAAACGTCGGCTTTCAGAGTTGTTTTCTTCTTGATCGTTTTATGTATTTCAAAGAATAATTATACTGATAATGGTAACATTTAATTGCTAATAAAAATACAAACACATTTCGGTCCGGTAACTAAGTTATTTTGAACGAAGTGTTCGCTGAAGTAATCTTTCTTCAAAGCGTCTTTACTCTTCGCAGATCAGACACCAGATTATTTTCAGGGTCAGTGTGGCTCGGTTCATGTTTATGCCTGTTCGGAAATGGCCAACAGTATTTCTAGGCTCGCCATTGCCGGATATTAAGAATTAATACACAAGTAAATTTATGTACTTCTTTAGTCGAAAAAAAAAAGCAATATTGCCAATAAAAATAAATAAAAGTATTAATTTAATATATATTAAAAAATCGATTATATTTAGTATTAATAAATAGCGTACCATAATATGATTTATTATCTATTTACTGTACAGCGTGATAAAAAAATACACATCCACAAAAATACACAATTTCATAAAAATAAAAAATCGATTATATTTAGTATTAATAAATAGCGTACCATAATATGATTTACTATCTATTAACTGTACAGCGTGATACAAAAATACACAATTTCATTAAAATAAAAAACTCGATAAAAATTTTGTTGCTCTTGTCATGTTACCGGCATTACGAAGCCGTGCCCTTTGGTACTTAATTAAACAGACATTGAATTTTGATGTAATTCTTAATTTAATCAACCTTTCATTTAATATATTTTCTAAATATTTTCCCAATTAGTACAATAATTCATTGTATAGCCTATTGTAAAGAAGCGGTATTTCCTTACGAACTATTGAACCCAAGATCTTTTATAGGTTGCTGTGGTACAGGGTTTCCTTTTTCTTTTTTTTTAAATATTTTTGAATAAATTAATATAGATATTTAGGTATAAATAAACATATATAAAAATAAATAAATAAACTAGGAAAAATTATTTTACTTTTAATTATAATAAATTATAATTTAGGAATAAATGGTATAGCGGAGAACGATATTAGTGCTTAAGAAAACAGAATTACAGAGATCATTATGATAACAGCGATTGAATGTTTTTTTTTATGTTAGGTTTATATCGTTTTTATACAATAAAGTCTATTATTTTTTATTTTATTTAATTTTTTGTTTTTTAAACTGAAAAAAAGTACTTATTAAAATCCTAATTATTTCAAAATGTCCTCTTAGTTTTTAAAAATTCATAAAAATGTTTACTTTTATTTATGAGTTAGTATAAATATATATATGTATATATATATATATATATATATATATATATATATATATATATATATATAATTAGTTATAGGCTATTGTTGGAAGGTTTCTTCAAAAAGGTAATGTATATGTTTTACTGTTTCGGAGTGATGTACTTAAATAAATACTATCTCTGTTTATTTAGTCTTTTTTATGGCTGCTGAAATGAGATGCGCTTTCACTGGTTTGCATTAGCGCGATCATTTGTTTATCAGTCCTAATGTTGCCTGAATGGACGAAAAGTTGGCCGGTTGGTTTTTTTTTTTTTTTTTTGCTCTTATTGATAAAGTAATTAATATTTACATACAAATTCAAGTTTAGTTTTAAATTTTATTTTCTCTTTCAACTCTTAAATCTTAATGACCCATGTATATATTTAAAAAATTATCTATGATTCATTAATTAATTATTTTGTTGTTATTGTTTATGTTAATTCATGACTTGTTTTGGATTTTATTTTATTGCAGCATCTCTGATGAATAGGTTTATTTTTTAACATCAAATAATTACAAAATAACTGATTGAATTTTTTTGGCTATTTCTTTACATATTTTTACTCTTTTTGCTGCGTTATTTTTTATTTTTCTGCAAAAAAGAAAACGTGTTAAAATAACGAATCTTACTTACCAGAACATTGCCTTCTCCTGATGAATCGTCAACCCATCCGACAACTATATCGGAACCGGACAGCCTCCCGTTGAGGGAGAAACCAACGGCGATGAACCCTTTGGTCCTGGCGGCCAAGGTAAAGACGACGACATCCCCTGAGACCTGGGACGACAACTCAAGATCCGCCGAACAAGCCGGCAAGAGTACGCACAACACCAACAGCGACAACATTACTACTGACTGGCAGCTGTGTGCTGCACAAAGCTATCCCTCCCCTTTCCCCCCTGCTGCTTCCCCTTCTGCTGCTGTGTATGTTTATCCAGCAACGCAACTTACAGGTCTAGTAATCTATCTATCTATATATATATATATATATATATATATATATATATATATATATATATATATATATATATATATATATATATATATATATAATTATATAATGGAATTATTTTAATGTAATAACTCTTCAGACTTAAATTAAATATATTTTTTGAGGGAAAAGACGAAACATTACATATATATATATATATATATATATATATATATATATATATATATATATATATAAATATATAAATACTGAAAAATATATATTACAAATGTAATGTTTCGTCTTTTCCCTCAAAAAATATATTTAATTTAAGTCTGAAGAGTAATTACATTGAAATAATTCCATTATTAAAAATAAAGACTTAAACCATTAATTATGTACCTAATGTGTGTCCGTTTTTCCCCTTTTAATCTATAAAATGAGATTGAAAAATAATTTATTTTCTGTTAGAATAAATTATAATATAACAAATAAAAGAGGAAATTTTCTCATTAAATTAAAATAATAAATTTCTTTTCGCATAATAATCAATATTTCTCACATAAAAATAGAAATTAATTAAAAATCAGGTTCTTTTTTTACAATAGGTAAACGATTTGTCAAAACCATTAAATGATTACTTTTTAAAATCACAGTTACCTAGCAATAAAATATATGTTCGTAAACCTTTTATTTATTTATTAGTCAATGCAAGCTAGACTCATATCTATGTGAATTTGCGTGGAGAAGAATATACGAAAAATAAGACGTTTTTGATCAAATATTACAACCAATATTGGATTATCGACCACCCCAGTAACTTGTTCCTACATTTATAAGAAAAAAAATCTTGTTTGTATTTCTTTTTTAAATAAACAATTACTTTCTTTAATATAACCTAATTTATATAGCAATAAAGCACATGTTTCTTACAGATATAATAACGAGTGTTATTAAATATATCACTGTTACTTGTTTCTATGAATTGTGTGCCAGTTGTAAAAAAGATCAAGAAATCAATATCATGAATAAAGAAAAAAAAAATTCTCTTATAGTTACCAGAAGGTCTCCAGTTATTAAATAAAAAAAATTATGATATTAACATATCTTGGTCTTTATCAAAAACGGATTAACTCTTTTCACATGATTTCTCCATGAAGTAAGTATTTTATAATATTTTTTTCCTTAGATTTGCTGTAAAAAAAAAAAAAAAAATTGTACCCTAACCAAAACAGTTCTGAAATTAAATATGAAATGAATTTATCACTATAAACAAAAATTAAATAAACATTGATAAATTAAAAATGCTTTAATATTTAATAGAATAAAATAGTTTTACTAACAAAAAAAAACATACATAAAATAAGACATTCTTATTAAAATAAATTTTCAGTAAGGCTTTAGAGGATTTCATACGCAATTCATCGGTTCCTCATAATGGATTTACCATTTTAGCCAAACTATATTTCTTAAAGGGAATTTTGTCTACTTTACGATGGTGCAATTGGAACTTAATTACCTCGAATAGTTTTCGAATGATCTCTTCCTATTCAACAAAATACGTGACTTACTTAAAAAAAAAAATAACTTAAATCAGTTGACATCCGCATGATGGTATAGAAGGATCAATCTAATTAGGGATTGATAAATTATTTGCCACTACAATAATTTTGTTTTTATTGAAAACTAGTTTCGTATGTTATACATTCATCTTCAGTTCAAGGTTTAAGTAGATTATATCAAACAGGAAAGTTTTTATTGGTTTGTTCTCACACTGAACTAGCAAGTTCACATTCGAAACTAGTTTTCAATAAAAACAAAATTATAGAAGTGGAAAATAATTATCAATCCCTAATTACATAGTTTAAATGTCCTGCTTTTCTGTATGGAAGGGAACATGGGTCCATATGAACTTTTATGTTTATCTTGAGGTCTGCTATCACCTTTTTGACTTACGGGACAAGCTGTATATGATTATTGATAAAATGTGATTATTCTGCGTTATTTACCTAAAATCAGAAATAAGTTTTAAACTTTTGATTGTATCGTCGTAGGAGTGGTCTCATTCGATTCAGAAAAAAAAATAAAATACATAAGAAATAATACCTTACTCGACTTTATTTGAGCTAATTATTTTGTGAATACCCTGCCTCTCCATTTCGATCCCCCTATGGAGGGTTGTTCTCCAGGAATTTGGACGTAATCTGCAGATCTCGATTCCTACTTCCAAGACGAAGTTATGACAATAGTTTCTTGAATGTCCAAATTTTGTTGTTTATTTGGTCTATTTTTCTCACTAAATTATTGACGGTAGCTACTCCGTCAAATTTTCTATTCAATTGGAGGCAAAATAGCCGACTAATGTTAGATAATTCTCGTCGATATTGTTCTTTTTAACTTCTCAACTTGCAACAGCGAACATAATTTATCAAAAATTATATCTAGATATTTGATCACTCTTTTCAAAAAGGCAACTTATCTCCCCCAGCAGTGATTTCGTTTTGGTAACTCGCTCTAAAAAATAAAAAATAAAAACTATAACTTTGAAAGTCGCATTCAGACGCAGCCAAAGCATAATAAAAATTAAAACGTATGCACTAAGCAGCAAGAATATGCAAAAAGTAAAAAACGATATTTGACCCTTTTTTTAAAAGCCACTTTAAAGTTAGAGCTTTAAATAAAATTGATCACACTTTAGAGGCCATATACCCTAACAATTGAATCTTCCTAATTCTATTATAATATTATATTTTAATTTACATACCTGGGAAGTAAATTCCATGATTGGTGGTGGGCTTTTTCCTAACAGAATAAATGCACTTGGAACGAGAAATAAATTGTAACTGATGATGCGATTATCTTAAAAGGAATTAATTCTCAATGTTTGGATATTATACTAAATCACAAAAAAATAAAAACAAGGTAATCAGTAATCAAACACCCAGTAGTAGATAACTCATTAGAAAATATTCCAATAAACGATTCATTGTGAGACGTAAGAATGAAGTTGGGTTTGGATAACGAGAGAGAAAAATGCATTGGATTAAATGCAGTGTATTCTTTCTTATAATTTTTTGGGAAGTTCCTCTAATTATTTTATTATAGAGTAATATATGACTTCCATGTCCCCTCTTCTCCATTATTTCATTGACTTTTCGAGGAAACACTTCCTCATCATCAGAATAATTTTTTTCTAAAATTAATAATTATTACATCTATTAGAATATTTCATATTCAAACATACTCCAATTAAAAGATAACATATAAATACAGTATATTAATAATTTAACATTATTTATAGTTTAACAATAAATCAGCTTATTGTTTATATTGTTTCTATGCTATGCTTTCCAAATGCATTAGGCTGCTACCTATCAGTCTGTTACAGAAATAATATAAGTACATTTTTTTCATTTTTAATTCTACTATCCACCTTTGTAAACTATTATTGTTATTATTATCATATTTAAATTATATTAGTGTAGCTGTTTTTTTAAATCTTTGTATTACATTTTTCTTTATTTTATTTATCTTTTCCAGTTACATAATAAATATTATAACATAATAAAATTGTCTACGTATTCAAAGGCGATAACTACAAGTTAACAGTTATAATTTTACGAATTCATAAAATCTTTAGGAATATGTACCTACTATAAAATTAAAATTGCAATCATATATATATATATATATATATATATATATATATATATATATATATATATATATATATATATATATATAAATAAAGAGAGAATAGAATAAGTTTAGAATACGTTTTCTTTTCAACCCCTATATGAAATAATTAGGATTATTTAGGTAACTGCTGGCTGGCGTCTAAAGGTAGACTTTCGCTGGTACTGCCCGCGGTTGCGACTGTCAGAGCTTGCCAATTGTAGCCGCTAACTGTTACTGCTTCTATATTTCGCTGAAACTGCCCACCGCAACAGCCCATTCTTGCATAACCTATAACGTTATATATATTACACTTGCAATCAAAAATTTAAACTGTAAATGCAATTTAGTAAAGACTATTGTATTTGTTACTATTGCTACTAAACAAGAGAAAAGAAAAAAGGGGGGAGAGGGAATCATGAATTCAAATAAGTCATCTTTATAATTATCTGTTCTGTCGTCTTCTCTTTAAGAGCGTCTTCTCTTGTTTTTCTAAGTCTGATGAACTTTGATGATATTTTAGGGCTATGAACTGGTCCGTTTTGTCACTAGGAAAGAAAACTGTTTCGATAAAAAATCTTACAAGGCAGAGTTATGGGTAATCAATTGCAATCCATTACATGACTCCAGTTAATCAGTCTCTGATTAACTCCAGTCAACACTGATCTTGTGCAACTTTTGCTGATTTTTTTTAAATTTACTTCATTTGTTCATATGATGGTAAACTATAGAATGTTTGTTGATTGACTCCATTGACGATAATATTTTTCAAACCAAATATTTTTTTTTTTCATTTTTTGTTGCTTAATATATTTTTTCTTTGAACTCTCAACTCAAATCATTTTTCAGGGTATATATATATATATATATATATATATATATATATATATATATATATATATATATATATATATATATATATATATATATATATACCCTGTATATATCTTTTTTATATGAGTATAAAAAAGAAAAATTATTTTAAAAATCCGTTAAAAATTGTACCCAATGGCCAATGCAAGTTGTCACGGAAATAAAATCTATCAGACTAAGTGGAATTTGATAGAATTGTGGTAATTTAATTGATAATCATAATGGATTTTCATCAAATATTATATTAAAATATAATGCGAAACTTTTCAAATTCGATATATAAAAATTGTATATTAATAAAAATAATATACTTTATTTTGGTTAAAATTGGGAAGCTGAAAGTGGTACTTTACTAAAGGTAATGCAAAACATCTCAAATTTGGTATATAAGATTTTAATGTCAATATAAATACCATACTAGATTTTGATTAAAATTGGCTTGCCAGAAGTGGTACTTTACCAGAAACTGTTTTTTATTTTATTTTTTATTACTTCCCGGCTTTTTTTTGAACCACCGATTTATAGTTTAATAGGCGTACAAGGATGTCAAGTGGTGTCACATCAGATATTTTACTAGGGTATTTTTTTAATTTTCTTATTGGAGTAACAGATCTTTTGATAGGCGCCTTAATATTCAGGTGGGTTCGTGCTGCCCGATGATTTTTATTATTATGCTTCGGTCAGAGGATTCATGTTTTATCAGTCTTAGAATTGGCTGGCAGTTCTTGAAATATTTGTTGTCCAGGTCCTCGTGTAATAATAATATATTCTTTATTTATTCCGAGAAAAGTCCTTTTGGAATAATATTACAGAAAGCAAAAAGTTAGCATTAGAACAGTAGTGTAAAATAAATAAAAACAAATCAAAATGATGAAGTAATAATAATATTAAGAAATTAAAAATTAAATAATTAAAAAGAACAAACGGATATCGTTTATATTGATCTGGAAGAAGAACGCCACAATACGAAAATTTCAATTGAGGTAAAATGCCAAATTTTTAGGTTCAATATTTAGCTCAATAACAATTTATTGTTAGTTTCGTCATTATAAATTCCCTAGTCAAATATAATGACTTCCTTCAAACTGCGATTATAAAGTAACTTTATAAAGACTGTCTTAATAAAGATAATAAATTATAATGTCATCATTATATTATTTTTATGCCAGTTAGATCGCCGAATGGTATCGATGTTTTGCTTATTTATGAATAATTGAAAATATAATGTATGTTAAAAATATTATTTTTTTACATTAAAACATTCAACGAAATATCTTGAGTTGAATTTAATTTTCATATTCAAGTTAATATTTAATAAAAAAGATTTTTGTTTTTTTATGAATAATAGAAAATGTAATTATTTATGTTTAAAATATTATTTTTTACTTTAAAACATTCAACGAAATATTTTAAATTGACTTTAATTTTCATATTCAAGTCATTATTTAATACAAAAGTTTTTTTTTGGTTTTTTTTTAAATGTATCTTTATCATTCTCAAACTATAAAATGAGATCTGATATATGAGATCTATCAAGGTTTGCTAACATTAAAAACAAAATCAGAAAACTTTCAAATTGACATTATTTTTTTCATTTAGTAATTTAAAATAATAATATTTTTTTTCAACAGTTTTATTTTCTTCAATGTCTTTAAAGCTTCATATATCATAAAATAACAAATAATCTACATGAGCGAATAAAATATGTAAACTAAAATCAATTAAGAAAATAGGAAAAGTAGAAGAGGCTGGTCTAGAAGTAAGATTAAATTTGAAGAAATAGCCAAGAAGAAATAGGACCTGGATGGACTAGCAGACTAGTAGTGGGGAGTGAGCTCAACTCAATGGCTCTAGTTCACTACTGATGCTTACTGAGACTTAGGAGGGGGAGCGAGGAGGGGTGATTGCCGCCCCTCTCCCCCTTCAATCAAAATAGAAAGACGGGGCCTATGGTTACAGTTATTTTTTTGTTAAATATAATTGACGAGGGAAATATCATCGACGCAACATAAAGGAACGCGCAAAATTGTGGGAAAACATAGCGAATGAACTACTATAAAAGTGATGAATGCTGACCCGACTGTTACACGTCCAAGGAGTAGACCGAAACGTAAATGGGAGGATTGGGTTGTGTCTGATGTAGATTTAGATTTTGATGTGGTTCACAGAGGGGAGGATCTAGGCAACGATTGCTGGTTATATCAGCATCGAATCTCCAGCATTCAATATTATTATTTTTGGCCTTCATTCCCTTGACTAATAGGATTCGTTCAGTGGTAACACGATCTTTATACTTTTTGAAAATTTGTAATCGTCGACACGAAATTAGGCGGGCCTGAGACATTGTGGCGTAGCCAAATCTCGCTCCACAACCAAAAGCCTATTATTCTCACAACAGTAAGATAGTGGTAGTGCGGGAATGCCCTTCTCTACACGCTGATAGTATTCCTTGAGACATTTGGAAAAATGGTGGATGTAGAACAGGCAACGATTGCTGGTTATATCAGCATCGAATCTCCAGCATTCAATATTATTATTTTCGGCCATTATTCCCTTGACTAATAGGACTCGTTCAGTAATAACACGATCTTTATACTTTTTGAAAATTTGTAATAGTCGACACGAAATTAGGCGGGCCTGAGATATCGCTCCACAACCAAAAGCCTATTATTCTAACGACAGTAAGACTGTGGCAGTGCGGGAATGCCCTTCTCTACACGCTGATAGTATTCCTTGGAAAATTTGGAAAATGGCGGATGTAGAACCGCTGATTAAATATTAGCAATTAACAAGTCACCATAAATAATAAATTATATATTTTTTATTTTTTTTATTAAGAATTGAAGTTCTTCAAAACTTTGGATAGAATCGATTTCCAGTTCAGAAATAATCCAAACGTATAGTTGATAAGCAGATGAGGTTAGGTTGATTAGATGCGACATTTCACTGTCAAGGCGTATACATGTGGCAATTAATGTGACAGTAGTTGTCGCAGTCGCGACAGTTACGTCAAACGTGATAGTGCGGCAGTACTGCCATGACCGTAAATGCTACAGTTTACACGATGGCAATAGGTGCGACAGTTGCTGTACTGGTTGTAACTGTCATTGTTCTTTAGGCTTTAACTCACCATTTACTGACCAAAGTTTTGGAATCCTTTATCTCTTGTTTCACAGTTCGTTGTAATAAAATAAAAATTGCTTACACCAATTACTTTAATGCCTACAATATTCTTAAATAAAACTTAATATTAATTGAAATTGATATAATCAATTCTCTCAACAACAAATAAGTTGAAAATTAAAATTAATTTTACCTTGAAAAGCTACAAGAAACGGTCAACGTTGCCAACAACTGGCAATTTGAAGACTGGACTGATCTTGCCGTCTCTATATTGGCACTAAGTGCAGCAATATGGCGAAAATGCCCACCCGTCTCATTTCGTGTCGGCTACTATAATTGCATATGAAATTACAGATTAGCCAAAATATTTAAATATTATTATTCATGATTTAGACAGAAATTGAATTTTTACAGGTTTTAACATCCACTCAATTACTGATTTGCTCAAGTATGCCATTAAAGTAGAGAAAACCATTTGCAAATAACGATGTATTTCAAGTTAAACATAAAATAATCGGTGGACTAAAGATCCCCACTCAATCTTATAGTATATATGCAATGGGCTAAGTTTGACTATTGCATAGGAGATGAGGTTTTAGGTCCTCACGAAAAATTTCGTACCTGAATTTGTATTTTATCTGAAACTAAAGTATCAAAAATAGACTTCATTATAAATATTTTTATCCCTAATCTCCTGTGACCCTTTCTCGATGTTCCGCCGATATCCAGATCACAGTGGAAGAGGAGCGGATCAAGCCTGGAATTGTTGTACAGTGTTGGCGGGTGTACGGGAACCGGTTCTCAGGGTATTTCCGGCGCGTCTATCTGGACCGGAAACACGGCCATTTAAAGGGATCCTGATTTCGTGTTAAATATTTTTATTGTTCAAGTTTTTGAAAATTAATCGGTCTCAGGAGGAGCCAAGAGAGTGATTAACTCATCACTGGTATGAAACTCTTAATTATCGCGACAAAAAAATATCTGATGTGGACAACACATGACTTCCTTGAACGCCTATTAAACTATAAATCGGTGCCTCATAAAGTGATCCTGAATTTGGTTACTAGTTTCCGAATATTGAATTATCTGAAAAAAAAAAAAAAAACACTAGGCGTCGCGACATCCATCTATTGACACACACACACATACTCTTGTTTCAGGAGGTCTCATTCCGTTATTATATGTCGTTTTCTTTCAGGAGGTAACTAGTTTGCAAGAGATTTCTTGTATTCTGTGACAACATTAGAACTGTCAATATCACTAGATGAATCATTGGAAATCGACAGTTTCGACATTTTAAGTTGAAGAATCCACTTAACTTATACCTTATTCTCCTGCTGCAGACTTGTTGATCTCACAAATGGAGAGGAAAACCAGTACTTTACTCATAATTTTAGCACTTAAAACAAATAATAAAAATGTTTAACTGGATTCGAAAAAAAATCGCGTTTGTAACCTTTATTACCGAACCATATGATTTCGGTATTTAATTTTAACATAATTTTTTATGAAAGTTTATTATGACCTTTAAGTAAAGTACCCTTTTCGGCTCACCAATTTTAATAAAAATCTAGTAAATACATTTATATTGATATAAAAATCCTATTTACCAAATTTGAGATATTTTACATTATATTTTAATATACTTTTTGATGAAAGTCTAATATGACCTTCAAGTAGAGTACCACTTCCGGTCTGCCAATGTTAACCAAAATTTATTATGTTATTTTTATTACTGTGTAAGTCTTAAATACCAAATTTGAGAAGTTTTACTTTATATTTTAATATAATTTTTGATGAAAATCAATAATGACCTTCAAGTAAAGTACCACTCCTGGTAATCATATAGTGACCAAAATGGGAGGTTCACAACTAGATTTTACAGCAATCCTAAATACAAAATTTTAACTTGGTACGGCAAACCGTTTTTGAATTATGCCAGATACATACGTATGTAAGTCAAAATGGATTCAGAGATGGTCAAAATGGATATTTCCGTTCAAATCAGAAAACCAAAAATTTTCGCTATTACAATACTTCCTTTACTTCGTAAAAGGAATTAAAAAGCTCTGAATCCAATGGTTTTATCTTAATCATTCGTTTTTTGACACTTTTTGATTATTAATGAAAAAACGTCTCTTTCTTGCATCGAACCTAACTTCATAGAGAATTAGATTTGGTGTCGAATGAGACCAACAGCAGATCGACAGATCACACACACGATCTCAGTTGAATGGTCAGAGTTTACACGATTTTCAAAATGATTAGCGAATATCGAATTCCAAACCAACTTATACTTTTTAACGAAATTGGTTTTAGGTGGGTATTGCAAAAAAGATAAATAATCTGAAAATCTACAGATTCGGAACCGAATCTATACGAAAAGGTAAAATGGGGTTTAATCGTTTAATCGCGACATAGAACTTATTTTAAAAAATCATATCAACTCGGACAATTCACCAAAGACTGCTTAGTTGATCGTGTGCTACTCATTCAACGCCAAATCTAATTCTCTATTACATTAGTTTCGGTCAATTTTTTTAATGCAAGGAATCGTTTCTTCATTAATCTCCAAAAAGTGTCGAACAACGTACTTTTTTCATGTTTTTAGCCTGAAAACTGGTCAAGACTTGATTTGCTGACCCATATTTATAACACTTTTTTCAGTGTTAAATCTCCAATAAAATCCCAAAGGGTTATCCTTTTTTTTGGAAGGGGGTGGGTGAGGGTCGTTCTGTATATCTTGGAATGAACGATCTCTGTTTGGTTGGTTGTTGCTTTGAGATGTGCTATCTCTGGTCTGTATTTATGTGAACTTGTGATTTTTAGTCCTAATGATGCCTGAATTGGCAAAACGTGGACTTAGAGCTGAGTTATTACATGAATATGTCCTGACTACGAAATAATATCCTTGGTTGTTATCCTGGTGAGGGCACCCTTCCCACCAGGAGCGGGGCACATGCCGAGCAGCGTGCGTGCAGCAGATGCCGCCTTCCCACCTGCTGCGGCAATTTGCCGTTCACCTGTGCCCGCTCGATAACAGCTGTTTATCGCTTTTCCACTTTCTACTAATTAACCTCTGTCCGTTGTCTGTCTATAATTGCTGGTACCGGAGCCTTCAGTCCTGGGTTGGGTTTGAATTGTCCCATCTGGTCAGCATGGCTTTGATGCCGCGCGCAATAAACCGCTTTTAGCTATATTTACAAATTGGAAGGATTAATTCTGGAAATTCATGAAATTTCGCTCGATTATTATTTAAAAAAAAAAAAAAAAACTATGACGCCATAAACTCCATTTCGGAAATTACTGGAGTGAAGAGAAAGAACAGGATTGCTTAAATGATGGAGATGGTCAATAGCTCGAATATAAGTCTGGTTCAGAACACCCTCCGTCATTTTATTCAACCTTAACCAATCAAAATTTTGTTTTAGATATGGGTGAAAATGATAGAAAATAATGCTCTATATCAGGGATGAGCTACCATCCTGTCGTATGGTCTTCAAAGCTTTTACATAAAATTTTAAATATGCCCAATATCACCACGCCCTTAATAAAACTTATTAATTTTCTCAAATCTCCTGTGTTAAAGCACCGTCAATTCAAAGATTTGAATTGGAAATGAATATGATGATGTAAATTACAATACTGACGTTTGTTGGTTGAGAAGAGGTATATATACGCTAAAAAGTATATATAACTTAATATACGATATTCTTTATGAGGAAACTGAAGAAACACCAATGAGGAAAAGGAGACTAAAATTTTTTGGGCAGATGAACTGAATGAATGGAAACAGGTTAAACAAACAGAAATTCGACAAGATGATTGGACTAAGAAACGCTAGAGGATACCCCAGTCAGATGAAAGAGGAAATAACAAGAATTGGTATTACAGAAAAAGAATAACAGGACAGAGAAACAATCAGAAAATACATCAAGGCTCTTGTAGAGGAAAAGAAGAGGAGAGAAGGTAAAAATGGACAGGCGAGCGAAGGAGAGAGACGAGTAAGAAAATGAAGAGAATATGCGCTAATAAGAAAGCCGAGAAATGATATACGCGCGGTCCTTAGATGGCCATTATTGCGAGAGAGAAAAAATCTGGTGCGGTGCGCGCATCACACAACTTTCCCTTACCGTCCTATAATAATTATCTTTTTAATACAATTTCAAAGAGTTCACATAAGCATTGCTTCTAATAAACTCAGCAGCATTCAATTCTTCTCCCACTTAAGTATAATAAAATAGTTTTTAAAACAATTTTAGTACAACAATCCTGTACACTACCACTATATTTTATTTTATTTATTTTATATATTTGCAACTTTGTCAAGTTGCAAATATATTTTAAAAGTTTCTGGTTTAGTTTCCATGGAAACATTTTCTTTCCATTAAATAATGTGAAAGTAGAAATTATTAAGTTAATTTTCGCTTTTGTATTCTTAAATTACTTTATTACAGAGCGTATTGTTTACAACAGATTGGCGGATTGGTGGGAGGAGGTTCGGTCGCATCCGTCTCCTTTCGGATGCGCTTGGTTATGCATCGAGGGTCTTGTGCTCCTCATAAAATACACTGTATCTTTGCTAATATTGGTCCGATTTTGATGATTCTTTTATTATTTTTTTAGATAATTTAATTACCTTTCGTACAATTCTACACATAATTTAAATTAGAATGCATACTTTTTAAGCTATACGCAAATAAAGTATTCTTTTCATCAAAACTTTTTTCCCTGCAATTCATCGGTGATTTACTAAATAAATGAAAAGTTAAAGGCTTTTATGAAGAATAATTTAGCCAAGTTCCATCAAAATCGTTAGAGCCGTTTTCGAGAAAATTGTTAAAAAGTGTAAAATCGATTATATAAAGTGGCATTTCCGGTTAGTCCGATGCGCTGTATCTTTGCTAATACTAGTCCGATTTTCATGATTCTTTTATTGTTTTTTAGATAATTTAATTATCCGATTTTCATGATTCTTTTATTGTTTTTTAGATAATTTAATTATCTTTCAAACAATTCTACACATAATTTACCGTGAAATGCTTACTTTTTATGCTATGCCCAAATAAAATATTCTTTTCATCATAACTTTTTTCCCGGCAATTCCTTGGTGATTTACTACATAAATGAAAAGTTAAAGGCCTTTATGAAGAATAATTTAGCCAAGTTTCATCAAAATCGTTAGAGCCGTTTTCGAGAAAATTGTTAAAAAGTGTAAAATCGATTATATAAAGTGGCATTTCCGGTTAGTCCGATGCGCTGTATCTTTGCTAATACTAGTCCGATTTTCATGATTCTTTTATTGTTTTTTAGATAATTTAATTATCTTTCAAACAATTCTACACATAATTTACCGTGAAATGCTTACTTTTTATGCTATGCCCAAATAAAATATTCTTTTCATCATAACTTTTTTCCCGGCAATTCCTTGGTGATTTACTACATAAATGAAAAGTTAAAGGCCTTTATGAAGAATAATTTAGCCAAGTTTCATCAAAATCGTTAGAGCCGTTTTCGAGAAAATTGTTAAAAAGTGTAAAATCGATTATATAAAGTGGCACTTACGGTTAGTCGATTTTGACGAAATAGTTGCTGTAATAACACAGCCATATATCTACTTTAAATATGAAATTTGAGTATCGTACGACTTTTCGTTTTTGAGCTAGGCTGTTCACAGACACACAGCCACACACACAGACCATTTTGCGAGGCTTGGTCATTTGGACTCAGTGGACCTTCGCAATACTTCACCTTACTATATACTTCGTATATAAGTAAGGGAAAGTAAAAAAGAAGTTATTCATCCGTTTGCCCAATTCGAGGATAAAGAATGAATGGTGGAAATATGGTTGACCGTGAAAATATAGGTAGAAGAAGCTTGGTTGGGGTTGCGAGTAAATGAAGAATCACGGGTAAATAAGAATAAACTTATTATATTGTGTGCCGACCTTTCAGCCTAAGTTTTAGGTTATCATCAGAGCTAAGAAAAAACAAGATAAAAACAGAGGTTACAACAGTGACAGCACCAGAACCAATAATAATAATATTAAACGTAATAGCGTTTAGAAATGCAAGAAAAATGAGTAATACACAATTGGATTAGGCCCACGACTTTTCACAAAAAAAAAATAAAAAACGTAAAATCGAGCCGTTTTTTGACATTTAATCACAGGTCTGGTGATTGCTGCAGGAACATGGTTGTGGAATTAAATTGTGAATTTTAATAATGCCTGCGTAAAATTAAAAATTTAGGCAAAAATAATAATATTTTTTTGCGAGAAAGGCGAAAATGTAAAAACTGGTGTTCTCGAAAAACGGTTTGAACGAGGCCAAAAATAGTTCTTGAGTGATTTTTCAAAGTGTTATTTGTTCGCAAAGAGTTTCTCTGCAATCCTATTTTCATGAAATATATATGAGGTCATCTAAAACGCGTCATCTAAATCGTTTTTTTTTTATTCGGTCGTGCAAGCGAAGGGGAAGTGTTACGTAACACGAAAAGTTTTTTATTATTTTTACATGGAATTTTTACTGTAGATAGGCACCATTAAAGACCACAATTTAAGCCCGAAACATGTTCCTAAGAGGATTACAATGCGTGATGTAAAAAAAGTATATTAAAAAAGTATATACTTTACAGTATCAGGTAAAGTACCACTTCCGGCAGAATAATTTTAACATAAATATATTGACATCTATTTTTAATATTGACATAAAAATCATGTATACGACATTTGAGATGTTTTGCTTTATACTTTAATATAATTTTTGACGAAAGTTTATTATGACCTTCAGGTAAAGTACCGATTTCGAACACGCCAAATTAACAGAAATAAAATATATTATTTTTATTCGTATACAATTTTAGTTATCAAATTTGATTGATGTTTTCTATTATATATTAATGAATGATTATTGATGAAAGTTTATTATGACGTACAAGTAAAATATCCCTTGCAGTTTGCAAATTTTTATCGAAATCTATTATTTTATTTATATTAATACAAAATTCATATATAACAAATTTGAGATGTTTTTCATTATATTTTAATGTATATATATATATATATATATATATATATATATATATATATATATATATATATATATATATATATATATATATATATATATATATATATATATATATATATATATATTTTTTTTTACGAAAGTCTAATATGACCTTCCAGTAAAATACCACTTTCGCTTGCCGATTTTAACCAAAATAAAGTGTGTTATTTTTATAAATAGACAAGTCTTACATATCGAATTTGAAAAGTTTTGCATTCTATTTTTTATGTAAATCTATTATGACCTTTAAGTAAAGTACCATTTCCGGTGATCATGTAGTGACCAAAAACGGAGGTTTAGAACTAGATGTTACAAAAATCCAAAATATAAAATGTTTACTTTCTACGGCAAACCTTTTTTGAGTTAAGGGAGATACGAACGAATGTACGTACAGAATTCAGGACGAAACTAGTCAAAATGGATTCCAGTATGGTTAAAATGGATATTTTCGTTGAAACCTGAAAACCGAAAATTTTCGCGATTAAAATAGTTCCTTTACTACGTACAAGGAAGTAATAACTACTTATATTTTAACAACCTATTATATTAACTTTATCCTATTGTTTTAATTAGTATAAATTTTAGCAATGAATTAGACTTACAATAATAACGAGAAACGATGTAAACATTTCTTTCTTTGGTAGCTTTTATTTTAATTTTTTAACTGAAGAATTACAGAGTGAGATTTTTATTAAGAAAAAGAAGAGAGATTCTTGGGAAAAAAATTCCACAGCCATTGTTATAAGCCGAGAGCATTGAGAAAAAAAAATAAAAACATAGGTACCAAAACTGATGTAGAAGAAAAGTGCATCCTTGAGAGTGTTAATTATCGAGAAGGCCTGGGGCGAAGACCGTCATTAACCACTTCCTGCCGCGGCGAAGTTTCCGCTCTCCGCACATCGTACATGGCAGGATCTTCATTGCCGTTAGCTTCTACATGTCAGGTTTATTTTTAAATTTCTTCTAACATTTGGTGGTATTAAATATTTTATAGAAAGTGGACTAGTTGAGTGGGTGAGGCGCTGGACTTCTAACTCCCGAACTCGGGTTCGAGTGCGGCTGTGGCAGAAAATTTATTTTCTGAATGGACTCTATGGTGGGAAGAACCTCCTGAGGTTCATAATCTTTTATAAAATGACATATCATATTGTTTGTTGTCTTGTTTTATCTATTTAGCCCTGATGAAGCCCTATAATGTAGACCGAAAAGTTGGCACACAATAAAATGCATAAATTCAGCAGAATTCACTTCTTCAAGTCTTCTCTCGCAAAAGTACAATCAATTAGCTTCTTAAACAACTTTAGTAAGACAATCCTGTACACTATATATTTTTGGTTTGTTCAGCTGAAAATATATTTTAAAAGTTTCAGTTTAGTTTGCATGAAAATTCCAATTAGTTTCTATTGAAACATTTTAGAAAAAAAAAAAAATCTAATAAATAAGGCTGTAGAAGTTAATGGAGAATGACGAAAAACGTATACATTTAAGTGATTATTTTTTTATAATATTTTCGATTGTTATATTATTTAATGAAAAATAAATGTTTCCATAGAAACTAAATAGAAAATGTTAAAATTTATTTAAAGTATTAGGGTAAATAAAAGTTGTGTATTGCTCGCACCAGATTTTTTTCATGAGACATTGGTTTGTTTTTTTACATCCCTTCAAAATATTTCAGTTAATACTGCCCCTCATTGTTTATATATATATCTATATATATATATATCTATATATATATATATATATATATATATATATATATATATATATATATATATATATATATATATATATATATATATATATATATATATACAAAGACACACTAGATTAAATGAGGAATTAGACTTTAACAAAAAATCTTTTATAATAAATTACATTTATTTGAATAAAAATAACATCAATTTATATAACAGTATAAACGAATCACAAATATAACACTAGTACCTGTAACAGTTCTGTTTTATTTTTTATTATTTTGTGTTATTTTAAAAAAAATGATAAACATTTAGACAAAAGACAGTGCCCTTACTAATTAAGCAAAGTTATTTATTAAACACTAAATATGCTTTAAGAATTCACAATAATTACAATTATCGATAGCCTTATATAAAGCCTTCTCTTTAATAGAAAAATGCACAAACACCTAGAACAATTATTAACCATGTGGTTGTTGAACAAATAAGCTCTTTCTATTAAAAGCGTTAAATTAAACACCAATAATAGTTTGCATAAAATTATCACATACATTAATCATTTATTATCAAAGTTCATTTTTCGATTGAGACAATATCAGATATAGTTAATACATAAAGAAATGTGGTAAAAATTGTGTTTAAAATAAAATTAGCATTTTTTTATTTTGTTTTTTACCAATTATGCATTGAATTACATTTATTTCTATGTTATTTACTACTGTTGATCCAATTTCAATAAGCAATATTTGAGAAATTGAAATTTTAACATTTATTTACAGTAAAAAACTTTGTATAAACTATGGAATGACTCTCAATTGCTTTTGAAATACAATTGAATCATAACTCAAACCTTGTAAACTTTAATTCATATAGTTTGTTTTCACTAAATAAATATTGAAAAAAAATAATATAAATACTTGAAGCTTTTTGTACCAGTATTGTTATAAAATCAAACAATAATTTGTTGAGGAGTCAGTCAGGTGAAATTACGGTATATGAAAAAATCACAAAATAAATAAACATTTTTTGGTTCTTTAATATAACATCCATCATTTTAGCCAAAATAAATTATAATAATAATTATTACATAACAAACAAATAAAAATTATTTGTCTGTTGTAGATTTCCTTGTCTTTTGTAGAGATCCGGAATTGTAATTCCATCTAACTGACCACAGACAAATTATTTTTCTGAATAATTATTCGAATATCCATTACTTGAATTATTAAAATACATTAAGTAATCTCATTCATTTAAATTGTATTTAGCATTCAACTTCTTAAATTAAAATATTTAATGTAATTTAATTTACTTTCCACAATAATGTTGATACTAAATTTTGTTAGATTACTTTTATAAGATTCCTAATCGAAAGAATCAAATTAAGGGACTTTCAGAGATGTCCCTCCTTCATCAGGATAAATTTCTTATTAGCTTGTATATAATTGCCAATACAAAAATTAATATTTTGTCACAGTCTTAAAATTGATACCACAACTTGCCCATTAGCTCATTCTTGTCTATTCTCGGCATTATTATAATATTGTGATATGAACCTATTAATGAATTCATTGAAAAGTCAAAATTGCTCATGACTTTAATTATAAAATTATTATAAAATTACTTAATTAATTAGTTGACATCCGCATGATGGTATAGAAGGAACAATCTAATTAGGGATTGATAAATTATTTGCCACTTCTATAAATTTGTTTTATTGAAAACTAGTTTCGAATGTTATACTTCCATCCTCAATTCTAAAAACACACAAAAAATTCAAAAATAAGCAATTCAAAATATAGTTTGGCATTATTATATAAATTAGATTAATATAAATCAGTATTATAAAACTTTTATGAATTACGAATTGAATTAAGACAAGAAATCGAATATATGTATGTACTCACCAAGGTTTATATGGATTTTATCAAACAGAAAAGTTTGTACTGGTTTCTTCTCGCATTGAACTAACAATGAACGAAAAGTAGGTAGGATGTTTATAGGTAAACGGTTTAAGGGTCAGGGTTTTTCCAGGAATGCCGGTGAGTAATTGGTTTTTCTGTTACAGATGGGAATAAATTTAAGATTGGACTATTGGAGTTATTTATTTAAAAGTAGAAAAACCAATTACTCACCAGCATTACTGGAAAAACCCTGACCCTTAAACCGTTTACCTATAAAATGCTACCTACCTTTCGTTCATTGTTAGTTCAATGCGAGAAGAAACCAATACAAACTTTTCTGTTTGATATAATCCATTTAAACCTTGGTGAGTAACCAACATGTATTTGATTTCTTGTCTTAATTAAATTCATAATTCATAAATGCTTTATAATACTGATTTATATTAATCTAATTTAATATGTATAATAATACCAAACTATATTTTGAATTGCTTATTTTTGAATTTTTTGGGTGTTTTTAGAACTGAGGATGAATGCATAACATTCGAAACTAATTTTCAATAAACCAAATTTATAGAAGTGGCAAATAATTTATCAATCCCTAATTATTTAATTAATTGTTAATAGTTAAAGATGTTTACATATATTGTGTATGATTACATATATGTGAATGATTATTTTTGATAGAGTTTTGGTTATTTATAATGTGAAATTATAATGTTGTTCTGTAATTTTTAGAATGGGCTGCCCTGAGGATAGGGAAATTCTCCGAATCGTCGGTAAGTATATAATGTAAAGATTAGATAATCGTTTTTTTAAATAAAACATTATATAAAAGGAAGAAAATTTACTTCATGAAATATACCCAAAATTAAATTTAAGAATTCTTACTTTTGGATAGAAGAAATGACAAAATTAATTACACTAACCATTTTTTAGTTAAAATACACTTGACACATTTTTACTAAAAATGTATATTCTTGTTGAATATAATCCTTCATTTGTTATGTTGATTTTCTGTTAGGAGAAATTGATTTATTATTTCTCGTTGTTTGTAACGTTATAAATATAATAATAAACTAAACAACACTGTTGGTGGCAACACTGGCACAGAAGTATCTGGCTTGAAAGGATAGCGTCTGCTTGAGGGGCTGTAGCTTTGTGACCGCCATTGGTGTAGTATCTAGTCTAACTTGTTTGTGTTTTTGTTAATAAACCCTCTGATCCACAACATTTTCTTATTTTAATAAACATTAAAAAAAATGCTTGGCAATTAAATTAATATAATTTATAACCCTTTAACGACGGGGTTAAATTCAATGCTTTTATTGAAAAATGACAACCGCATTATCGCATAATTGAACAAATGTTTCTAGCATTTCATTTTTTTTTTCATTAATTTCTACCTCTATTGTTACTTGGACATAAAATTAAAAAAAAGAAGTATAATTTTTATCAATAATATAAATAAATATTAATTATTTTAAATGATTTAAGTTTTTTCAAGACAAAATTCGGAAAATTATTATTTTATTGTATTTAAAATTTTGTGAAAAATATGATGTTACAATGTGTATAAAAATATATAATCTTTTCTTTATTTATTCATGTTTTACAAGTAGGTTGGTGTCCGCTCTATCGAGTAGTTTTACAAAAATTTCTCATGTATTGTTTTCATTTGTTTTAATTTACATGTCTATAGTATATAGTTTGTATAAGAAATATCGGTTTTATTTATAATAGAATCAAGAATTAATTATTTTTCTCATGGTGGTAGTTCATGAAATTATCACATTATTCTAACTAAAATTTTGTAAAAATAAAGAAAATCTATTTCAATAATAATTATTAGAAGCCAGATAGCTAATTAGGAACGCAGAAAAAAAGATTTGGGACTGATCCTAGGTACTTGGAAATATTTAGCAAAAAAAAGGGAACAGAAGACGAAGTTCGAGAGTCAAGTTCGAAGGATCTGAATTCTTGCGATATCTATTAGCAGGAATAGGTACTACAAGCTCTCTAGAATGATGTAAGACTATTTCAAGGTCCCACTTCAGTAGCAGTTCACCGTTGTTATCTGAAAAACAAGCAGAAAGGGGTGGATTTCTACAGCAGTACACCACCCTAGGAGCCTACCTAGCGCTCGACTTTTCAGCAGTACACTGTCGTTAAAGGATTAATTGTAGAATATATAAAATGCCATATATATTTTTTAAAAAAATTGTTTTAATCATGATCAAAAGTGAAACATTACCAGGTTAGTAATAAACTTTCAGTTAAGAGACGCTTTTAATTTGGAATCTTCAGTGGCGGATTTTGGCAGAGGCAGACTAGGCACTTGCCCGGGATGGCAATTTTTGGAGAGCATCAAAATTTAAAAAAGTGAAATTATATTTTTAGATTCAAACGAATTTGTAAGTACATATAAAAAACAGCTCAATTAAGCGCACATAAATGTAAAATGGGTGATGGGAATCAGAAGGAGGGAGAGAGACATAAATCAATATAAAAAATATAGGAGCAGTTGGAGTGGCCAGCATTATCTGCCATGCCTGTGGACGGTAGTACAACAGATTTGCTCCTGGGAATCTTACAAAAATAATTTAACTATAATATTTTTATGTGATTTGGGTTTTAATCTCATATCATAATATCATTTTTTGTGTAAAATCAATAGTTTCATTGTTATTTTTGCTGCTGGGGGTTGCACGATCAAAGAAGTTGAAAAAGTAACAACATTTGAAATATCTCTAAAACTTTTGAAGATTAGGTCATACTTTTATGAAATTTTTTTATTACGAATCAATAATAGAATTAAAGCTGAACTGAATCACCCTGTACAAGTCAAATATATATTTTTTTTTCTTTTATGATAACTTTATAGAAATACAGTATATATACAATATTCCATAAAAAAAACACTTATCTACAACAAATGTCAAAATATACATGCATTTTAAAATGTGAATACAAAATATAAATACATTTTGAAAAGTTGAAAGTTTTTTTAAATCTTAAACATATATACATATATATGTTTATGTGAATATATGTGAGTTTATATATATACATTGAATTTTTTGTAAATAACAAATATTCTTTGTGCACAAATATATAAAATAAATATTCCTGACTCAGCCAATAGCTACCTACACATTTACACTTCATTTATTTCATGCCCTGCTTTTTATTCAATTTCGTACAAGGATCATGTCTCACATGAAAACAATTGTATGAATTTTAGACAATGGCTGGATCTAAATATTTTTCCGAGATTGTAAATATAATGATACATATTTGAAAGACATTCTGAGTAGATTTATATATGTTAGTACAGTTTTAAGTTTTTATTTGAGAATAAATTTCTTTAAGAAGGCAGACAAATATCCAATTGATGCAATTAAGTTTATTATAGAAAAAATAATACAGTTTATAATTTTTTTTTTCCTTCAAATTCATCAGTCTCTACAATTTCTAAAATATTTTATAAACTAAATAGTCTCAGAAAAATGAGTTACTAAGTTAAAAGTTATAAAATTTACTTTCTGATCCATACATTCATTTATAGTATGTAAGTAAATCATTTTAGGGTCCTATTCTAGCCTTAAAGTTAGGCATACCTTAAAGACTTTATTATTATATAATATTTGTTTACCTTTATTTGTTAATTTTCAACAGTGAATAAACATGTGCATACAGTTAAAGAGCTGTATAATGAAAAAGATACAGTACCTTAGACTAGATCTCTAATCCAGCTCCTTTTTAACAACCATTTTAAATTTTATATTATTAATCCTTAACTAGCCGCATCGGGTCAACTTGACCCATTGTTTACTTACTTGATGGTTCATACTACTTGGGATGAGCTGATCTGTTTTACTCTCTATCTACCTGTTTTTCTTTTCCTCGTTAACAGGTGTTTAGAAACCAGTGTTCATACCAGAATAGCTGGATCGACTATTTGTCTAAAGTTTTTTTTTTTATTTTGACCCAAAGCTACTCGTACTTTTTTTTTTGCCATTGCAAACATAATTCCAAATAGAAAAACGATAAAACTGTATGATACAGATGCTCATCCTCCCATGAAGATATAAAAAGTATAAAGCTCTTAATCACTTTAACAACAGACAGTAAGCTCTGGTCCAAAGAAACAATGCCACTTCCAGGAACATATTAATTAATTAATTAATTAATTAAGGAAAATGTAAGGATTATGCATTCAAAAATGTTCAGTGTGCAATAACTAACCATGCAAAATTAACTCTGTAAAAATTTCCTCAGAATGTAATGAAGAAAAAATTATTGATAAAAATAACAATATTCTTTATACCTCTTGTTAATTTAATTTTAATTTTTGTTTTTTCCAATGTGTTTATATTTTGTTGTAATGAATGTTTGTAAACATTTTACTTATTTTGACTAGATTAAACATCTTTATTTTTCTCAATCTAGTTTCAATTCTATTTTTGTGAATTACTTTCCAGAATTTTGGCAAACTTTATACATTTTTTTTCTCATCTTCATTTATATGTATAGTTTTTGAAATAAAATATTTTACATATATAATTTTATATGAATTAAAGACAGGGTCAAATTGGCTCGACACAACTAGTTACGTAATATTTTTATGGGACTAGTTAAGCGTTAATGATAAATTTATAAAACTTGATATTTCTGTTTATTAACAACATATAATATTTGCCTTATAAGAACAAACAATTAAGTCAGATATTTCTGATCATTTGTTTTTGAGCAATCAATATAAATTGTAAAAAATATTTTAAAAAATTATTTTATTTATTTGTCAAAGTTTCGAGGTTTTTTTCCCTTAAAATGATAAAGTAGACTCTCTCAATAGGAAACAGTTTTAATTCTTTAATAAAATATTGGTAATAAAACTCATTTTAAATGTACATTCCTTCTTCCTAATTAGTTAATTTATGTAAGATACTGAAAATGATGTTGATATCAGTAATTAACACTACTTTAATAGTTACAATTACATTCAGAACACACACTTAATAATAACACTCAACATTCAGAAAGCTGATAATTTTTTTTTTTTTTCCAAAAAACTAGAAAAATCAACATATTTACATTAATAAGAGTTGTTTATGAAACTGTCATCTCTCATCTTTTCGTGCGGCTGTTGGAAATCTGTGAATACCGTGGATGGAATCGTGTTGATTCTCAAAGATCTGATGTTACAGTCTCAGCTGATCAGTTGGCAATTCGAGTTACCGATATTGTTGTTCTTCTGCGACTTGAAGCTTACGATTAGATGGTGGCCACTTTTTCTACCAGCAGATCCAGACACTTCATCGGCAGTTCCTTAAGGAAAAAAAATTTCAATTTTATTTTGAATAAAGGACAATTTTAATTTAAGTGAACGGTGTCTGTAAAGATTTATTTAATTTTTTCATACTTTTTATTTATATTTTTTATTGCATACTGCTCTATTATGCACTCCCTTATTTGCTGTAATGCCAGGATTGGCGTTTACGAGCTAATGGAAAATGGGGTATAAGGGAAAATATAAACTGAGGTATTTGTTTTTCGAACCAATCCCATTTTCAGAAGATTTTCAGTAATGAGGAAAACTATTCTACTTATAAAAAAAAAAAAAATCAATCAGAAAAAGCTTCATTATTTTTTTGGTATGTGATATTTACACCATATTATAAAAAGGCATGGGTTTGTTTTTTACAGCCCTTCAAAATATGTCATTATATTTTTCCCCATTCTGTAAGTGTAACTGTACCAGTAACTGTATCTGCTTGGCATTGCCCATGGAAAGAATTGCGTGTTAAATACCCTCCCAAATTTAAAATGATTTTGTTTTTTTATGTTTAACTTTTAAAAGATAATGTGAGTAACAGAAGACAGAACTATTGTTCTGATCATTCCGAATCATCTTCCATTGTTATACTGTAAAGTTTTTACAGAACTTTTACAAACAACTTTTTTAAAAAAGAAAAGATTTAAATTATAATTTTTATTTTATTTTTAACACATTACTTAATTATATGATGCACATTAAATCATACTTATTTCTGTATGAAATGAATAGGAAAGCAAATAACAGTATTATGTACATAATTCAATTTAATACCCTGACTTGCTTTGCTGTGCATCTATGGAATGAAAGGAAAGGAAGAAAAAATATGTTTTTTACAAAAAAAAAAAATCATTTTTTTATTGTAAAGCTAATACTATTATAACTGTGATTTTATTACTTATACAACCTTAAGTTAGAGGAAAATGTGTTTCTTTTAATTAAGTCAGATTTCTGTAACATTTTTCAAGTTCAGAACATTAAACAAAATCAGTTGACATCCGCATGATGGTATAGAAGGATCAATCTAATTAGAGATTGATAAATTACATGAACATACCATTAAATAAAAAGAACTATAATAAAGAAATTGAAATAATATATTCCATAGCAAAAAATAACGGGTATAATAAAACCACTATCAATCATATTTTTAAAAAACAATTACAAAAAAAGACAATTAATGATATCTATTCAACAATCTCCGAAGATAGGCCCATCCCGAAACATTATGTTTTGATTCCATATTATGGCCCTATATCCACAAAAGTCAGAAATGAATTGAAAAAACTAGGATTAAACTCTGCATTTAAAATAGAAAAAACCCTATCCTCATATTTCTCTTCTCCTAAAGACAAAATAGACCCTTTCCAAAAAAGCGGAGTATACGAACTAAATTGTAATGATTGTGCAGCCAAATACACGGGAAAAACTGGAAGATCGCAAAATCAGAGATTAAAGGAACATATACCTGCATATAATAATAAGACAGATAATTCCAACTTTGCAATTCATTTAAATGAAAATAATCATAAATTCATCAAAGACTCAGGAGTTAAATTAATACATAACGTTGAAAACAGTCTCAAATTAAATATATATGAAGCACTTGAAATAATAAAATCCTTCAAATCCAATCCAGATTTTTGCTTAAATCACCAAATAAATATCTCCAATAGTCCAATCTTAAATTTATTCGCATCTATAACAGAAAAAACAATTACTCACCGGCCTTACTGGGAAAACCCTGACCCTTAAACCATTTATCTAAAACATCCTGTCTATCTCTCATTCATTGCCAGTACAATGCGAGAAGAAACCAGAACAAACTTTTCTGTTTGATATAATCCATTTAAACCTTGGTGAGTACCAACATGTATTTGATTTCTTGTCTTGATTAAATTCATAATTCATAAATGTTTTATTATACTGATTTATATAATTTAATATGTATAATACCAACTATATTTTGAATTGCTTATTTTTGAATTTTTTGTGTGTTTTTGGAACTGAGGATGAATGTATAACATTCGAAACTAGTTTTCAATAAAACAAATTTATAGAAGTGGCAAATAATTTATCAATCCCTAATTAAACAAAACAACCGGTTGCCAACAAAAATGTTGACTGTAAATATTCCAAGACCAAAGGGGTGAAAATTTGTCTTCTTAATCGACTGCATTGATTAGAATTCTTCTCATTTCATTTAGACTTTTCTAGGAACAGGATCTCAATGATAATAGATTTGTTAAAAAGGTGATAAAGTGTACGCTTAAACTTTTTTTCTCCTTAATTTCCGATTTTATTAGAAAAGGATACTTTCACACAATAATTTCACTCTTGTTTAAAATGTTTTTGTAGTGAAATTGCTTCCACATGTAAGAAGTTGTCATGACAACAATTACAAAATTACCTATTTTTAAAAATAGTTTTGCCCCATTTCTCTCATTAAGGGGAGTATTTTGAAAAATGTAATGCTTAGAAAGTTTCCAGAAAGAAATTCTCTAAATGATAGTGCAAACCGTATCAAAATCGACTCAACTACTTTTCGATTTTTGGGAGCAAAATTATAAATAATAGCAGGCTAAATTTTTATATATATAGATATGACCTATATATTAATTTTTGTATTGTGCTTTAATTTTTACCTAATATATGAGCTATATTAATATATAAGTTTTTTATTTATTTTTTTAAACACTGGATTAAAAAAAAATATATAAAATTTTCATATCATGTCTTTTTCTTTTACTTATAAGTTTCTCATTTATTTTATTTATTTTTTTGTATCTTTTCTATCAAGCCCTGTAGAAGGCCAACAAAGTGAGCTGAAATGTGGGCATTCATTAAATACTATTTTTTTGTTACTATATTCACTACCACTATGATTATTTTTTCATAGATTACTAAGATTAACTATCCCCTATACAATTATAATTTAGGATTTGCGAGTCCATGCACCAATGAATCTTCAACAAGTATTTACTTAAATGAAGAAATTGCACTAATTTTATTTTTTGTTTCTTTAGAAATTTAGAAATAAAGAAACCTACAATGTGCATTTCAGAACGTTATGTATTAGGAATTAAGAAATCTTACAATGATTTTACTACCTCCTGATCTTGAGTACGAATGACTGAACCTCCTAATCGGAGGTGTTTCCCCTCTCTCTAATTTGATAGTGCGCTGTTTCCTCTTACAGCAGTCCCAATCACATATAGCCTTCCTGAAGTACTCTCGAAATCTGAAAATTATTTGTATAAAAAATAATAAAGTCAGTTTGTACACTAAGTTTAACTATAAAGAGATAAATCAATTTTAGTTAAGGAGAGAATTTCATTGATGAATTAAAGCAAGTATTCAAAAATAATTTCTGAAAATAAAAGATGCCTTTTGCTTTTAAGGTTTCCTTAGGAATATCTATTAATAGAAGGCGTTCTCTTAATTCTTAAAATATGGTGAGGGAGATTCTTATAAAACTTTAGTTATCTAGAAAGTAATTAAATAAAATGTAATTACCTCGGGTTCATAAAATAATAAATAGCTGGGTTCATCATGGCATTCGCCATTGCGAGCCAATAAAATCCAAGGTATATATGCTGTACATATTTTGAGTAGACGACATCCTTCCTATGATGCGTATAAATGAAATACAGATGATATGGCAGCCAACATACAGCGAATACTATCACTATCAGAATAAACATCTTAACCACCTGAAATTACCAGAAATTACAGTCATTAGTATGATTAATTTGGTTTATAATTAACATAATTTTTTAAGATAAACATTATTAATAATAATAGACCTGAGAATGGTCTATACATCTAGAAATAATTAGTTCATTTATTATTCTAAAAGAACTCCAGAAAGAAACTTGAGAATCAAATGATAGCCAAAGAAAACATAAATTATCATACTGTCGTCACAAGAAAAATCACCCACGCTATTTCGGTGATTTTTATATTTTGGCTCCATATTATTAATTGGCACCAATTAATAATCAATTATTAAAATTGATTCAAATCACTGTGTTCAATTTAATTCGCCAACCATTGAGTTGTCTTGAAAAATACCACATATGCCTATGGAAAAATATTCCATGTACCTGCCTATCTTCAACTGCAGTGGTCTGGAAATATTCAAGAAATTTTGTTTTTGATATCACATATGAGTAACATGTATGCTTTGGCCTTACCGAGGAAAGGCTCCTGAGAGATTTTTGGAGCTCTGATATTTCTTTTTGAAAAAATTTTGAGTGACTCTGCAAGGCAGCTTACTTGACAAATATTTTGGACATTAATACGAGCTAAATCTGGGCCAAATGAGTTGAAAAAACTTGTTTACAAAATTCGCCACTCTACAAACGTTTTTGGAATTTAACTGTGAGGAATTTAATTTTTTTGTTTTCATTTAAAAGTAATTCCATAACAATGTTTTATCTTGGGATCATTTTTTTTTAGGTTTTATAAAAATAAATTATTTGGGATTGTTTTTTTTTTTTTAAATAAAAAAATGTATAGAAATATTTTATATTGCATTTTTTTATTAAAAATTTTGGTATTAAATTTTTGTCAATATTTATTGCTATATCCTTCTTTTTACATATCTATATTAAAATTTTCAGGTAAATAGTAAACTAAATAGAAAAAAAAACTTGGCTGTTGAAGTAAAAGAAAGAAAATATCCTATGTGCATTCAATGTAACCAAGGTGGACAAAATTAGAATACATTTTTTTCCATTTAATGCTGTTTAATTTTTTAGTCACTAAATTAATTTGAAATAAGACTCGTTGAGGACTAACTAAAACATATATAACTTTTTTGAGTTTTCTGAAAAGTAAGATTAAAGCACATAGGACATTTGCTCATGAAAAGGACAATATATTCAACTGGTTCACAGGCTCGCCACCAGGTAGCACACGAGCATAACCATACAGTCACCCATCATATAAAAGAAAACTATTTTTTATTTAATAACATTATTATTTTCTTGTATTATATATTTTACTATACAAATGTACATGTAATATCTTTTTTTATAATAAAGCTATAGTTTAGAGGTGTATTGTGGACAACAATTGATGTCCATATTTGACATAAAGGTATGAACAACTCTAAGTTGTACTGTCTAAATTAACCTTCTGGCGGGCGAACTGTTCTCAGTGCTACAAATCCATTGTTTTAGTTTTTCCTTATACCTGAAGGATTAGCGGGACTTCTCACCCCTTATTATTCTATCCCTACCACTTCCTTTCAACAATAGAAAAAAATGGTTTAGTCGTAAACAAACGTTCAACGTCAACCTAGTTCTGTAGCACATAATACAACGCTATCCTTCTTGTGTTATAGTTTTTTTTCCACTTAATCTTTGGACATAAGTAAACAAATTTAATATTATTTTAGTATTAAAGCGAGTTAACGCACTTACTCAAAAACCCAAAGGTTGTGAGTTTGAATCCCGGCACTGGCATGAATTTAATTTTAATTAAATTAAATAATTCAAGCAATTTAACCCGCTCCCCGTGTATGTGAGGCCCGTCAGCCTACTTGGAGGCAACTCACAAAGGCCGGGCGTAGGAGTGATGACCTTACCCCGTGTACCTAAAATTTAGAATTGCGGTGTGGTCTCCACATCGCACGGCCAAGGATCTCCACGGTCTACAGCGCCAACAGAAAAAAATCTGGTGCGGTGCGCGAATCACACAACTTTCCCTTACCATCCTATAATAATTATCTTTTTAATATAATTTTAAAGAGTTCACATAAACAATGCTTCTAATAAACTCAGCAGCATTCACTTCTTCTCCCACTTAAGTACAATAAAATAGTTTTTTAAATAATTTTAGTACAACGATTCTGTACGCTACCTATATATTTCAACTTTGTCAAGTTGCAAATATATTTTAAAAGTTTCTGATTTAGTTTCCATGGAAACATTTTCTTTCCATTAAATAATGTGAAAGTAGAAATTATTAAGTTAATTTCCGCTTTTGCATTCTTAAATTACTTTGTTACAGAGCGTATTGTTTACAACAGATTGGTGGATTGGTGGGAGGAGATTCGGTCGCAACCATCTCTTTTCAGATGTGCTCGGTTATCCATCTAGGGTCAAGACCTTTATCATTGGTAGATTGCTCCTCATAAAATACGCTGTTTCTTTGCTAATATTGGTCCGATTTTGATGATTCTTTTAGTGTTGTTTAGATAATTTAATTACCTTTTATACAATTCTATACATAATTTACAAAAAAATGCATACTTTTTAAGCCTTGCGCAAATAAAATGTTCTTTTCATCATAACTTTTTCCCAGCATTTTCTCGATGATTTACTACATAAATGAAAAGTTAAAGGCCTTTATGAAGAATAATTTAGACAAGTTTCATCAAAATCGTTAGAGCCGTTTTCGAGAAGAATGTAAAAAAGTGAAAAATCGATTATATAAAGTGGCACTTTCGGTTAGTCGATTTTGACGAAAAAGTTGCTGTAACATCACAGGCATATACCTACCTTAAATACGTAATTTGAATATCGTACGACTTTTCGTTTTTGAGCTAGACTGTTCACATACACACACACAGACCCACAGACACACAGACCATTTTGCAAGGCTTGGTCATTTGGGCTCAGTGGACCTTAAAACGTGTATTTCCATTGAAAACTCAAATTCGAAAATTTTCATGATCGCAATACTTCCCCTTACTATATACTTCGTATATAGGTAAGGGAAGTAAAAAAAAAAAAAAATAAATAAATATATATATATATATGTGTGTGTGTGTGTGTGTGTGTGTGTGTGTGTGTGTGTGTGTGTGTGTGTGTGTGTGTGTGTGTGTGTGTGTGTGTGTGTGTGTGTGTGTGTGTGTGTGTGTGTGTGTGTGTGTGTGTGTGTGTGTGTGTGTGTGTATATATATATATATCATTCTATAGATTATAATTATTTGAATTGTTTTGGATTAAACAGAACTTGAAAAACAAGCACTATGAGCTAATTTTTAAGTATAATTCAGTTATTTCATTATGAAAAACACAGGTAAGACTAAACAAGTTACTACAGTAATAATAAATGTGAAAGTAGAAATGTACATGAATGTTTTAAGTAAAATAAACTTGTGTTGTATTCAGTACAACACACCTGCTGCGCTATAAATTAATGCGCACCTACCATAAGGCTAAGTTTCTCTCTCAATCTCTCCCGAGGTGTCCCAGTCAGTTTTCTAAATGATACCTCATTTGCTATATTTTCCTAGTACCTTCTTTATTCTGAATACTCTTGCATACAGATTCGAAGATTAATACTCCTCAACAGTATTCCTTTCCTCCTCAAAGTCAGGTAGCTAATACCCTTATTTACTATTAACTGTATCTGAGGGATAATATCCTCAGCTGTACGTTTTCCTCTCACAAAGCCTGGAGGCGAATATCCTGCTTTTGAGGTTATCTTTCTGAGGCTAATACCCTTAACTCACTGATCCTACATGGTTCGTTGGCTGTCCCTTTGACACGTTGATCATCCTGTCTCAGCCTCTACTTATTCTGTCCAGTTACTCTTATCCCATTTCAGATACACATTGTTCAAGGCCTTCTGATATCTTTTATCATTCATATCTTGACAGATTTAATGTCCCAAATAAGATGACCATAAGTAATAATAGTAATAATATTCATCATTTATTTTGAAAATTTTACCTTTAAAATAGTAATTATATTAACAAAATTCGGATTTAAATTATGAAAGTAAAAATAAATGTATCAGAATAAAAATAAGAAAAAATATTGCAAAAAAAAATTCAATGATTTTAATATGTCCTTAAGATCCCCAAAGACACCTACTATCATCTGCATTAGATAAAATCACTGTTTTCCGATATCAGAACAGAACGGCTCACTGAAGAGCTCTCTAAAAAGCAGATCATTCAATTCTACTGTATAGACAGCACAACACCGTGTCAAAGATGGGGAAAATTAAGGAGGTTAATAGGATCTTGCGGATTTCAGATGGAAGAATGATGGTTGACAAAGGTAATTGAGAAAGTTCAGAATTGGGAATCCTCTTCATAAAGACAATATGAGCAGTGATTGGCTGAGAGAGGGGGGGTTATACCATTAAATAACAGGGAAATCGGGGGATCAAGCCAAACCCTGAAGGAAACCACAGGAATTGGGCAAGCTTTGGATGGAGGTTGATCATGGAGAACCATATACTATGATCAATTATAAAGAAAGGATTTGAACCATCATAATGTGCTTAGAGAGAGAGAGAACGAGAGGTTGGAATTAAATAACGAGATGCTCCTTAGTTTGGTAAGGAAGATGTTATGATCGAACTTGAGTTTACCATAAAATGGCAATTATTTTAAATAAATCTCAATAATTGCCATTTTAATTAGAGCTATTAGTTATTTTAATATGTACACCTAACTATAATTAAATACAGTCATAAACTTACCATTAATAATTTATATTTGTGTAAATATGTGATATTGAATTTTAAGCAGTGATTATTTTTTTTTTAAATAAACATTTATGACACTTATTTAAAGGATTCAAAATGCATACCCAATTAAAAAAAAAAAAAAAAATTGATGAGCCAAGAAAAACTATAATAAAAAATCATTACTTGGTCTATATTTGACTAATGTCTGACAAAGAAGGATAAATTAGGGTATTGCATGAACAGAAAAAATTAATTGGTAGATTTTTAATGGCATGATAGTTTTGACATATGGAACTATGGAAATTATTTAAAAATTTTTTTTTTAACATCTTATAAACTAGAACTTGACTACTAAAAGATGACTTTTGTCGGCATCTAGATGGAGCTTGTTTTTTCTGGTAGAATGTGGACAAAGTAAGATTGCTGTCATATTCTCTTTATCATATTGAGTCCAGTCATAAGAAAACCAGTTTCGTTGCTTCATATATATTATGAGTATCAACACTTCTGAATTCTTTACAAAACATAAAATAGCTCCTATGTCGTCTCTATAAGATTTCTCCCTTTCTATTTCTTATGCCATGTTTTCTGCTTAACAACCCCTTTAAAGTTCTTAACGTAAGCCCTACAAAGTGCCCTTTCATTTCTGAGAGCTGTGAACCAGTCAAAGAAAGGGTTTTTGTGATTCCGTTGATTTTCTAGTTCTGGATGATTTTATGTAGTGAATAATCTCTTCTCTAACAATGATAATAATAATAATACCCGGTAAGGGGTATTGAAGTGCGTAACTGCTGGGGTTTAACTATCACCCAGGTTCTGATATTCAGTAAACTGCATTCTTTCAGCATAAAAGAACACTACAAACAAACACATCTGCAGTACTCACTTAGTTTACAATATACATAGTCTTTGCTTCAGTACTTAGTAAGGACCGTATGTTTCTAGTTTGGGCAACGAGGTAATTTGGCTGAGATCAAGCTCAACCATCAGGTTTTTCCCCAAATAAGGGTACCCACTATATAGAGGCTGGATGAGCCCAAGGAGGGTCTCTTCCTTTATTTCTATATGTTTTTAGCTTCTCTATCTTCGGAAGCGAAGAAAAAAAATCGATTATGAAAATAATCCTATTCTGATCTTTATGAATATTGAAACTTGCATGATGTTTCCGTCGCCGATTTTGATCAAATTTTTTTTTGGTGATTCTACATTGAAAAAAGTCGACCCCTATCCTACATTTTGTCCAAAGGGCCCTAGGACATGGGGCCTAAGAGCTGAGAAAACAAACAAAACATGCTGTAAATACTGTATTTTATATCTCGTGCTTGAAAAATTATATCGACGTGGTTTTTTCGCCAGATTTTTTCACACCAAAAATGATGGCGGATTTGGATTCAGCACATCAAAAAACCTTAACAATGAAAAATCATTGAAAAAAAATAAAAAATTCGGTTCCAAATTTGGTCAAAATGTGTAAAAATCACAAAATTACATTTGGGCTGGAACCTCTGTACCTCATCTTCATTTTATCCGATTTCGACGTTCTTGGACTCGTTAAAAAGAGGGGAGTTTATTGTTTCTATACATATAATTCTAAACTAAATAAATTTTTCTATTATCTGAGAAGGTCTGTGTAAAAAAAGGCGATTACCATATAAAATAAAATTGAAGTTTTTGCGGATAACATTGGTTCTAAAATACGAAGAAACATCCCGGTTAATGCAAATCGCTATAATATAAAAACATTATTCGTGATCCAGAATTAGTAAATTTTAGAGTGATCCAATTTTTAAAACGAAATAATTTAATTTTAAAGCGATCTGAAGGGTATTTTAAATTATATTCATTGATAACGGTATTCTTTATGGAGTGAAGTACGTTAACAGATTTTTTTTATTGAAAACGTGCCAGAATTGGTTTTAGTATTGTGAAAAACCTCTATATACAAATTTTCGAGTGAATCTAAAAATAAAAATTTTGCACATTTTTTAAAGATTTAAATAATCTTTCATAAATCAGGAACCCTTTGAACAATTCAAACCAAATTTGGGGCATCTTAGGTTCTTAAACTACGCGAATTGCTTTAACCGTTTTTCTACGTGCTTTAGAACCAACGTTATTCGCAAAAATCTTCAATTTTGTTTTTATATGCTAATCATCTTATTTTACACTTTTTTTTTATCACCTTATAAGATAATGGAATAGTTTTTTATATAAGTATGGAAAGAAGAAACTCCCCTCTTTTTAACGAATCGGAAACACTGGGAACTGAAAACAATTATTACAATATATCCTTCAGATCGCTTTTAATTCAATTTTTTCGTTTTAACAATTGGATCATTCTAAAATTTACTATTACTGGATCACGAATAATGTTTTTATATTAATGCGATTTGCTTTAACCGTGTTCCTACGTGTTTTAGAACCAATGTTATCCGCAAAACATTTTGTTTTATATGGTAATCACCTTTTTGTACACAGATAATGGAATAGTTTTTTTTTTTTTGTATGTAAATAAGAAACTCCCCTCTTTTTAACGAGTCCAAGAACGTCGATATCGAATAAACTGAAGATGAGGTACAGAGCTTCCAGCCTAAATGTAATTTTGTGACTTTTAAGCATTTTGACCACACTTGGAACTGAAATTTTTTTTTTCCGATTATTTTTCATTATCAAAATTTTTTGAAGTGCTGAATCCAAATTTGCAATCATTTTGGTGAGAAAAAATCTTACTATTTTAACACTTTTTTAAAATTTATTTGACCAAAACTCAATTATGTTTTAATGATTATATTTTTCCTTTAATATACTCTAAAAAACAAATGCTTAGCTTAAAGAACTACTTCAATATCATTTTTCAAACACGAGATATAAAATAATGAATTTTCTGCATGTTTTTTTCTTTTATCAGCTCCTAGGGCCCATTAGACAAAACGGTAGGATATGGGTCGCCTTCTTTTCAATGTAGAATCACCCAAAAAATGTTGATCAAAATTGGCGAAGGATACATCGTGCACTACTCCCCTTGCAAGTTTCAATCTCTTTTCCGGCTCTCAGGAGCGATGGATTTTGACGAGTGAGGTATCAAAAAAAAGAGAATTTCACAGAGATGTGACTAATGCCAATTCTGTTTCTTAAAATCTTACAAGGGCAGTGATGACAAAACTGGAAGGTTTTTAAAACTTTGACGACTGAGACTCGGCGGATCGAGACGGGATAAGCTGGGTTTTAAAGATTTTGACGCGGGCATCAAGATCATATACGCTCCCATGGAGCGTATTGGTCCAGCGTTTTAAAGCTTAAAAACCTACCGTTTTCGAGATAACGCACGCTATAGGTCCGCACGGGCCTCATGCCATATTTTGCCGTTGTCATGGCAATTTTATATCAATTTGAGTCTGTTTACAAAAACTTTTAATGAGTGGGAAATTATATATTGTTTCCCATGTCCAACCCTAAAGGGCACTGCTATGTATAAATACTACACATTGAAAATGGTAATCTAATTGCCTAACTGCTAAATTGAAGAGATGTTTTCCAGTGGGATAAGCTAATTACTTATTAAATATGAACTGTAACTTCAACATAGTCATTACTAACCATGTAGCTTCACCAAATGTGTGTGTTAAATAAACTTTCTTGATAATATTACATTTTTTATACGAATAAATATGTTTCTTTTTATACGAATAAATATGTTTCCCTAATATCGCTTATACTTCGAATGGATTAAGGATAGATATCTAATGCGAGAATTCTCACTCGGGTGTACTAGTATTCATAAACATCAACTTCATTAAGAGCCCACCAATGCGTTCAAGTAGATATGCAGGTATGGATAGGGTTATTTTCATGGTATTTTTTTTTGCTTCCTCACAACCTAAGGTAGAGAAGCCTCAAGGAATTGAAAAAAAAAAGTATGTCAAATTCGAAAATTTCTATTCGCGCTTTAAGTTTTAGTCATCAAGGAAGAAATTTGGTCTGGTGTCTGTCTGCAGATCTGTCTCTAGTCCATCCACTACTTTTGCTTACGCATGCGGAAACATACTTTCCTTGTCATAACTACAATTCGAAAATAGCTCATTCGATTTGGCCCAAAAGTGGTGGAAAATTGAGGATAAAGTTAAAAATGGTTGATTATCAATTTTATCAAATTTCAATCTCTACATCTCGCTTACGCATGCGCAAACATATTTTCCTTGATACATCTATATTTAAAAAACGGCACGTCCGATTTCTCGCTCAAAATTGGAGAAATCAGGTTTTTAAGGACGCTAATTCCGAATTTGATATCGGATTCATCATCGAGCACGTGCATTAAGATTTACTGTTATTGCTGAAGTTTCCTTTGATATAGGAATCGTTTACTAGGTATTCGAGAGTTCCGATTCCGTTTTTTGAATCTGATATTTGATTGTGCATATGTACCTTTTGAAGTATTATTTTTTTATTTGTAATTTTCCAAAATATGTCGAGTTAATAATTAAAACATTATTTTTTTCCTCTTATATATCCAATATTTGTATGGTTCCTATAATTCTACAGAGAGAAAGCTACCTATATTAATTTACTTGGAAAACGTTATTTAATTAAATTATTTTTTTTATTATATTGTTTATTGCAATGAATTGGTCTACTTACTTTTCGCTTTGATTTGATCGAGTCAATCTGCCTTTGCGTCAATTCTCCAATCGACCTGCTACCCCACAGTTCTTTGCCCATGGCAGTGTAGCAGCACACCATGGCGACCATCGGTAGGATGTAAGTGAAGAGGAATAATAGCAAATTATACCTAGAACGTGGATTTTAATATATTTACATCACTTCATTGGATTGTGATATAGACTTATATAATATATAGACATGTATAATAAATAGATATAATATGGGGCGCTCCATACCAGAAGGACAAATCCGCCAAATCACCATTTAAAAGAAATGCAGTAAGTGAAAAAAAAATCCGTGAGCAGAAGAACTCCGTCATTAAAGTTGTATTTTCACTAAAATAAAAATATTACAAAAACGGGGAAGTGAGGAAAAAGTTGAGACCCACAAAAGACAGTTCCCTAACACACCGAAATTTACCCATACTTTTATTATATTGTTCTGCCTCTCCGCTGACCTTCGATACAGAGGACCCTTCATACCGATTTCAGCTCATTTGACCCAACGGGGGCCCCTAGAGTTGAAATAGCCATTATCTTTAGTAATACAGCTCCGATTTCGATGAAAGTTCTTTTGTTTTATAGATAATTTAGTTTCCATTCAAATGCAACAGGTTTTGAGTGTTTTTTTTTTTTTTTGGATGGGTTTTAAAGGTGCGCAAATATTTTAAAACATCGAAAAAACCGGGCGAAGGGGGTGGGAGAACCAAGTTGAGGCCAGCAAAAGATACTTCCCTAACACCAACCTAATTCACATACAAATGTTTAGCCTATAAACTAATATAGTGGAGCTGTATGGAGCTCTGTGGAGATGCGCAAAACTTTAAAAACGCCCAAATTTCAGGTAAACCTACCGAAATTTTGATTGGACTTTACCCAATCTTTTATGGTATCGCTCTCCCTGGAAGAAAACTCTACATACTGAATTCAGTATGTATGCCCACAGGTATTTCAGCTCATATGCCCACAGGGAGTCGTTGGAGTTAGTCAAATGTAGCGGAAAAAAATAATATATAAGACATCTCCAAAACTTCCATAATCGTGCTCTAGGAGTTATGAAACGGATAGAAAACGCAGTACCGCCGCTCACCGCCGACCTTCGACTCACTGCAATAGTCTATTTTTTTCGGGCAAAATATGACTAAAAAGAGCGAATAAACAATGCCTTATTGTTAAATGTACCGAGTTTTAGTAAGATTTTTTTTCAGGAGATAGCAGCACTTCTAAGATGTGGTCTCATTTATAAATGGAAACATAAATCTATAAACGGATTTGTTTTCAAAATCCTCATTAAATACACGCAAATTGGATCTTAAATTGTATAATTAGGTACTTATTTTGGAAATTAGAATGAATAGAGGAACAGTACTGTGAAGATTTCAATTAATTTTTATGTAAAGATGGCTAATCTCTCTAGGAGCTAGATTAAGGTTGGTGGATTTGCCCCTCTTCTAGCCACTAAATTCTTATTTCCTCGTTTTTACTGAAGACCTCTCCTGCATTTTTACACAAGAAAATCAACGAGAAAAAGGGTGATTAATTCAACTTTAACCAAGCAATCCTCTACTCTTAAAGATTAGCTCTCAAATTAAAAAAAAAAAAAAAATTGGCCCTTCTTTCATGGAGCGCCTCATGTATCTCATATTATTCTTAATTCTATCTTTTTTTTTTTCACAATCAATTCTCGGTAACTCGAACTTCAAAGGAATGAGAAGCTTTTCACCTCGAATTAAGAATAGTTTGAGTAACTGAGGTTAGTTTTCATTCATTCGAATCATTAATATTTAATAATATAATTTATAATAATAATATAATGCATTAATAATATTGCAATCATGCTCACACTTTCACCATAAACATTCTTAAAAAACAATATTACTCCTCTCTAAACAAATTTTTCTCAAGGGATCACAAAAAAAAATAAATAAAAAAAATCGTGTTATCAAAGAATTCGAGTTATCAAGGTTCGAGTTATCGAGAGTCGATTATAATAGCAGTACAAAAAAAGGATTGGAACTGATAAATAAATTCCTTTACATCACAATGTTTTTATTATATTTATATTATAATTTTGTAGTTTTGTAGATATTGTTAACGCTATCGACGTTGTTTTTTGAAAAAGGCTTAAGCACCAAAATTTCGAAATTTAACTTTCAGTTTATTATGAATTGTAAACAAAACCTCTATCGATTCTCGCTCACGATATATCGAAAAAAATTTGAAATGGTCTAAAAATCGACTTCTGATGACGTTAGCATCAAATACTAATGATTCTCAGTCGTCACTCTGGCCTGAACCAATGCTATAATACTGAAAAATGTATTTCAATTTTAATGGTTTTGCCAACTTAATAAACTCCTACTGTACACAATAAAGAATAAAACTTAAATATATATATATATATATATATATATATATATATATATATATATATATATATATATATATATATATATTTGTGGAAAAACGTTTCATGTGCTTCCTGTAAAGTTTGCTGAATGGCGCTTACGCCTTTTTCAAAAAACGACGTGGATATGATTAAATCTAGGAAATGATGTTTGAGGATGCAGTCAGTAAAAAAACATACAACAAATAATTGTTTATTTCTTAATGAATGTTAACGTTTCGGCCTACATTGTTGATCTTCTTCAGTGCAAAATGAATAGAGTGAGATCAGAACACGAAAGAACTAGTTTCTTTTTTTCCTACTGCCCAACTGTTTTTGTCCATCAACCCTTTCGGAGTTGCTAGCAAAATATATTTTTTTAAAACAGTATTCTACATTTATGGTTTTTTTTTTTTTTTTGTAAAACATTTCGTTTTCTAGATCAATGTTACTCCAATTGGTTGCCGTATGTATGTCTCAAAAGAAATTTGTAAATAATAAATTAAATTAAAAATTAGAGAATAAAATAAATAATTAAAACAATTAATAATAAAATGTATATTGTTTTTTATTACAATTATATGTTTTTCATGTTACTATTTTATTTACTTCCTTGGTTTATTATTTTATTTATCAAATAAATATAAACTGGGGATTTCCAGGTTTAATAATTGCTATGGGCCGCCAAACAAAAACGTTTGAGGAACACTGTTCAAAAAGCGTGAACAAAATGATCATTTTGTATTTATTAAATTACTTACAAATAATCCATCATTGAAGTCATAGGCAGCCCATCCGGCCATTTCATGATGCATGCAGTTTGTCCACTCGATCTGAAACATAAATCATTTCCTGCATAATCAAATCCCGATTCAATTTCATGCTCATTAAATGCCGAAAGACCTCCATTCATGACTAATTCATGAAATTGATCGTGTTATATGCAATTTTAAATTGATTGTCATATAGTAGCCCAGTAAGTGAAGTTATTATCTGAATGGAACATTAGTTTAGTACCTTCCTTACTTCTAAGTAGTTATTTTGATTTATCGAATATTCAGTTTTATTTATTTATTTGTATTAAATACTTGTTTTTCGTACCGGTATGAAATACCCAGTGTATTTACGTCTCTTATATACATATGAAGGTATGGAGATGTTAATTCTTAACTTTTTCTAATGAGTGTTGTTGGGATTCTTTCGTTAAGTAGACAGGATCACAGAAGGATATCCCAAACAAAATAAAATATAATTTCTTGTATTAACCCGTAGTGACCTCTAGGAGCCTCTGGGACCTACTCTCCTAAATTTGAGTAGTTATGTTGACTAGACTAAATGCTATAGGGAAAAAAGATTTGTTAGTATTCCATGAACTGTCATTAAAAGAATTGAAATGGGATTTAATTATCACGTTTGAAATAATTCGATCATATTAATATTTAAGGTGAGATGGGGTAAGCACGTACATTGGCTATAAATGGTATATCAGCCCAATCGTGACAAAATGAAATTATAAGCTTTTGATATCATACAGATCCTGAAATTTATATTCTCGATAAACGCACTGGAAACTAGATGGCGCATTTCTGACCTCATACCTCTTTCCATGGAACTAAAACATTCGAAGATTCCTTTCTCGCCCGCTCCTCTACCCTCTGGAATTCCTTTCCTTCTAATATCCGCCATTCGAATCCCTCCTTTTCCAACACCTTCTTTCTTTCCAAAATGATGCTTTGTAATTACTAAATTTAAATTTTAGATTAACATCTAGATCATAAGTGAATAATGGTTTTTAATGCACCAGCTTAAACTTTGCTAATCAGCTCACTATGTTTGTATTTTTCATTTTTTCTTTCTTTTTTTGTTCACATTAATTATTCATTTTAAGATTTATTATTTTATTAAAAATATTGCAAACATTAATTGATCTTTATTTTGTAATCTTATGGCCAGATATTGTTTCTGTTTTATTTACTCTATTCTGTTATTCTTAAGGGACCTAATCCCAGAATGGAATTTTTCTTCTATCTATCTATCTACATACAAAACATTCGCTCAGCATTTTAACACAATTGGACTCTAATGTTATACCGTTCAGAGCCGTGTATGCACTTATCCGATCTCACCTAACTATGATGTGATCAGGAGTAATGTTTTATTATTATAATATTCCCATGTTTAAGAACTCAGCCAGAGTGAAGTAATTTTTTTTTTTTTTTTTTTTTTAGGGTTGTCCACTAAAGCTGTTGGTTTCTCCTCAACCTAGACGTTGTATGGCCTCCTTCCAGGCTATCCTATCCAAGGCCCATTCTCCTTGTAAACCTTGTGTCTTGTGTCTCATCAAGGATTCCTCCAGTTCATTATACCAGGTTTTTCTTGTTCTCGTTCCATCTGTTTTCCACGATTGTACATCCATACATACATTGGCAGTCTTCCTTCAGGTATTCTTTGCAAATGTCCTTATCACTTTCGGCACTTTTTCTCAGTCTCTTCCAGAATGTTTTTTTCCACTTCCATCTTTTCTCTTATTCCAATTTTTTTTTTACTTTATCCATTCCGGATATACCTGCAGTCCGTTGCCAGGAGTTCTTCCTAAGATCACCCTTTATGGGCCTGGCTTCTACGCCATATACGCCATAAGGAAATTGTTCTTGTTCTCAATATTTAATTAACAATTAATACTTTCTCCTAAATTTTGTATTCTACCTTGTACATATCGACGTTGTTTTTTGAAAAAGGCTTAAACATCAACACGTCGAAATTTAGGTTTCAATTTATTCTTCTGTCGATTCCCGCTCACGATGTATTGAAAAAAAATTTAGAAATGGTCATCGAATACTGACGACTCTCATGTGCCACTATGGCCTTGACCAGTGCTAGAAGCCTTAAAAATACATATATTGTAATTAATATATTATTACCATTTTAATTAACTCTTACTGTACACAATAATTTAAAAAAATATATATTACTATTTGGGGAAAAAGTGTTTTTGGTGTTTTCTGTTAAGTTTGTAAGGGCTTTTTTTTCAAAAAACGACACCGATATGGTATTAATGTAAACCCGAGTTATACCTCTTATATAATACCCTCAAGGGATGCAAATTAGAATATTTTCCAATAAAGCGCCAATATATTTCAAAAACTTCGTATAAATTAAAATATACTTCAAGACAATTTCCAAGAATCCCAGCTATTATGAAAAATCAGTGCTCTGTTGATCTCAGTAGCGGACGATATTAAGTTCCTTTAAAGTCATAAGTTTCACAGTCTACCAACACAGTCCATTTCTCGGTAACCTGACGAACAGAAAACTCTTTCCTCCTCCCTATCCTTTGATTTGTTTAATTAGCCCAGGTGCTGTGATATACCTTAGTGGACTTTTTTTATGCTCACCATATTTTTACTTTAATCAAATTTTCTGAGAACAGAAACCTTCGGTAAATCCTGTCAGTAAAAAGTACACAAAATATATTTCTTACCGACTCTCAGCGGTTCTGAAAACTCGGAGAAGAAAACCTGTTCTTTCAGTTACAAATTTTAAACATTAAAAGAATACGTACAGTAAGCTCATTAGTAGCTGACTCTAAATAAATTAATAATTTACCTTTAAATAAATTTATAATAGCGATAATATAAGTCACGAAATATTTATTTCTAAAAAAAAAAGATCTGCTATAAAATAAATAGGCTGCCTTTGACGTCATCCTATATTTATAAATCAATAATAAAATATTTCAAAAATTTAAAAAAGCTAATATTATTTTAAATCAAATATCATGGAATGTATGTTTTATTCATATTGACTGAAACCCAATTCCAATATCTTTCTTCGACTGTAATTTCTTCGTTTGCTTTCATATGTTTTATATATTTTATATTATTTTAAAAAGCTTTTAATTACTTTCAATCCTGCCAATAAAATCTTGTAACCGAATTTTAAGACAGTTTCGATTTTCCGATGAAGCTGAAATTTAATACAAATACATAAACCCGATGAAATATTTTATTTTTTAAAATTGAAGGTTACGTAGCTATGCACTGAACTAGCAAGGGAAGAAACGTGGGGTGTTTATAGGTAAACGGTTCAGAGGTCGGGTTTTTTCCTGTAATTCCGGTTTTTGTTTTTTCTGTTATAGATGGGAATAAATTTAAGATTGGACTATTGGAGGTATTCATTTATTCATTTAAGCAAAATCTGGATTGGATTTGAAGAATTTTATTATTTAAAATGCTTCATAAATATTTAATTTGAGACTGCTTTCAACGTGATGCATTATTTTAACTCCTGAGTCTTTGATGAATTTATGTGTTTTTTTTTTTCATTTAAAAGAATTGCAAAGTTGGAATGCTCTGTCTTATTATTATATGCACGTATATGTTCCTTTAATCTCTGATTAATCAGAATGTATATATATGTACCTTTAATCCCTGATTAATCATTTTGAATTGCTTATTTTGTGTGAATTATTGTGTGGTTTTAGAACTGAAGATGAATGTATAACATTCGAAACTAGTTTTCAATAAAAACAAAATTATAGAAGTGACAAATAATTTATCAATCCTTAATTATATAGGTCCTTCTATACCATCATGCGGATGTTAACTGAATAACAACTATAATACTTTATACAGACAATTGACATTATTTGTTATGATAAGTTTAGAGAAAGAATCCCAGGATTAATAAAGTATAGGGAGAAATTGTTTTTAATGTTTGAAGCTAGTACCTGGAATGCTTTAACTTCACCATTTACAGAAATCACCATAGCATGCCACCTCTGATTATTAACCCGCTGATATATTAGCGCTTAAGGCATCTGTGTTTAGAAAAATGATACGAGAAACAGACCAGTAATTAAGGTTACATCTCCAACAAAAGTAACAACTAACAGCACTGTCTGTATTCGAGTCCCGTCCAGATGTTAATAAATTTAAATGCCAAATGAGAGTCGGGGATCGGCCCCTCTGCGAAAATTAATTTTTACAGAATCCATTCTTGACAGCTTAGCCTCCTTATCACTCTTCTTAAAATATCTCTTCCAGAATTAAATTTTGCTTCTACTTGGAAAACTACCAGATAATATTAAATACATATATTCTCTTCCAGTTCAGCTGACCTCATTTATATATATATATATATATATATGAAGTATTACAGTCTTAAGTAATCAACTGAGTTAGAAAGATATTGTCGAATTTAAAGCCTCCGATTCCTATACCTGGCTCAAATTTTCGGCTGTTTTTTTTGTTACATATATTTTAGGGGCCCCAGGTCTCAGATCTATCACTCCCCATAGCGATAGTAACCGCACAACGTCGAATACGCAGCATCTAGACTCCCCTGCGCTTTATAGGCAAGGATTAAGCCCCACCTCACCATTGCTTATCACTTCAAGATGCTTTCCTCCTCCCACTTTCAAGACGGCTGCCATGGGAGACAGATTCATCTCGCCGCTCTCGAAGAGAACAAGTCACAGAAGCAAGTCACGGGACCCCAAGGCGACATCTATTCAGATTAGCCATATTTTCATGATATGAGACCTGAATCCCCAAACCTGTTAACAAATCGAATTAGTTAAGTTAATTAGTATCAATTGAATTAAGTCACTAACAAGCATTAACTTCATTGCCCCTCCAGGGATAACAATTTAATGATCAATAAAACTATATTAACATGAGATGACGTATTTCTTACCTCACAATAATAACTCTTTATTTTTAAATGTACAAGAACGGGGTTTTCCAGTAAGACATGTATGTCCTCTCCCTCTCCTCCCCAGTACTGAATAGATATAAATATTCCTTATTCTTATATATTCCTTATATCTTCCGCTTCTTCCCGATTCCCACTCACGATATATCGAAAAAAAAATTGGAAACGGTCTAAAAATCTAATATTGATGACGTCAGCACCAAATACTAACGACTCTCAGTTGTCACTCTGACTTTAAACCTGTGCTAGAATCATTTAAATTTTTTTGTAATTGTAAAGGTTTTCCCAGGTTAATAAATTCAAAAAAGTGAATACAATTAAAAAAATATATCATTATTTGGGGAAAAATCGTTTCACGTGTTTCCTCTAATATTTGCTAAATGGCGCTTACGCCTTTTTCAAAAAACGACGTTGATACATATAAATAAATATATAGATAAATAAATAAATAAATATATATATACATGTAGATATATATATATATATATATATATATATATATCTTGACCTCTCATAGCTCAGTTTAATTTCATATTAATTTATTTTTTGTTTTTTGAATAAGACATTCAGAAATTAATGCAAATACTTTGAGGGGCAATTCTTTGGAATATATTTATGTTATCGTCACTATTTATTTGAGAAAATGCTCGAGAAAACGAAGTACAAGTGTTTCGTATTTTATTTCTTATAAATTAACATGACTTATATAATTTATAAATTTACTAGATCGTAAATTGGAGGTATTTGTTATTCACTAAGAGGTTTATTTGTTTAAGTGCGGTTGAACTGATTAAGCAATTCGGAAAGAGGATTAAACAAGTTCATGGGCGCTCATTGAGCTTCACATTGATTGGTTGCCTTGCTAACTTACTGGGTTCGTCGTCCGGGTGAAAGTTGAATGTGCTTTGCGAAATCTGCTACCTCTACACTTTTTAATATGTTTTTTTCGCTTTATGTGATCCACTTGCAGCACTTTGATGCTGAAGGTTTTCAGTCAGGATCAGAGGAGACCTGTTTAGCCTTTGACAAGCGATATACACTTCAGCTTGCTACAAAGCCCTTCATATTGCTTCTGAAGAAAACTGCCAAATATACCTTATTTTCCTCTATTTCTAGAGTGTAGGAGTTAAAGAGTCCGATGACCACGTTTCTTCAATGGATATCAGCTGAAAATAGCTTAAAGATTAATAATTCGGATGTTGTCGATCCATTTTTTGGTGTATTTTGTTTTTTTCCCCCTCCTATTGGAGTAGCCCAGTCAAATTAGACTTTAGATTGTGAATTAATTCTAGAAATTATTTCAATTCAGTCTCTTGAGTTGGGAATTCTCTGGATTAGTTACTCGCTTCTGGATACAATCTTTAGAATCAAATTCAACGATCGTAATGAAATAAAATAAAATTTCCAAGATAAAAGTTAGTGATGTTGTGAAAAAAGAAAAGAATGCGTGCGAATGAAAATAGAAACTACATTTTTTTTGGAAAACATCGAATAAAATGCCAACAAACAAAATGGCACAATCTTTATAATAAAAAAAACCTGTACCACTATACAACCCATGAAGGGTCTTGAGTTCAGTACTTGTTAAGGACCGTACTGCCTCTAGGCCAACGGTTGTGCAAGGAGGTGGTTTGGCCGAGATCACGCCCAACCGCCAGGTTTTTCCCCCAATTAAGGGGGTACCCATTTTATAGAGGCTGGGTGGTCCCCAGGAGGGTCTCCCGATCTCACAGGGTCCATCCACGGCTGATAACAGAATAAATAATTATCTGCCACAACCGTTCTCGAACCCGGGACCGGGAGCATTGTAACTTAGTGCCTTACCACTGAGCTACTCCGCTCCCCTCTTTATAATAAACCCATTTTAATTATATTTGTCCCACAATAGGAAGGGGCTATGACAAAAGTTTTACTTATTAAAAATTCAACATCCATACTCGATAACTGGTCTTGATTCAAAGCGTTCCAAGCTCCAATTAAACATGACAATGGAAAACATAGGGAGGTTTTATTCTCTTCGCTAGTATCGCCGCTATTATCTCTTATTGCAGCTCCAGCTTAAATGTCATTGATTTGAGATGTACTATCTCAAGGTTTACTATCTCTGTTTTGATCTTATGTTTTTCAGTCCTGATGATCCCTCAACTGGCGAAACATTTACTGATTAGTCATTTAAGAGAGTCGTGTCTTTGTTTTGGAATCTACAAATAATAATCTGCTTTTATCTTTTCTTTTTACTTCCTTGTACGAAGTAAAGGAAGTATCGCAATCGCGAAAATATTCGGTTTTCAGATTTCAACGGAAATATCCATTTTGACCATCCCTGAATCCATTTTGACTAGTTTCGTCGTGGCGTCTGTACGTACGTTCGTATCTCGCATAACTCAAAAACGGTTAGTCGTAGAAAGTTGAAATTTTGTATTTAGGATTTTTGTAAAGTCTAGTTATGATCCACCATTTTTGGCCACTGCCTAATCACCGGAAGTGGTACTTTACTTGAAGGTCATAATTGATTTCTATCAAAAATTATATTAAAATACTATGCAAAACTGCTCAAATTTAGTATTTGTAACTTATACATTGATTTAAATAGCATACTAGATTTTGGTCTAAATCGGAAAACCGGAAGTGGTACTTTACTTGAAGGCCATATTAGACTTTCATCAGAAATTATATTAAAATATAATGCAAAACATATCAAATTTTGTAAATAGGACTTTTATATCGATATGAATGTATTTACTATATTTTAGTTAAAATTGGTGAGCCGAAAAGGGTACTTTACTTGAAGGTCATAATAAGCTTACATCAAAAATTATATTTAAATTAAATACATTAATCATATGTTTCGGTAATAAAGGTTACAAACGCAATTTGATTTCCAATCCAATTAAACATTTTTATTACTTGTTTTAAGTGTTAAAATTGAGTGTAAAATACTGGTTTTCCTTCCCATTTGTATGCGTGTGTGTGTCAATAGATGGATGTCGTGACGACGAGTGTCGTTTTTGAGCCACCGATTTATAGTTTAATAGGCGTACAAGGAAGTCATGTGTTGTCAACATCAGATTTTTTGTCTCTCATTATTAGGTTTTAGAAATATTGGACCACTACTATTTACAATTTGAAAGTTTACAATTTATGTATATACCATTATTCTCTACCTCAATTTAAACCTGTATCCTCTGATTACATGTCCTGTCCTCCTTAGCCTACTTGCTTTGATACAGTTTTTTTCTAACAATCTCAGTTTACGGCAATCATCTTGGGACATACACCGAATTTCTGCTCCTCAGGTGCCCATTTTGGTTTATTATTTTCAATAACAGACCTTTGGAATCGACCAAAGAAAATTTTTTTGTAACCCCCCCTCAAAATTTGAGGTTTTACGTTTCAAGATACGTAGAATCCAAATATCGAATAAAAAAAAATCCGTCCGTCCGCCGTCCGCCGTACGCCGTCCGCGGCTTTTCTCCGAGACTACTGGACCGATTTTCTTGAGATTCGGTACCAAAGTCACAGGTCACCCCGGGATGATCCTCGGAACTCGATATTATAATCCGTCTGTTTGTTTCAAAATGGCGGCCGATTAGAGATCTCATAAATCCATAACTCGGCCATTTATAAAGATAGAGAGAAAATGTAAGGTGTTTTAGAATCAGCATAACGAGAAATGAAAAAAAATAAATAAATAAATAAAAAAAATTGAAAAACAAAAAATCTATAATAAATGCCGATTAAAGATCTTATAACTTGGCCATTTATAAACATAGAGGAGAAATGTAAAGTGTTTTGGAATCAGCATAACAAGGCATTAAAATAACAAAAAGAAAAAAGAAAAAAAACGAAAAATAAAAAAATCTCTATCTGTAAATGCTTTTGGTTTATTATTTTCAATAATAGACCTTTGGAATCGACCAAAGAAAATTTTTTTGTACCCCCCCCTCAAAATTTGAGGTTTTACGTAGAATCCAAATATCGAATAAAAAAAAATCCGTCCGCAAGCTAACGAAAATCCCTACAATACGAACTAGAAATCACCTAAATCGGACCATTATTAGCTGAGATATAGCTTTATGAACTTCGTTTTTATTTTTTCCTAGTGAAGTGCACATCAAATATTTCCTCTGTATCATTTTACATCACAGCCTACTTGCATTGACGCAGTTTTTTTAATTAACACAGTTCGGCACTCTCACGGCGAACATCTTGTGACAAGCTTCAAATTTCTTTTCCTTTGGTACCTACTGCTTCATATTTTTTACTTTGACAGAATAGATAATTTTGTGGAATAATAAACAAGTGGAATAAATAAGTGGAAATAATAAATCATTGTGTAATAATTTGCAGCGTTTTTTATTTTCTTTGCCGAAACATTCCAAATGCTCAGTTGAATGATAATCTAATTGCCTGAACTCTAATCCAAAGCGATATGGAAAGTTCTGTGAATGGACAGACCAGATCTTTTTGAAATATAACTATGTATTTGGAAATAATAAATCATTGTTTAATGATTTGCAGCGTTTGTAATAATTCACTGAACTCTAACTCAGTAGAAAAGTAAACATTACTCTTATAAGATTTATCACCGTAAAAAAAAAAGTGATAAATGATTCTCTAAAAAAAATAGCAAGCTCAGTCATTCCAAAAAGACTGATGGCCTAAGTGATGGAGATTATTATCCACTGAAAAAATCTACTGTGGAATTCCGATATAACGACACCTCTTTACACCGACTCTTCGCAAATAGACTTTCTCGCGAGAATTCCTGTCGATAATTCGTATTTTAAGGACACCCCTCCTGCCATAAATAGACTTTTTTTTCGTAAACATTTCACTTTAAATACCGTCTTTTGAAGTAACCCATTGTTACATAATATGCAACATCAATAAATTTTTGTTTACATTTTTTTTCTTTTTATGATTTTCCTAGAAAGACTAATTGAGGACGTGACGGCCGAGTACGTTGGGACGATGGAATCTCAGAGTGCCCTGTTCGGAAAGTTGTGGGTTCGATTCCCACCTGGGTCGGTTAATATTTATTTCGTGACGATCTCGCGAAATGAATCTTGACACTCCCACTCTGGTTAGTACGCGGTGGTGACGTAAAAGTAGCCGTCAGTTAGACTAGTTCCCCCCACCAATACCAGTACCAGCACCAGTAGAAAGACTAATTCATTTTTACTACAAAAAGTTTAAAATATCAGTTTGAACTTGATTTTCATAGTGTTCACATCAGTAGTATGATGTCGAAAAATAGGAAATCGTATTCAATCGTTGAAAAACTTTACGCACCTCAAGGTATTGAAAAGGGTGAGCGATCTGGCGTAGTTTTTGAATATGATTCTGCCATGCAAATACCTTATTCACAGAATGATGGGCTCAGGTTAACAGGTGCTCACGTATATATATATATATATATATATATATATATATATATATATATATATATACACACACAAATATTTCAATATACAGATTAATATAACTCTGTATATTCGAGAAATAATCGAATATAAATAGTGCCTTTACATTGACAAGATAAAATAATTTAATCTTTATATAGAAAAAGGAATATAAATAAATATTAGAAATTTTAAGCATAGCTGTATAAAAATGTTTATTTTCTTTTAACTAATATTTGTATTGTTAAAATAATCAATAGTAAAATATAAATGAATTTGTAAGTTATTCATATCAATAATTTTAAAACATATTTTCTATAATGAATAACGTTAATTTTAACTGTTCAACTCCATCAGTTTTCCGCATGATACTTATGAACCGTTTACTATGGTGTGATTGTATTTTCGCGTGGCGTTGCCCAAGAATCAATCATGTTCCATTTGGCATGTAGAGATCGGAGTAATCCTCATTGACCCCTTGAGGATCAAACCTTTCTCAGTATTAATATTGTAATGTCTTAATTAGAACAAAAGGTATATTAATTAATATCTATTCATCTGTCATCTGGCATATTATTTTCCATATTTTCTGTTTACTATTAAAGATCCTAGTCTTTAGTAATCCTAGTAGCCTAATAACCCCTTAAAATCGAATTCGACCTATAATCGAATTAAAGCGAATCAGTGTACAATCAACAATGTGCACTCGTGTAAAAACATATACGCTCTTTAAAACTTATTAGTTTATATTTTTTTTAGAACCCCTTTTCTTCTGTCTTTTTTAGAAACTAATTAATCCGACCTTCTCAAATTGTTTTTAGCTAATAGTATATGATTCGTATATTATTAAATTATTATTAGTATTACTGTAAGTTACGTAAATATAAAAAGTAGAAAACTACTGTTCTGATAATATTTTCCTTTGAAATTTCACACCATCTATTTTGTCTTCTGCAGTACTGACGGTTAACAGAAACTGACGGATAAATGAATGTCGGTTAATCTGATTTTTCTTTATTGTAATCGGTCCAAATTTTCGATGTGTAGTTTTACGACGCGCTTTAGAGCTTCCTGAGTCCAACAAACGTATTTTTGGCTATTGGCCTGTCCGTGTGTTTATCTGTGGCGCGATAATTTCTTGAACGGATTTACTAATTCTATTTTGAACTTAAATTAATTCGATTTTTTAATTTAAATTTACACTCAAACAATAACAGAACAAAAGTATAAATAAATTACAAAACTGATATAAAATTGTATTTTTGGTCGAATTTCGACCACGGGACGATCCCAGTATTAATAAATGTGTATTCATCTGTCATCTGGAATATTATTTTCCATATTTAATAATAATAATAATAATAATAATGATAAATTCTTTATTTATTCCGGGACATATCCCTTTAGAATAATATTACATGCAAAATCAATAGAGATTTAGAGCCTTAGAATAGAAGAAAAAAGAATATGATATTGAGCAAATAATAGCATAAATAAACAAATAAGAAAAAAAAAATGAAATAATAATAATAATGGCATAACTTTTAAACCTTTAAGGAAAAATAAAATTCCAATATTAATACATTAAAAATAAATACAGTTAAAGATAATGAATTTATATTAATAATAAAAGTAAAAATAATGCATTAATATATAAATGGGTCAAAATTTTAGTTGAAAATAATAATTTACAAATCTTTTAGAAATGCATGGGCATGAAGAGACTGAATAGATGGGATTTAAAGGTGGGAAGAGCATTGGAGCAACGGATGGAAGAAGGAATGGAATTCCATAAGGATAAGAAAAGATCTGTCAAAACCTGTGGATTTAGGTTAAATCTGATTTAGGATTTAAGGATTTAAATTTATTTAGAATAAATCTGATGACCGAGAACGGGTATGGCGGGAATGAACAGAGGATTTGAATTGAAGGAGGGTGAAGATGTATGATGGACGGCGCGATTGGATGACTTGGTAGAGGAAGGATGCCAGGAAGTACTTACGATGGTAGGAAGGGTAAAGCCATTTCAACTCGTCATAGAATCGGGAGACAAAGGCGTCCCTCGGGATCCCGAAGATAAATCGTACAATGCATTTTATTTACTGTATACTATTAAAGATTCAAGTATTTACTACTTGCCAAGGCTTAATAATACCTCATGCCAAGTTTATACTCCTCTCACCTGTGAGTGAGTGTGGTCGAGAAGATTAAGCACGGCAGTCCGATGAGCAGGCTGGTCGCCCAGATCATCAATATCCCCAACATCGCGTTCGACTTGGTCATCCTGGGCTGCAGAGGTCGTATGATCGCCAGGTACCTGCAACAAGGGCATATTGTAATTTGCAGCAATAAGACCCTTTGGAATGATTAGGCTCCAGCTTAAACTGGCAAAATCGATAAGAATGAGGCTATTAGTGTGACAAGATTCTATCTGGTTTCTGCTACAACTGGTACTCCTGCTGCAATATGTGATTAAATGGCCGAATTATAAGAACTTCTTGTAGTTTTCGAAGGTTGTTTGCAGCAGCAGTTTACAAAGAGGTAGGGGGAAGGTTAATCAGTTATGTTGCCATTGTATTACAATATTTTTGTAAATTGTGACAAGCATCAAATTTTACCATATCAAAAACGCAAAATTATTACATACTGATTTATTATTTCCACTTAGTAATATTGCAAAAATATCTATTCTGTCCAAGTAAAAAAAATTTAGCAGTAGGCACCAAAGGAAATGAAATTTGAGGATTGCCACAAGATGATCGCCGTGAGAGTGGCGAACTGAGAGTGTTAATTTAAAAAACTGTGTCAATGCAAGTAGGCTGCGATGTAATCAGAGGGTAAGATGATACAGAGGAAATATTTGATGTAAACTTCAGTAGGAAAAAAAAGAAGGAAAGACCAAGAAAGCTAAAGGAAGTGCAGAAATAACCCAAGGAAGGATAAGTCAGGAGGCCTAGGGCCACGATGACCAGCCGCTATTTTGATAATTTTTCCGTTGATTATTGTGGTCTTCAGCACGTTCTAAATATAACACTGAGAATTGCACTCGGAGCTCGAGCGAGGGTCACTTTAGAACTGGAATACAACAGCAGGTATAAGGGATCAACCCCTCCCAAGACTGGAATCTGACGCTCGGACTATGACTCTGCCTGAACCTCCACTTCAAAACCCCGAAAATAAAACATCTGTTTTGGGCTTTTGACCACAAATTTTCGATTCTGTCCCACTGTGAGCCGCCCGGAGAACCAGTCTACGAAGTTCATTGCGCTATATCTCAGCGCATAATGGTCCGATTTAAATGATTTTTTTTCGTGTTGTAGGGAATTTCATCAAATTTTGTTTAAATACAATAAAAACACAAAAAAATGCGGACGGATTTTTTTTTTTATTCGATATTTGGATTCTACCTATCTTGAAACGCAAAACCTCAAATTTTGATAGGGGGGTACAAATTTTTTTTCCATGGTCGATTCCAAACGTCTAATATTGGAAATAATAAACCAAAATCACTACTGTAGGTGGAAAGATTACTGAATAATGAATTAATGAAACTTTGACATCAATTTAGATGAACATATGGAGTGTTAGTAGGGTCCTTGTTTCGACTAATCTTTAGTTGAACATTCCAAGCGGTCGAATTCGGTAAAGAAAAAAAAAAAAAAAAATTGAACAGTACAATAAATCATTTTCTTATCCGTCATGTTAAGTGTTAGACGGCGAGATTGTGCTAAAGTTCAAATTGGTTAGTGTTTGTGGGTTTACAGCTGAACTGATGGATATTTCAGAAGCGCTTCAACTGCCCTGGTAATCAATTGAACTAAGCCAGTCAATGGTGAGTTGTTGACGGAAACAACGGGGCGGTCTGAATTGACTTCAGGGCTTTGTTTGGACTAATTAAGAGGCAAACACTCTAAAAGTTTCCAGTTCTAGGAGCAGAGGTTAAGTGAGTTGTTAAGGTGTTAAGTGATAACAATTTTTTTCTGTATCTGTTATAGTTTAAGAAATACACGTTCTTCAAAATAAGAAATTTTAAAAAAAATAAAAAAGAATTTTTGACTCCATACAATATTGGACTATATCTTTCCTTTTATCGTCTTACTTACAACCGCTTCTTACTTTGAAGAACGCTTATTTCGCATATATACAGATACGAAAAAAACAAAACAATAGGAACATTCATACTTGGAAATTTAATGCTCTTCGGTTTTTTAAATACATTTTTTAAAGCTAAAACCGAGATATAGACGAATAACAGAAAAACGCGATCTCTCTCCTACTCCTCTCTTTGCCTCTGCTCCTAGATTCGAGAAATTTTATGGTTATATATTTATTATGTTTACCTCTTAACTAGTCCAAATAAAGCCTGAAGTCGATTTTGGCCATCCCTTCATTTCCTTCAACAGGTCAGGGAGGTGAGTATAAAAAAAATACTAAGAAATAGTAATTCGATGTATTGCAAAAATATCAATGGAATATTATTTCGATATATCGGACCTCGATATTTTTTTAATCTTTTAAAAGGCCTTTTAAAGGGGTCTTATAGATTTAAGCATCGGTATATATAGATATTGCGGCGATAGTTTTTCAATTATATCGCAATAGTAGTTCGATATTTCTGGCCGATTTATTAAGATATTGTTTTATATCGGCTATAATATAATTTTTTTTAATTATTATTTAACTGAAATTTTAATATCATTATTTAAATGTTTTATTATTTGACTGAAATTTTAATATACTAGTATACCCGAGCGAGAACTCTCGCATTACATATCTTAATGAATCATTAATGAAATCGAAGTATAAGCGATAAACACTATAATATTATCAAGAAAGTTTATTTAACACACACATTTGGCGAAGCTTTATAATAGTTTATAATGATTATGTTCAAGTAATAGTTAATACTTACTAAGTAATTAACTTGCCCTACTGGAAAGTACCCCTCAGTTTAACATTTAAGCAATAAGACTCTACTATACCACTTTCTGTTTCTAGTATTCTATCATTCATGGAAACATAAAAAAAATATTTTATTTACAAAACGATTTCACAGTTATTAATACGTTTTTGTTAACAGTCTCAACTGGCTTTACAAGGTATAAAGTTGCCATGATGGCATACACGAGCGAGAACTTTCGCATAATCCCTTATACATTAGAAGTATAAGCGATGTTAGGGAAACATTTTATTCGTCTACACAATATAATATTACCAAAAAAGTTTATTTAACATTCAGATTTGGTGTAGCTACATAGTTTGCACTGACTATGCTGAAGTTACAGTTCATACTTAATAAGTAATTAGCTTACCCCTAATTTTCTTTAAGAAATCGTCACTTCAATTTAGCCGTTAGGCAATTAGGTTCAGCTATACCATTTCTATATGTAGTATTCATATTTAGCCACTGAGGGCACTCCCTTTAGGGTTGGACATGGGAAACAATATATAATTTCCCACTCATTAAAAGTGTTTGTAAACAGACTCAAACTGATATAAAGTTGCCATGACAACGGCACGTACGCAAGATGGCATGAGGCCCGTGCGGACCTATATCGTGCGTTATCTCAAAAACGGTAGGTTTTTAAGCTTTAAAACGCTGGACCAATACGCTCCATAGGAGCGTATATGGTCTTGATGCCCGCGTCAAAATCTTTAAAACCCAACTTATCCCGTCTCGATCCGCCGACTTTTAATCGTCAAAACTTTGAAACCTCCCAGTTTTTTCATCACTTTTATTTAAGCCCTTATAAGAATTTAAGAAACCAAATTAGGATTCGTCACTTCTCCGTGAAATTTCTTTTCTTTTGATACCTCATTCGTCAAAATCCATCGCTCCTGAGAGCCGGAAAAGGGATCTATACTACCGTAATAATATATAGTAGTGATGGGGAAAAAATATAGGACAAAAATATAGATATCTTTTTTTCGATGTACAGGGTCCTATTCATTGATTGGACTTAACAGTCAATAATAGTTTCCTCTGACTATCTAAGGACCCTCAAAACCCTATTAAAAATTTCAATACAGACAATCCTCTTGTTCAAGAAATTCACTTCATTATTATGCAAATTGATATTTGTTTTGACCAATACGAATAAAGATCTTAACTGAATGGCAACATACTTGGACTATTTTAAATAACAACAAACATAAAATCATTAAACCAACTATCAATTACTGGGACTCATCATCCAGTGTTGAAGAGCGGAGTTGATTATCATCACAGTTTTCAGAATCAGACACTACTGTGTGAACTATCATTACTTCATGAGCCCATGAAGCATCCCGTTATCAACTCAGTTAAAGTTACTCCGACAGAAGAAAAATAGAAAAATACGGTGTACCTCGTCGACTCTGTACCTCTGTACATCTGTACCTCTCAGGTCTTGAGCGACAACGATCAATGTACCATCGAATTTATCTGATAGGAATATGTTTTCTTGTTTGAATTTAGTTCCTTTGTGTTCTGTATTTTCATAGTCATTATTAGTGTTAGGATTATTATGTGGTAAAAAATCAAAATATGTACATTAATATTAATGTTGTACATGTAATGTACATTAATATTAATTAATATTAATATTAATGTATATTAATATGTACATTAATATGTGGTTATCATTTCAGAAATAATAAAAATATAATAAAAAATGTAAAATATTATAAATGCAGCTACAAAACATTATATACATGTACTTTTTAACATGTAAAATAGATTAAGAAACACATTAGGAACAACGAAAAAAAATAAGGAACAAAATTGGGTAAGAAAGAAAATAAAACTAAAATTTCAAATTACTCAGGTATTCAGTATTCACCAAATTCGGGTGAAATTGGCACAAATTAAGCAGTTTTAGATTTTCGAAGAGAAATTTCCTCAGAATCTTTCAACGTTGACTGAGGTGATGGGATCAAACTTTAATTAGTGAATTTCCTTGGAATCTAATTCGGTGGGTTCTCCTGTCTCGTGTTTGTTTTAGCCCTTTAGAACATCTGCATGTAATATGCATTATGTTTAGCTCTGGATATGTTTTTGTTTGTGTCAACTTCAATCTTCTCTCTTATGGACTATCTTTCGCTTTCAGGTAGATCACGTAGATCATGTTCAAATTTTCCCTTAGAGGAATATATTTGGTCTCTAATTTTGTGATTTTCTTCGAAAAGAAAGACAAATTTGCGCTTATAATGGCCCAATATTTCTTTACAGCTGATGAATTAAATAACAGGCAGACTTTTTCAATAGCGACAGAATCGGATCCAGGCCTTGATAAAATGTCCTTTATCTTTTCAAACTTGGTACAATAGTATATTCTAGAACACTTGAACGTAAAATAATTATTTGGCTATCCGTTTCCCTCAGCCACCTCCTCCAAGAGATGCAAAAGTATTTTTTTCCTTTTAAGTTGTGGAGGTCTCATTCCGTTATTATAAGCCGTTTTATTTGAGTAAGTTACAAGTTCACAATTGATTTCTTCGTGTTCCGTGACAACATTAGAACTGTCTATGTCACTAGATAAAGCATTGGTAGTTGGCGTTTTCGACATTCTAAGCGGAAGAACCCACTTAGGTTATATCTTATTCCCCTGCTGCAGACTTGTTCAGCTCACAAATGGGGAGGAAGACACGTATTTTACACTCAATTTTAACTCTTAAAACAAGTAATAAAAATGTTTAATTAGAGTGGAAAAAAATCGCGTTTGTAACCTTCATTGCCGATCCATATGATCTGTATATTTAATTTTAATATAATTTTTGATGTAAGTTTATTATGACCTTCATGTAAAGTATCCCTTTTGGCTCACCAATGTTAACCAAAATCTATTATAATATTTATATTGATATGAAAGTCTTATTCACCAATTTTGAAATACTTTACATTATAATTTAATATAATGTTTGATGAAAGATGACCTTATAGTAAAGTACTGATTCAGCTTTCCTAATTTAGACCGAAATCAATTTACAAATTAAAATACTAAATTTGAGAAGTTTTGCGTTATATTTTAATATAAATTTTGATGCAAATTAATTATGACTTTTAAGTAAACTACCACTTCCGATGATCATACCTTGACCAAAAATGGAGGTTCACAACTACATTCTACAACAATCCTAAATGCAAAATTTCAACTTTCTAGTATCTAGTTTTTGAGTTATGCGAGATACGAACGTACGTACAGACTTCACGACGAAACTACTCAAAATGAATATTTCCGTTGAAATCTGAAAATCGAAAATTATCGTGTTTACAATACTTCTTTTACTTGGTACAAGGAAGTAATAAGTAATAAGTAATAAGTAATAAGGTCAAATACGTAAAAAAATAAATAAAAATAAAAACAGGCTGGTCCTATTTAACCAACTTCATTTATTTAGACGCAAATTTTCGGCCTTTAAGCCATCCACAGGCATCTTTCAAAAAGTGTTATAATACATATAATGCTCAAATTAAGTCCAACCTGGACCGAGTCCAATTATACAAAACTTTTAAAAAATAAATTAAAAATTAGGGAGCCATCTCAGTCATCGCAGCTATCACAGGTGAAACTCTGAAAAATACCAGCCTGTATTTATTTTTAAAATTCTGCATTCACCTCAAATCAACAAACATATTAAAAAAATATATATATTTTCCTAGCCGAAATCCTTAATATTTATGAAAATATTGAAAATTATTTAGGGTGAAGTATGTGAAAAAGGAAAAATATTTAAAAATAAGAAAAATTAAAAGTGCTCTTTTTTATTTAAAATTGCTTGTAATGGAGTTTGGTTGGGGATAATCATAAAAATATCTAAAACATAAAAATCCTAATCCTACTTATTATTGTATTGAATAAAATTTTATTTAATTTTTCAGTTTCTTTATATTATTGATTTTATATTTATCTTTTTGTGTAGTTATGGAGACAATAATAACCACCAGCTGTTTATTACCATTATAACAGCAACAAGAATCATGCATATTTTACTTCTTCAGTTTAAGCTAAGAATAGCTAAGTTATATTGTTATCGGTCGAATAAAAACCTTTCGAGATCTTTCTTAAGTTGATTGTTTTAGAGACTCCAGTGTCCGAAATTTTTCCTGAAATATCCTATTCTATCGTTGTAGTTGTCTATTTTTTGCAAGAGCTCGCATACTTCTAAAGTACTAAACTGTTATATAAAACCGGATCGGTTAGTTCAGAATTATAAAAAAAAAAAAAGCATATATATTTTTAAAGGAATTCTTATCTATCAAATTCACTGATTGTCTATTGTTTAGAATTGGAAAAACAAAAAAAATAAAATTTATTTGTATAAGGAAAAAAATAATAAAGCGATATTTGTTGCTTACTATTAGTTTATAACAGAGACCAAAAGTTCAGTTTATATGGAAGTTGGACTGATTGGGGGTGCCTTTGGAAAGTTGTATTGTCGCAGTATGTTGAGAAGTATAAAGTCATTTGAGAAGTACCACAGTCAGTTGTATTGTCGTAGTCAGTCGCTAGAATATTGTCACAGAGAGATACAAATAGAGAATGGAATTACCCTGTGGGATACGAATCAGTGAGAGAATAAATCGCAAGAGAACAAGTTATATTATCGCTGCCTAATACGCAAACGCAAATTATATTATTTATGTTTATTTTATACACCTACTAGAACAATATACGTCCTTATTTCATGACATTATATAGTTTTTTTTGCATTTATTCAAACCTCAATTAAATATACCTATATAACATAACGATCCAGAAGTTCATTTAAAAACAAAAAAAAAATATCTGATGTGGACAACACATGACTTCCTTGTACACCTATTAAACTATAAATCGCTGGCTCAAATAGTGATCCTCAATTTGATTACTAGTTTCCGAAGATTACAGTATCTCAAAAACGATACTCGGCGTCGCGACATCCATCTATTGACACACACACACACACACACAGACATACTCTTATTTTTGGAGGTCTCGTGATAACTGAAATTTCCAAGAGATTTCTTCGTGTTCCGTGACAACATTTAAACTGTCAATATCACTAGATAAAGCATTGCTGGATGCTGAATCCAAATATAATATTAGAATATCTGCTGTGGACAACACATGACTTGTACGCATATTAAACTATAAATCGGAGGCTCAAAAAGTGATCCTCAATTTAGTTACTAGTTTCCGAAGATTGCAGTATCTCAAAAACGACACTCGGGGTCGCGACATCCATCTATTGACGCACACACACAAACAGGGTGAAAAACCAGTATTTGACAACCATTAACACTTAAAACAAGTAATAAAATTATTTAATTAGAGTGGAAAAAATTGCGTTTATAACCTTTATCACCGAAACATATGATCTCTGTAATAAATATCGATATACCTTTTGATTCAAGTTTCTTATGACCTTCAAGTACAGTAGCCCTTTCGGATCTTCAATTTCAGCCAAAATCTATTAAATTACTTATATTGATATAAGAGTCTAATTTACCAAATTTGAGATGTTTTACATTATATTTTAATATACTTTTTATGAAAGTCTAATATGACCTTCAAGTAAAGTACAACTTCCGGTCTGCCAATGTTTACAAAAAATTTGTATGCTGTTTATATTAATATGTGAGTCTTAAATACCAAATTTGAGAAGTTTTGCATAATATTTTAATATAATTTTTGATGAAAATCAGTAATGACCTTCAAGTAAAGTACCAATTCCGGTAATTATGCAGTGACCAAAAAGGGAGGTTCACAACTAGATTATACAGTAATCCTAGATACAACATTTTAACTTTCTACGGCTAACCGTTTTTGAGTTATGCGAGATATGTACGAACGTACGTATAGACGTCACGACGAAACTAGCCAAAATGGATTCAGGGATGATCTAAATGTTTATTTTCGTTGAAAACTGAAAACCGAAAATTTTCGCGATTACAATACTTCCTTTACTGCGTACAAGGAAATAAAAACGAGTAGGGGTAGAAGCCGCGAGCAATTAAGTTTGCGCTCTTTTTTCCAACATCTATACCTGTTTTAAACAAATATGAATAAAAAGGTAGGCCTTTGACACAAATTACAGCTAGAACAAACGTGGTCGATGTGCATGAGAATTCGTCGTAAAATTACATTATTCTCTTTGATCAAAGCATTGATTATTTAAAGTGGATTTCATAGCTTTTCATCATCGATCGAGCTATCGGGTATAGAACTTCAAGAGTCAAAAGCCCTCTCTGGAACTAGTTAAAAGTTTAAATACCTATTGCCCACTTCATGTTACGTGAAATAATATCACTTATGCCAGAAATTTGAAATATTTTAAATGAAAAAAAAAAAAAGCAAAAACATAATTAATACAGAATTTCTGTTTTTTTTTATTTTTTTTTATTTTTTTTAAGTTACTATGGAAATTAAAGTTCAAATAAATTTACTAAAAGTTTGTTCTGTTTCGTCTTCTCATTTCTTCGTTATAAATTTGTATTGATTTTAAGTATATCTAAAAAAATAAAATTAAACTGCTTTTAAACTATAGTCAATAAATAAATTAGAAATAGAAAAACAACTTTATTCTGGGACAAAGTCCCTTTAGAATAATAAATATGTATAAAATAATATATATTATATCTGGCCAAAAGACCTATTAGAAATAAAAAAAACACGTAAAATATACATAGTTATAAATAAATAAATAAATAATATATATATATATATATATATATATATATATATATATATATATATATATATATATATTTATTTATTTATAACTATGTATATTTTACGTGTTTTTTTATTTCTAATAGATCTTTTGGCCAGATATAATATATATTATTTTATACATATTTATTATTCTATTTTATTATTATTATTATATTTTATATTATACATATATATATACATAAGAACAAATGAAGGATGGTGGCATAAATTTTATATATACTAAGATAAAATAATTAATTAAATAATAAAAATATAAAAAAATATGTTCTACACAAGGACGAAACGGATAGGAATGAGAAAAAAAATCGTCTAATAAGCAAAAAAAAAAAGAAAAGAAAGAGAGAAATAAAAAATTCAACTGTTGGATAAAAATATTTTTAAAAGAGTATATAGTTTTGTAAAGAAATAAATAAAAAAGAAAGAACTCTTCTATTATACATAAAAAAAAAAAAAAAATGTTTAAAAAGTGAAATGAAATATATGTTCATATTTACAAAACAAAGTTATTAATGGAACCAAATACCTATGTATTATAATTCCATCAATTAATTTCATTTTTATTTCATAAATTAATATGTTTTCATAATTTCAAAGGTTTCTTAAAATGATCATATTAAAAATTTCAGTTGTATTTGGAATATTTATAATTAAACTTCTCACAATTTTCTTATTCTTTTATTATTACTAAAAACTAGTAGCAATAATCCCAATTTTTATAAGAATAATAAATAATCAAATTATTTCATGGAAATTTTGGTTGGAGGGTACGAAATATACTTATTTTTCATGTGCATCGACACACTTATGACGAAACGGCCTTTCGCGATGCATCGCCCCTCCCCCCCCCCAAAAAAAAAAAAAAAAAAAATTGGAAATTAAACTTTTTAACTCAAACTAGTTATTTATTACACATTAGGCTATACAAAAACGTAAGTTAATAATTTTCATACATTTTTTCTAATACTAATCTTTCTTGATTTATACTGCTCGAAATTCATATTTTGCGCTTTTCTGACAAAAAAGATTGTTAATTTTTTTTTTTTTTTACGATTTCAAACTTTTACACCATGTCAAGTGGAACCTTTTGGAAGATTTTAATACCTTACAATATCGACTTCGTTTTTTGAAATAGGGCTAAGAACCATTTAGCGAAATTTATTGGTAACACATTTTTTCACCAAAGGGAAAACTTTTTTCTCCAAATAACAATATACATATTTTTCATTTTATTCTTTATTATGTATATTAGGAGTTTATTAAGGTGGCGAAATCTTTTTAATTACAATATATTTTAAAGGCTTCCTGCAGTGGTCAAGGCCAGACTGACAGCTGAGAGTCGTCAGTATTTGGTGCTTGCGTCATCATAGTCGATTTTTATACCATTTCCAATTTTTTATTTTCGATATATCGTGAAGAACAATCGATAAAGATGGTGTTTAAGATCCATAATAAATTAAAACCCCAATTTCGACTTTTTTGGCGCTTAAGCCGTACTCGAAGATTCAGAATATATATGCGGCAAGATCCTATCAATGGCCATGGATTGGTGAAAATTCAATTTCCCTTGGAGTGGCCATTTTACCCTACCTTTCCCTATGGTTGAAGGGTTCTCGACCTAAGCTAAGGTAGTTTGGAATTTAACTTATCCTAGTTTAAAAATCCCAGAGTAAAAAAATTATTGGTGGTTCTTGTTTGGACTCAGAAAAATCAAGCTTTCAGCTTTTTTATTATTGAATAGTAATTGAATTTACTATTCAAAGGAACCTATATGGTTTTGATGCCTGCGTCGATATCTTTAAAACCCGTCCCATCTCGATCTGCCAACTCCAAATCTCGGAGTTTTGAAACCTCCCAGTTTTTCCATCACTTTTATTTAAGCCTAACAAAGAATTTAAGAAACAAAATTGGAATTCGTCACATCTCCATGAAATTTCCTTTCTTTTGATACCTCACTCATCAAAATTTATCGCTCCTGAGAGCCGGGAAAAGGAATCTATACCACCGTAATAATATATAGTAGTGATGATGGCTTATATTTTGAAGAGAAATCCTTAAAGATTAGTAAACTATCAATTGTTTATCTTAATGGTAAAAAAACGCAAATATTTTGCATCTTATTTTTTACTTCCTTGTATGAAGTAAAGGAAGTATTGTAATCGCGAAAATTTTCGTTTTTCTGATTTCGACGGAAATATCCATTTTGACCATCCCTGAATCCATTTTGACAAGTTTCGTCGTGGCGTCTGTACGTACGTACGTTCGTTCGTATTTCGCATAACTCAAAAACGGTAAGCCGTAGAAAGTTGAAATTTTGTATTTAAGATTGCTGTAAAATCTAGTAGTGAAACTCCCTTTTTGGCCACTGCTTGATTACCGGATGTGGCACTTTACTTGAAGGTCATATTAGACTTTCATCAAAAATTTATTAAAATATAATGTAAAGCATCTCAAATTTGGTAAATAGGACTTTTATATCGATATGAATGTATTTACTATATTTTGGTTGAAATCGGTGAGCCGAAAAGGATACTTTACTTGAAGGTCATAATAAGCTTACATCAAAAATTATATTTAAATTAAGTACATAATTCATATGTTTCGGTAATAAAGGTTACAAACACAATTTGGTTTCCACTCCAATTAAAGATTCTTATTACTTGTTTTAAGTGTTAAAATTGAGTGTAAAATACTGGTTTTCCTCGCCATTTGTGAGAAGAACAAGTCAGCAGCAGGAGAATACGATACAAGTTATGAGGGTTCTTCCGCCTAAAATGCCGAATCTTTCGATTTCCAATGCTTTATCTAGTGACATTGGCAGTTTTTACTTTTTACCTACTGAAAGAAAACGAAATATAATAACGAAATGAGACAACAAGAGCTTGTGTGTGAGTGTCTCAAGAGATGGATGTCGCGATGCCGAGTGTCGTTTTTGAGATACTGCAATCTTGGGAAACTAGTAATCGAGTGCAGGATCAATTTTTGAGCCACCGATTTATAGTTTAATAGGCGTACAAGGAAGTCATGTGTTGTCCACATCAGATATTTTATTTTTCATATTGATGAATTAAAATTGTTGGCAAAGGATCGTGGGGAAATAGATTTGGATACTCGTTTAAGTAAAGTGATGATTAATAAACAATGAAGCGGCGCTACCTAAACATTTCCTGTCTCATCTGGTTGTAAAGGGAGTTTCGCCCTGGCTCTTAAATAAACAGCCGATTTTCTGACTAAATAATTTTTGAGTCACTTTTTCGGCTTTTATTCTTTTTTGTTTTATTTGATATTGGGATATCGATTTTCCCGATGATACAGCCAAATATTCTATGAACTGATATTTCATAAGTCCCAACTATGGAAAAAAAAAGAAAATCAATTCTCTATGATCAATATTTAATTTATAGAAACATTTCAAACTTAATCTGGGTTTTATCAAAATCAAGTTTTGTGTGTTGGTTCCCTTTTTCATAACTCTGCTCAAATATAAATCAGTATTAATAAACAATACGTTCCTGTATGTTTTAGAGGAGTTGGTAGAACTTTGAATTGTTATTAGAATATGTGGTTCAGTACTTTCGGAAAACTAGAATAGTATGAAGCATTATTTTAGTTTGATAAGTCCAGGGCCGTTTTCCCATCTCGTTAAATATGGAATAGGTAGAACTTTAATTCAAATATGTTTTTGTGAGTGGGATGTAAGTAGAGAAGGATTTGAGCATTAATTTTCCGTTTTAGTTTGATTTTAGCAAAATATTCTCAATGTTTTACGGCTAATCTTTAGACAAGAGCAGAACCATTGAAATAACACGGTACACAGTTGGGAAAGCCAGTGAATTAGACGAGAGAGTTAACTCAAGAGGTTAATTTCATTTTAAATGTGAACATGAGTGTTTCCGCGAATGTAAATAACATTCATTTCGTATTTCAAAGCATCTCTCTCTCTCTCAATTTAGCGAGCAAATGAAAATCTAACAGAAGATTATACCCGTTTATTCAGTTAGTATAAAATTGCTATCGAGATAGTATTTTGTGAAGCTTTCTTGAAAAATCATTCTTAATGGATTTATTTTTTATTGCTACACCATTTCCAAGTAAACACTATATATTCTTCAATTACAATGTTTAAATTTTTAAAGAAATCGTTCCAACATTTTGTGAATATGCAAGGTGCTAGATTAACCTCAATTTTTTGTAAATATATTTTATTGAATGCATTAAATTGTTTTGTAATAGTTTAACTTGCAACCTCAGAAATAAGCTCACTTTTTTCAGACCATGTACCATATCAAGGTTTCAAGGGCGGAGATGTCATGGACGTATGAAATCTCTAGTCCTGGGTTGACATGTGACTTTAGGGCCAAATCTAAAAAAAAATCGGCCCAGTAGTTTCGAAGAAAAGCTCCGGACGGTGGACTCGTAAATATTCGATTTTTAGATTCTACGTATCTTGAAACGTAAAACCTTAAATTTTGAGGGAGATGGCTTAATTTTTTTGGTCGATAGCAAAGATTCATCGTTGAAAATAATAAACCAAAAAGATTTGCAATGCTCTTGGACATTCCTGAGCCTTGCTACGGGAATATTAATGACAATAATACAACGAGGAGATTTTTCGCGCATGAAACAACATCCCACATCACCGGTGTAGATGAGAGGCTTATCAAAAGGTCGTGTTATTCTTAAAACTATTTATGCTGGGAACTTGTGACCTGAGGCGGAGACACTGGCACCCGTGGGTCTTTAATTTTACATGTCGATATATGATTCAATCTTTCTATTGCTTCTATCATTATTATTATATTAATGTATGACAAAATCCTTATCCACTACGAGCCATGTGGATTTTTCTCGAGAACCCTTCTGTACGTCAATATATTCATATACCTCTTATAATCAAGGTTCTGAGGATTTGATCTAGTTAGTTACTAAGATATAGCTACTAAACTAAAGCAAGTAAAGAAATCACCATTTTACACTTTGAAGCCTTATTGAATTGTAATATTGAAAACAATATGGCGGCCAGCTAGCAGGGAGACACTGCATTTAGCACACAATCAGGGCTGTTTAACTAAGCCTGTTGGTAAACCTTTGGAATCGCTACTAACGACCTTGAAGAGGTCTAGATTCTCATATCAGACTATACTTTCACCCACTGCGCATGCCCAATTAAATATTCAAACCGATGGATCCATTTCACTTGGAGTGGTCATGTAGGGTTAGGTCAGACTTCCCGCCTTTTACCAAACAGATCTCTTGTTCCCACCGCCTTCTTTCCTACACCATCTTTAACATTAATTATCATGGCCAATCTCTTCAACGTTCTATTAGCTTCGGATCTGGGAAGTTTAGTCCAAGTGGTGAAAAAAATTTACCAATTATCTGTAAAACTAAGGATCAATAGATTTTCGTCCATGAAGTTTTAGAAAATTGCATGCATTTTCTAATGAAAAGGCGGCGTTGAGCTTCAACGAATCCGGATGCGCCACTTGTTGTCAGCAATCGTTTATCATTACTACACCTCTGGCTTACCATTCTTCCGCTCCTTGGCGTATGATGATTCGCAGTTCCTGACTTGGTCCTTGGATCGAAATTGTTAATAGCATATCCCGAATGAGTTGGTCATGGATCAAATTAACCTTTTTCCTCTGTAGAGAGTCTTCTTAGCATTGCAATACCCCTTCATAAAAAGGCTGGAAGTCTGACCTAACCCTATACAAGCGTTCCAACTGAGAAGGATCCGTTGGTTTGATGATTTAATTGCGCATGCGCAGTGGGTGAAAGTATAATCTGGTCTGAAAATCTAGACCTCTTAGCAGTCGTTAGGAACAATTCCAAAGGTTTACCAGCCTGTTATTTGACCTGTTACAAGTATAAGCCTTGTATTTGACTATTGTGAAATTTATCATGCTATTTTTGAAACCCGACAGTTAACAAATGCCATTGACCCAGGAAATATTTGTTGTTAAATAATGTTTACAACCCAGGAAGTTACTGTTGTCCTTCCTCGTTGTCAGCATTAAAACAAGTTCTATTTCCTTGATCATCCCTTCTCTTATTGTATGTATAAAAGCCTATCTGAAAAGGAAAGACATAGCAGTAGCAATAGTAATAGCAGTATCACAATGTAGTAACCAGTATCTAGAATGTAGTCTTAGAATAAGTATTAGAATGTAGTATTAGAATGTATGGTAGAATAAGATAATGTGAGACACTCTCACTATGTTTAGCTTTAAGTCTAATTATAATATCTTTAAAGTCTATCTGTCACTCAGTAGCCTCATTATATATATATATATATATATATATATATATATATATATATATATATATATATATATATATATATATATCATGTAACTTGTAAACTGTTTAATAAAGTTATTTTTAAAGCTTACACTCATCGACCTTGTTAACTCGACGAATGCATCGATTTATCAGGGTGAGGAAAAAGAAAAAACGTTTCAAGTGTTAAAATGAAGTTTATTTTTTTTTTACATAAAATTTCTTCTACATTTCGAAATATAGTCCATTATGTTAAATACAACCAGCTATTCGATTCCTTGCGGTACCACTATTTGGGTTTCGGCTGAAAAAAGTCTTCTATTCCAATTTTTACCTCCTCCAATGCTCGAAATTTTTTTCCCTTAAGAAAGTGAGTTTTTCGGAAAAGATAAAAGTCCGAAGGCGCAAGATCAGGGCTATAGGGTGGGTGCGATAGAAGTTCGATGGCATCCATTTCAGCAAGTTTTTGGCGGCATATCTCCAGTCGACTTTCGGCTGCTGCGAGGTGAGCTCATGTGGAACTTCTCTTCAACCTCTCTTCTCTTTACCTGGTTGTTGTAAGTGTCGATCCACACTTGACTGTGACAAACTAACTTCGGAGGATAGCTGCCGAGTACTTTTTGAGGGATCATCTTCAATAACGTGTCGTAGAGCCTCGCTGTCCACAACAGATGGCCGCCCTGAGCCAACTTGTATCGCCACTTTCAAATTTGGCGAACCTCCTCCTCACAGTCCGCTCATCAAGGTTAGATTCTTCTTCAACTTCCTTATCAAACGCGTGGTTTCGGCGACTGAAAAAATTTCCTTTTCCAGTAATGTCGCAGAATTAATTGAATTTCATAACTCGTCACTTTGATTGAAAGATTAGAATTAACAGAGATGTAAGAAAAAAATAATCTTCAGTTTAACCCATGAAATGGTAATTTTTTTTTACTCATCCCAATAGCATGCTAAATGGGGGATTTGGAGTATTCTTATTGTGATAAATTAAGCTAAATTAATTGAAATAAAATTATTGTAGATTTTGGATTTGGATGTGAAGAGGAAAGAATGGGGAAGACGATTGTTGATGGTGAACTCTTATTAGCTTTAATATTATTATTATATTGACAATCTGTTAATTTATTTACTGTTTTCATCAAATAAAAGCTCAAAAACAGTTGAATTATTTCAACAGCCTGTGCCTTCAGCTCGATCTTCAACATTTAACTCGAGCAACATAATTATGAATAATAAGTATTGTAATCGCGAAAATTTTCGGTTTTCAGATTTCAACGGAAATATCTATTTTGACCATCCCTGAATCCATTTTGACTAGTTTCGTCGTGGCGTCTGTTCGTACGTTCGTATCTCGCATAATTCAAAAACAGTTAGCGGTAGAAAGTTGAAATTTTGTATTTAGGATTGAATTAAAATTTAATTGTGAACTTCCTTTTTGGGTTACTGCTTGATCACCGGAAGTGGCACTTTACTTGAAGATCATAATTGATTTCCATCACAAATTATATTAAAATATTATGCAAAACTTCTTAAATTTAGTATTTATAACTTATATATTGATTTAAATAATATAATAAATTTTGGTTAAGATTGACAGACCGGAAGTGGTACTTTACTTCAAGGTCATATTAGACTTTCATCAAAAATTATACTAAAATATAACGTAAAACATCTCAAATTTGGTAAATAGGATTTTATATCGATGTGAATGTATTTACTAGATTTTTGTTAAAATTTGTGAGCGGAAAAGGGTGCTTTACTTGAAGGTCATCATAATAAGCTTACATCAAAAATTATATTTAAATTAAATACATAAATCATATGTTTCGGTGATAAAGGTTACAAACGAAATTTGATTTCCAATCCAATTAAACATTTTTATTACTTGTTTTAAATGTTAAAATTGAGTGTAAAATACTGGTTTTCCTCCCTATTTGTGTGTGTGTGTGCGTGTCAATAGATGGATGTCGCAACGCCGAGTGTCGTTTTTGAGATACTGCAATCTTCGGAAACTGGTAACCAAATTGAGGATCACTTTTTGAGCCAGCGATTTATAGTTTAATAGGCGTACAAGGAAGTCGTGTGTTGTCCACATCAGATATTTTTCATTAATCTTTATTAAACAGACCCTTTTTCCTTATTCAGATCCTTCGGCCTTGTTTCCTTGTTACTTATTAGAGTTTTATCATTATAAAACATGTCAAAAGAAATTAGACGATATCAGACTAAGTTATAGTTAATCCTTTTTTATTATGAACGTATTTGCTCCTTTCCTTGTTGAATATATTTTATTTTTTTTCAATATTCTCTCCTAGTTTTAAAGATCTATGTTTTGTTGTTTCATTAAAATTTGTAGTTATTATTTAAATATCTGATGTGGACAACACATGACTTCCTTGTACGCTTATTAAACTATAAATCGGTGGCTCAAAAAATGATTCTGAATTTGGTTAATAGTTTCACATGACAACTGTATCTCAAAAACGACACTCGGCGTTGCGACATCCATATATTGACACACACACACACACACACATAGTCTTGTTTCAGGAGGTTTCATTCCGTTATTATATGTCGTTATTCCGTTATTATATTTTCTTTCAGTAGGTAACTAGTTCCTAAAAGATTTCTTCGTGTTCCGTGCCAACATTAGAATTATCAATATCACTAGATGAAGCATTGGAAATTTACAGTTTCGACATGTTATGCGGAAGAACCTACTTAAATTATATCTTGTTATCCTGCTGCAGACTAGTTCATTTCATAAATGGGGAGGAAAACCCGTATTTTACACTCAATTTTAACACTAAAAACAAGTAATAGAAATATTTAATTAGGGTGGAAAAAAAATTGGCGTTTGTAACCTTTATTACCGAACCATATGATTTCTGAATTTAATTTTAATATAATTTTTTATTTAAGTTTATTATGACCTTTAAGTAAAGTATCCTTTTCGGCTCACCAATTTTAACTAAAATCTAATAAATACATTCATATTGACATAAAAGTCCAATTTACCAAATTTGAGATGTTTTACATTATATTTTATTATAATTTTTGATGAGTTTATGACCTTCAATTAAAGCACCAATTTCGGTCTTCTAATGTTAACCAAAATTTATTATATTATTTATATTAATATGTTAGTTTTATATAGCCAATTTGAGAAGTTTTTCATTATATTTTAATATAATTTTTGATCAAAATCAATAATGATCTTCAAGTAAAGTATCACTTCAGGTGATCGTGTAGTGTTCAAAAAGGGAGGTTCACAACTAAACTTTACAGCAATCCTAAATACAAAATTTTTACTTTCTACGGCAAACCGTTTTCCGAATTATACGAATTAACGAACACACAACAGTGAAGACTTTAAGATATATTTTTATTGTCTAAACAAAATGTTACAATGACATTTATAATGCTTCTTACAAACTACGTTGCAATATCTTAGCTATCTTACATCATGTCTTACTCTAATATGGAATGCCTTAAATTAAATTTAGAGAAGGCTTTATAGGGATGAAAATGGAGAGGGGATGAAGTTGCAAGGAGTAAAGGAGAGATACATTTGGGTGGTCTATACAGGAGAAATTATTGGAAGATCATTTGAACTTCTTGTGAGGGCTGTCCTGAGGGTTTAGTTATGAAGTACGCAATTGACTTCTGACCAAGAATACGGTAGCAGTAAACTGTTGAATATAAGAGAGAGCTTGACAGGCTTTCCGGTAGGAAGACAACAGATGTTTGGGCAATGGTCAGCCGACCTGACATTGACAAGATGTTGCCACATGGTGGGACTCTCGGATGTACAATTTGTGTGGTCTAAGAAATTGGACTGACTAGTGTTTAAAATTATCGTTATAAAAATTGTTAAATATAAAAGTCGCCTGATAACTTGCGAGATACGTACGTACGTACAGACGTCACGACGAAACTAGTAATAATGGATTCAAGGATGGTCAAAATGGATATTTCCGTTGAAATCTGAAAACTGCTAAACTAAATTACAATACTTCCTTGACTTCGTAAAAATGGTAAAGATGGTTAAATTAGAATAATTTGTTTGTTTAAATGTATGTTTTCTAATGGTGAAGATATTCTTGAACGTAGATGTAATTCAAGGAGATAGGTTGAGGGGTACGGTCACAGATGAAAATACACAGATAACTTATTTTTACTGTGTGCCGACATTTCGATCTGAGTTGTAGGTCTTCATCAGGGCTAAGCAAAACAAGAGAACATATATTGAGTAGCCCAGTTATTAATACAGTTTGGTCCATTTTTCCTCAAAATGAGTTGGACCTGATTTTCGTTTCGTAGTTTCATCCTACCTGAATACTTGAATTCTTTTCAAAACTAGCCCAGCTCCATAAGCGGCTAGTTTCCAACGCATCCTATAGAGCTTACTGTTCTATGCGAACTATGAATATATATAAATGGGTACATTACAATACCCAATTAGTAAAAAAACGTGATAAAAATGAAAAACAGAAAGCTTATGAAAAGAAAAGTATTTTTTTATGTGTATTATCTTTTTAAAAACCTACCTCGAGGAATTACTTTCATAGTTTTTGTAACAGAGACGGCCAAGTCCGCAAATTGGTTACAAACCCGACCACGTCCATTTTCGTTTTGTAAATAACTAAAAAACTTTTAATATAATGTATTACATATTTTACTAATTTCATATTGGTATTCAAATAAAAACAAATTAGCGACATATTAATGGTTTTTTTCAATGGTAAACGGTTTTTATATTATGTATTTCATGAAAATTTTTACAAGTATTTGAATTATGAAAAATGAAATAATAGGAAACGGAAGTTATATTAACTAAAAGAATATAGTATTATATCCACTTGTACTGGCAAAACCTCGTCAGTGCTACTGATAATAGGGACTTATATATATTTTTATTTTTTTTATTTTTTCAGTGCTTATTTATTTCCCGGTGGATCACGTTACTTGTTAACTGTTATTAACGTGAAACTGATAACGCCTAACTTCTTCCTATTTATGTTACAGCGTTAGAAATAAAATTTTAATTACATTTCATTACTAATGTTACCGGCACAATAACATTAAGAAGCAAATAGCCGAACTGCTTGAAAAGAAAAATTATAAATGTTTCCTGGAAGTGTTTTGTGCAGATACCGAAGGTTCGACAAGACATGTAGATATTTGGCGTTTAGTGCGAAAGATAAAAAAGCACAAGTAATAGATCCCACTATAAGGTTCGAAACGAACGATCAGGACCAAGACATTAAAATACAAGCAGAGGAGGAGAACATTTATAGTAAGTGTATTCCCTATCTAAAAGAGAACTACAGAGAGGAATTCGGCGAAAGACAATTCTCAGTGAAAGGGCTTTGGTTCGGAAGTAGGGATACCATCCCGCTTGCAACATGTGTTTTTTTAGAGAAGGTCAGTAGTATTGAAATGAATCAGTTCCAGACAATGACAGAAACCATTATTCTGGACTCATTGGGAATTATACACCACCATTTGCATTAGGCGTTGACTTTATGTTGCCATGTGGTCCATTTTCTTTTCTATCAATGTCATTTGCACTGTTTTTTCCATGGATCGATCTCCCTTTTCTTCGGTTTTGATCTCCCTCGTCTACCCGATTGATCCGGTATGCTGTGTGGTTTGTCAACTCGACACAGTTGAGCAGCACTCGAAAATTTTTGTTTGATTTCGAACTCTCTCCTTTTACAAAAATAAATGGAATAATTCCAATACTTTGAAGCGTAAACAATTGAATTTGGATCCAATTGTTCTTTTGCTCATTTAATCGACGTTAAATTTTGGGACCAACTGTAAATAAATCATAATGCGGCCGTAATCGTGACTTTTAAACCTTCAAACCAGATTCCTTTTTACTTCCTTGTACGAAGTAAAGGAAATATTGTAATCGCGAAAATTTTCGGTTTTCAGATTTTAACGGAAATATCCATGTTGACCATCCCTGAATCCATTTTGACTAGTCTCGTCGTGGCGTCTGTACGTACGTACGTACGTTCGTATTTCGCATAACTCAAAAACGGTTAGCCGTAGAAAGTTGAAATTTTGTATTTAGGATTGTTGTAAAATCTAGTTGTGAACCTCCTTTTTTGGTCACTGCTTAATCACCGGAAGTGGTACTTTACTTGAAGGTCATAATTGATTTCCATCAAAAATTATATTAAAATACTTTGGAAAACTTCTCAAATTTGGTATTTAGAACTTATATATTGATTTAAATAACGTACTAGATTTTGGTCTAAATTGGAAAACCGAAAGAGGTACTTTATTTGAAGGTCACATTAGACTTTCATCAAAAATTAGATTAAAATATAATGTGAAACATTTAAAATTTAGTAAATAGGACTTTTATATCAATATGAATTTATTTTATAGATTTTGGTTAAAATTGGTGAGCCGAAAAGGGTACTTTACTTGAAGGTCATAATAATCATATGTTTCGGTAATAAAGGTTACCAACGCGATTTTGTTTATACTCTAATTAAACATTTTTATTACTTATTTTAAGTGTTAATATTGGGCATATAATACTGGTTTTCCTCCCCATTTGTGCGATGAACAAGTCTGCAGCAGGAGAATAAGATATAAGTTAAGTGGGTTCTTCCGCTTAAAATTTAGAAACTGTCGATTTCTAATGCTTTATCTAGTGATATTGACATTTTTAATGTTGTCACGGAAATCTCTTGGAAACTAGTTACCCTACTGAAAAAAAAACGACATTTAATAACGGAATGAAACCTCCAGAAACAAGAGTATGTGTGTGTGTCTATAGATGGGTATCCCGACGCCGAATTTCGTTTTTGAGATATTGCAATTTTCGGAAATTAGTAACCAAATTGAGGATCACTTTTTGAGCGAACGATTTATAGTTTAATAGGAGTACAAGGAAGTCATGTGTTGTCCACATCAGATATTTTTTTTTTAATGAAACTCGCTTCTCACAACTCATAACATTGTAAATATATTTATTTATATTTTTTTTTTTTATTATTATTAATTTTTTTTATCCTATCTGTCAACTTTATTAGCAGTGCAGAAAAGCTGATATCCGTCAATCATTGATAGTCGACGAAGCGTAGGCAGATATCACCTTATCCTAGATTGCCTTTATTAATAATAATAATAATAATAACATTGTATCTCCGTTTGCTTAGACTGGAGTAAATGAAGATATCATACCCATTCTCATACAGTTTCTTGGATAGAATTATTCCAAAATTTTTAAAATATTTTACCGCATCTTTTTTCCGATTCCCAAATGTATACCATTTTTTGTCCAAAGAATGATATAGAAATAAAAAAGAACTAATTAAATTTACATACATATTGTCACATATGAAAATAAAATCTTTTAAAAAAAGAAAAAAAAACGACACTTATTGTCAAAAAACTTAATAATGTTTCACAAATAATGTTAATAAACAAAGCAAAACTAAAAAAAAAAAATAATAATACTTGAGAAATAATATTCATGACCAAAGCATTGGGTAATTTATACAACAATGTTGGTCGACCGCAAAATACGTAAGCACCATATGTTCTATTATACTTTAATGACAGTTATCTTGTTTTAATTTGCTCTGATGAAAGTCTAAAACTTAGCTCGGAAACTTCGGCACTCATTAAAAATAATTTTTACACTTATCGATGTGTATTCTACTTTTGTAGAACCTTCTAACCAACTTCTTCTTGTAATTCGTTTTCAGTATTGCAAGTAAGGCTTGTAAAGAATCCTGAATTTTTGCAGGAATTTCAATATATATTAATTTATTAAGACATCAACTTGCTACAGATACAGCGTGGCATGTAACAGTTCGATAATTGTATGAAACGCGGCTGCGGCTAATTACAATAATAAAACATTATATATATATATATATATATATAGTATATATATATTATATATATATATATATATATTCAAACTCATTTTACTTATATTTTTTCTCTTGAAAGGAACAAACCGATGATATACAGATTTAATTCCGTAAAAAGAACTTAATTAATTGTTTATTTAGAGAACACAGATCTGTAATTCCACCTGCTTGGCTGATTCTCTTCAGATCAAAAGCTCCCCTTTCCCCCTCTGAAGTCCTGTGATTCCAAGGCCGCCTTCAAGGAGTGCTCGGAATTCATTATGGGATTTTAATGAGAACTCAATTCAAGGATTAATGGATTCTCGAAGGACCACGTCCTTGAAAAAATAAAGTTCATCCTTTAAAATCTAATAAAGGTAAAAGTTCTAGCACATAGTGCATCATGAATAAAGTCAGATCCATTAATATTATGTAATTGAATATATTTCCTAACTCGAGAGGTTTTAATATATTACTTTTTTTTTTATTTAAAATTTATAATAGATAATAGCTACTGGCCTTTCCACACATAGCCTTGAAAAAACCCGTAATTTTGATTTTAATAGTACAAGGATATTGCAACAGAAAATAATAATCATAAAAGAATGGTACTAGAATCAATATACATAACAAAACATTTAAATAGAGTGTGTAATTTTAAATCTTATACAATAGTTTAAATAAACACATAGTTAAAATAACAAATAATAACATAATTACTAAATAGAAATTTTTATTTATTTAAATAAATATTTATATTATATTTATAAATTAATAGATGGTATTTTGGTGTTTCATTGTATGTAATTTAATTTTTGCATATTGGTTAATGATTACTTAATAAATTATTTTAATTGTCAAAATTAATTGTAACATTTCTTCTTCTTTGGAGTTTCACCTGTGATGATTGCTGTTTTGACTGAGATGGCTCTCTAGTTTTTAATAATTTTTTAAAGTTTGTAAGTGTTTAAATGGTATTAACTTAATGGAAATTTTGTTTATTGAATTGTTATGAAATTTGATCCTGGAATTGTTATAAATTTGATAATTTATCATTTGGGATTTTTCTTCTCTTTTTTTTTTTTAATTTATTTTGTTTGTATATGTATTATA